>VXCM01001267.1:140407-157334 GCA_014773175.1 Lucifuga dentata
GGGGGAGAGAGAGAGAGAGAGAGAGAGAGAGAGAGAGAGAGAGAGCAGAAGAAGGGTGATAAAAAATGCCATTTCCTCAGGAGTTGACCTAGTAAAACATTCATGAGAGACTGTCTTTGTGTGTGTGTGTGTGTGTGTAGATGGGTGGGTGTGGNAGTAAAACATTCATGAGAGACTGTCTTTGTGTGTGTGTGTGTGTGTGTAGATGGGTGGGTGTGGGTGGATAGTTGTGGATGTAAGGAGAGTTTAAGGAATGGTAGTCTAAAATAAGATAGTCCTCTGTGTTTTTCAGTGTCAGTATTGGGAGTGTGTGTGTGTGTGTGTGCGTGTGTGTGCCTATCAGAAAAAGTTCTTTGTGATTTGAGATGACACACAGACACGTTCGGTGACAGATGCTCTGCCAACCTGTCAAACAGAGAACAGAGAAATGGAGACACAGGTGTATCGGAGGACAGCTACAAACACACAGAGAGGATCATGAAAGAAGTGATTTCTTTTAAGCACAAATGAAATAAAAACGTATCCGTAGTAATTGTAATAGATGTCAGTGATATAAAATGAATGACTGCAGAAGATCTAAACATGTGTGTGCATCAAAGACACGTCTGACAAGCTAAGACATCAAACCAAACATTACACGCTGAAATCAGACAGTATGCATTAGGCCTTTTTAAGGCTTCATGCTGAAAAATCACTTGAATAATGTACAGCATGTGTGTTATGTGTGTGTGGAGGTCTGTGCATGTGTGTGTATATGTTCCAATTTGACACACAGAATGTGGTTGGTTACATGACTTTATTAAAGTGTCACACTAACTAGCTCATCTCACAAACTACAGCAAGATAACACTTCAAGGCCCCCACACTGACCACACACAGACACACACACACACACACACACACACACACACACACACACACACACGCGCGCGCGCACACATGTACGTTACTCATAACCATATGCAGAAATCCCAGATCAAACGCATGCAACAAATGAAACACAGCGTTTGATATGCCAAATCACTGTGTAACTGAAAGATCTAGAAAGAGAATTTATAAAGTGGATTTTTCTCAATGTGGATGCCTGGAATAGAGCAAATAGAAATCAGACAGGAAATAAGAAAAGTAGAAAGCTTCAAGGTAGACGAGGTTGAGACTTGACGTTTCTACAGTTTGAATTTGACCTGAATTTGGACTGCAAATGTCTTTGACAGAATGAATAAAGGTAAAGAGGAGAGATCAGGAGAGAATTTATCTGTGGAATAAAAAAAAAACAAAAAAAAGAAAAGACCCCGTGCAAGATGATCAATCCTCCGCTATGTTACAAGAGCTTCAGAAACAAATTGATCTTGCAGAGAGTTAAGTAGTATCCAGAGCTGCTGGGCCTGACCCTCTCTGGCTGCTGCAAACCCAAAGCTGCATGAGAAAGAAACAGATGCTGTGGATGCCTGACCCCATATGTGTGTGTGTGTGTGTGTGTGTGTGTGTGTGTGAGAGAGAGAGAGAGAGAGAGAGAACAAAACGTTGAAGATAGAAGAAAATATCACAGTAGATAATGTTTGACAGCAGATGTTATCTTTCCTTTGCGTATTTCTGTGCAATATTTCCAATAGCCTTTCATCACACAAACAGCTTCTCGTGTGCTCATGGCTACACTGAACTCGTTTTATTAAAGTGGATGAGCATCCGTCTTTTCTCATTCAGACACACAACACTGCACCAGCAACAGCCAATATGTTCTGATAATAAGTATTTACTGCTTTTACTACAGCTCGTACTGTTTTCAAGCCTCCAAAAGGTAATATCACTTTGATTTTATTTTCTGAGTAACAGCAGGATAAACTAGCAAAATGTCTGATATCAAATTGCAGCATATGGTACTACAAGCTTTCAATTCTCACAGGAACAATTTACAGTTAATAAAAGTGGTCTCAAAGTAATCCACACTTCTTCTTCGAACAATCTGTCGTGAATCAAAGTTGACGCTACACAATCTGACACAGATTACAGTTTAGATTTTATCATCCCCATCTTGCAAGGGTGACATTCTCTAGCCCAATGAAGATTGCTATCATTGCAGCAGACATGAATCAGCCACACACACTGCTCACGCTTTCATTCCACCTACCCATGTATCTCACAATCCTGTTTTCCCCTCTGCATTGCTCTCTCTCGCTCTGTATACAAATATTTGCAAATATATAATCTATGCTTCCTCTATTTCTGCCCTCTTGTAAACAAACCATCCCTGTTCTTTATAGATTGGTCACTGATTTCATCAGCCAGGCCAGACAGCCAGGTGACATGGCCTGTGTGTGTGTGTGTGTGTGTGTGTGTGTGTGTGTGTGTGTGTGTGTGTGTGTGTGTGTGTGATGTGAGTGGACTAAGTGTGACAACTACGAGATCAGTCTGATGCCAGGACATGAAAACCTGAGGCGCCTCTCTCTCTCTCTCTCTCTCTCTCTCTCAGTTCAATTCAGTTCAATTCAAAGAGCTTTATTGGCATGAAAGTTTAAACAAACAATATTGCCAAAGCATCAGAATATATAATAAACAATATATAAAAATAAATAAATTAATTAATTAATTTAAAAAATGAGTATTAAGGTTGAGATTGACAGTATGTATTTGATTGATAGATATTAATTATATACATCTATATCTAAATCTATACAGATCCCCCTCCCCTCTAATGGTGCAGCCAAAGTTTATGTGACCTGCCAGCAAGTGAAAATCTGTGACATCGCAGGTGAAGGTGAAAAACATCACTATAAAAATCATTATGGACAAGGATGTTAAAATGAATGTGAAATGATCTGACATTGAGGAGCCTTGATGTAATGCAAAATCACTGTAAATCATTACGTTAAAAAAAAAAAAGAAAAAAAAAAGAAAAGTGGCCCTTAGAGGATGAACTAGCTTTCTATTGTCTGTGATAGAGTGAGAGCATACAGCTGGGTCTCGGCCAGCTGCTCCCAGGATTTCCTGCACCAGTCCTGGGTGATGGAGGGTGCATGAACTCTGCAACCCCACATCATCCTACTCTTTGCAGCTTGTGTGTGTGTGTGTGTGTGAGAGAGANTGAACTCTGCAACCCCACATCATCCTACTCTTTGCAGCTTGTGTGTGTGTGTGTGTGTGAGAGAGAGCCACAGCTGCAGTAACAGCAGTCTGTAGTAACACACCCCATCCGCTCTGACACACACCCAAGGATGAGCTCAGACAGCACTTCTTAAAAGCGTGTCCAACTCAGGAGAGCCAGCAGCACGCTTGAGGCTGTCATGGAGCTCTTTACAAGAAAAGCTGTTAAACAAGTGACAACTAAAGAAGGTAAAACAAAAAAAGGCTGCATTGTAATTATAATACTGCACATTTCAACAATATTATGATAATTTTTCACTCCAGGTATAAGAGAAACAAAAGCCAAACTTATGCTGTGTTTCTCTGAACAGCTGGTAGTTTTGTTAATGTGTGTATGTTGTGTATGCACATATATTTATCCATGAAATATGAGTTTCTCTTCAAATTTGCAAATTGGGAGCAGCCGTGCAGATCATTAACAGTGGGAGTGGTTTGGATCAGGATGGATCTTCCTACGTTGGATGTGGTTTGGCTTTTCTATTTGATGTGATGCAACAATTCTTCTCTCTTTAAATTCCATTGACTTTCTCTTAATATCATGCTTTGTGTGACAGAAAAGGACCTCTGACAAATATGCTGAGATGTCTTCCATGGAAATTTTATTTTTTAATTGTCTTCTCCACAGATACTTGTTATTGAAGTGTGATCTGGGCATAGAGATAATGAATCTCAAGGGTTAGGGTTAGGATTCAGGTAGGGAACATCAAACAGTAGTTACAGAGGAGAGATTTGTCGACGGTAGGTAAAGTCTCCAGGATCAAACATGCCATAAAATAGCAGAGCTGTTTATAGACCTCTCTATTTCCTGCTGCAATTTACAAGAACGCATGTAGATCCATAACAAAATCATCAATTTTTCATGATCAGATCAATAACCAGAGCAGAGGGAGGCCCTCTCCAGAGAACATTCGGTGGCTTCAGCCCTAATTGGGTTTTACATCTACAGAAGGAATCCATAGAGCAACGTCAGTCAAAACCCAACGGATGCACATTAGATATGATGGCTTATGGTTATGAAACAGCCTGTAGATGATAAAAATGAAGTAGCCTCTCGGGTGTTACAGCTGAGAGGCTACAAGGTAAACTCCTCTGGCTTTGCAGAGCTTGTCAAACCTTATTGGGTTCATGCTGATGAGATATAGGAGGACACATTCTGCCTTCTCAAGGTGCATAAACATGGTGCAGTTGTATAAGATGGGCATGTGTGGCCTAAATACATTCTAGTACACGTGTTTACATGTAATGAATGCTGTATGCATCTTCATAAGAAGTGTAATCATAGCCATTTTTGCTATTCTTGCAGTGTGCTAATTATTTTGAGCTGTGAAACTTTCAACAAAATCAAAATATCTAAACTTTACACCTCCTCTTCCAATCCACCATCTGACAAATCCAATTTCTCTGACATGAATATTATGGTTCCATCATACACCACAGCCAGGTCCTTGGCAACAAATGGACAGAATGCAAATATGAGCCAGACAGACAAGCAGGCAGGAGGCGTGGAGGTTTGGCATGGTGGGTCTTCACTCAGCTCTGATGGAGACCTTGCAGCCTGGTTCCAGCTGGAAGAACCAATTCATTGACAGATTGACAGCGCTAACTGCTCCCCCACACTCTGGCCTTTCTCTGCCTCAAATCTCTCTTCCAATATAATACTCTCTCTTTTTATGTGCCACCTCTTCATACTCTTCTTTCTTCTCATCTTCTGTTTCTTTTTTTTTACCTTATTTTTTTGCAGAACAAATTATCTATTTCGTAGTTTTATATATTACATTCATCACAGTTGGCTGCTAGCTTATGAGATTCCTTTACTTCCCACTCTTGGGTAGGCAGGGCATTATGGTTCGCATAGTCACTTGCAGGTTTGAATAGCCAACTCTCCTAAAATTTTTGATTGAATGATTTGACAGAATAGATCATAGATGTTTGGACAAAGCAAAACCAGAAATCTTCTTGTAAAGGACAAATGCTGAGAACCTATAACACTTCACCAAATAGTTTGAAACACTAAGTGAACATCTTTTACTCTCCTGTGGGCAACACCCCACCAAGAACAACAACAGAATCAGTCAGATAGATAAAAGGAAACTCCAAACTTCTCTGACTGTCTGGCAAGCTGTCAGCTTGTGCAGTCTCTTGGCCCACGCCAGCATTCAGATTAGCATTAGGCTCAAAGGAGGATGAAACATCAAAGCCTCTTTGAAACACCACTTGATGCTGCACAATGGGACAGGTGAAGAAAAACAATACGACACAGCAACACACTGAACTACTCTACCCATAATGCACCACAGTTCCTAAAATAAAAGTGGGACACATCAGTGCCATGAGAGAAACACGATCTTATGATCTACTTTACAGAAGTAGAACAAAGCTTAGTTTGCTACATTCTAACAGTGAAACTGATATTTTTATATTTTCATGCTGATTTGGTACAACGTCTATCAACACTGGTGACAGATGATTGTGACGGCCAAAGCACAGAATTGTGAAAAATGTGACTGGCTAAATAAAGAGTTGCTGGAATCGATAGCATATAATTCAGAAAATAACATACAATTAAAGTCAAAACAGCCTTTGTAACAGCATCTGAGAAATAATCCTCTACTTATATAATATATGAAATCTGCAAAGTTTGTGCATACAAGATTTGAAGTTTACTAAGCAATAGTCTCTGTTTATATGATTACTATATTTTTAAGGAAAAATCATGACACATTATCATCTAATCTTTTCTGCTTGTCAACCATAACATAATGGATTCTCATAACTCTGAACCTGAGATTTCAGTCTTTTAACAGTTCCCTAAATGAATATTGAAAATACATTGTTTTAAATATTTAATGACTTGTAATCGTATTTTACATTTTTTTTTTATCATGCAAACATTTCACATATTCACATAATCTTCTTTCCCAAGGGACTCATTATCTTCTTTCTGCTCAAAAAACACCCCCCAAAAAACTGTATTTAACAATGCACTGACGCATGACATTCTCCTCACACTCTTTATACCACAGCACCCAGATGCAACCTGACTGCAACACAACTTATAAACACACACACATAAATATTATACATGCACATACACATATTGTCTAATTATCCACGGTGCCTCGTTGTGGCAATTTTGACCCCCTATGACACCGAATGAGGAACGAGACAAATTCTCCTTACAGTATTGTCACACTTTATTAATGCTCAAGCATGACACACAAGAAGCAAAACTTACAAGTGCACTCTGAGTTCTGGCACACACCTCTACTTTCACTTTTTACACACAAATCATGAATCATTCTTAACTTTGCAAGACATGGTACAGAATCACTGTATGACTTATGACACTCCTTAATTACAAACATCTCATTATAACCACACACAAACATCCATATTGAGCCTTGATAGAAACAGACGCTCTTTGTTTCATCAGCTGAGACTCCTCCACTCGTGTTACTTTCCCAAGACAATATCTGAGATATGATCTTCTCAGGTCATATCTCTGCTTACTGGAACATTCGCCTCAAAATACACACACACACACACACACACACACACACACACACACAGTCTTCAGTAAATCTTTATCTTTGGTCTCGCTATCTGCATGAGAAAGGGACAGACACTTCTTTCATGACCTGTTGGCGCAGCTGGTGAGGGTTACTTATAGTTACAGTCGACAATATTAAATGCAGTTATTTTGTATATATAAGCTTAATCAACAATAGCATGATCAAATATCATAATTTCTCTCACAGCCTGGAAGCAGTGCCTGAATCCCTGAGTCCATACACACACAAACACGCTCATAAAGCATGATGTGATGTTGTTGACTTGGAAGGTTTGCGTGTGTGTGTGTGTGTGTGTGTGTAAATCAATCGCACAGTTCAGACCATGCTCTGAAGTGNGTTTGCGTGTGTGTGTGTGTGTGTGTGTGTAAATCAATCGCACAGTTCAGACCATGCTCTGAAGTGACAGTGCTTTATGCTCTAACAGGCAGGATTGACCTTGAAACAAAATGCCATGTTTGCCATGCAGAATATGACTTGTTTAGACATGAGCAGTAATCCTCTGAATGACTCTGATCGCTGCTGTCTATGTTCAGCATCTCCTCTAAAGAGGTTATGTTTTGACCTGCATCTGTTGATTGGTTTGCTTGCTTGTTTGATTGTTAGCAAAATTACTCAAACACTTATGAGCCGATTTTGAAAAAATGTTGTGGAAGGGTGGAACAGGGAAGAAGCCCTTAAATTCTGCAGATCCAGATCCAGGAGGCAAATCCAGGAACTTTTTCTAAAAGACTTATTAAACTTATGTGTGTGTGTGTGTTTTGTTTTTTTTTTTGACATTTTTTTAGAGTCAATTGCTTCAAACATAACATACCAATCTCACTGAAAAAATAAAAGCATATTTATCCCATGATAGACTAACTTAACTTTGCAAGAGAATCATATCCTTATCCCAGTCTGGATCTAAACTATGGGAATCTAAAATATCTGCTTGGACAGATCCACATTATTGGAATTGCTGTACAGTAACAAATAGGGTTAGAAGTATGCAACAACCATTAATGTGTTGCTGAGATAATGCTAATTTAGTAGCATGCAATTGTTTTGATGTATATTTAATAGTGCTGGAGATAGATCCAGAAAAATATTGTATTTGTTTTTTTTTATAGTAGATTCTTTTTTAGGTCATTTTATTAGAACACAAATTATTTTGTCAGGCTTGTTGAGCCTTGTGGAGGTATGTGCTCTAATTTATACCCTTCTATTATTTAAAAGGGTTTACTTCAAGAAAACCTTTTGCTGAATAATGGATATCAATGCCTACTGTAACATCAGTTGAATCAATTCTGAATAAACTTTACAGCTTCTTCATATATCAAGCTGTGGTAGAAAAGACATTTTGTGGCAACATTTTATCTTTCATGAGTTTGGCTAATATGCTAATGCATTTGGCTCACATGAAAGAAACATCACACGCTGGACCCCTGCAGGACGGCAAGGCGCAACACTTGTAACTCTCACATGTATCATCAAAACAACTTCTGACAGCAGCTCTTCAAGCATGTGCAAGAAAAATACAAACACACAAACACACCCTCATTGTCTGCCTTTCCCCTCTTTCTCTTCCCCACAGTCTATCACACTCCACCGAGGCTCTTGTATAGAAAACAATTCTGCATTTCACAGCAATCAAAACAGACTCCTGAACAATTAATTCTGATTGCAGCCCAGTTGGCCTGGATGCTGTTTGTCCATGTGGGCATGAGAATTCAGATTACAGAGAGTGGCTATTTCTTTTTCATGTGCTATGTGCTTTTGCCAGCATATATGCCTCCCTGAAGACAGCTTCGCCATGACTCAGTGCTCGCTTTAATTAACACATGAGCCTGTTGATGTTAATTAAAAAGCAGACAGACAATTCCTCCATCAGACAAGATCACACAAAGGAGAGAGTTGTATATCTGAAAGCATCGCATGATGCACAGCAAGAATGTGTTTGAATGAGATTATCTGTGGCCCTCTTGAAACGTACATTATGAACAGGCACATCAGATTTGCTGAACTCTTATAGGGTTACTGTAAGAAAAAACTCATTTAAAGGGTACTAGAACAACAATAACTGCAGATGTGTGAATATGAAGATGATGTGGAGATGACTAATATTTACATTTTTGAATAACTGATTGATTTTTATTTGTGACCAGCCCACATGGACTTATAGCACTGCATGTTGCAGGGGTGAAACAAAAACTGTCTCAAATATACATTAAGAACATCCAAAATTGTATCAAAAAGTTAATTTATTATATAAACTCTACAACATAAACAGAGTACTTTGTCTTCTCTCACGAGCTTTACACATAAAGTCTGCAACAAAGCGGTTCCCTTCCTAAAACACAAGTCAGGCCTTTGATAATCATCCAGCCAAAAGAAATCTGCCTTGATTGAGGGCATTTTGTGAAAAAGTACAGCACTTCAATGATCTTATAAAGACCAATAAAACATAAAATGAACTTTATTTTCAATCTATAGTAGTTTAACTTAGCTATCATGCAGTCAGCAATGATGGTACTTACTTCATTGGCTTGAACAGAGCTTGTCCATAGTTCTGGAAAGTCATGATCAACTTCAGCTGGGTGCCTCCTGACTTCATAGCTGAGAGGAAAACAAATGAGTTGTTAGATCAGCATGTAAACTGTTGGAAGAACACACACACACACACACACACACACACACACACCTGTTTTAGAATTTGCCAACTTGGAAAATGCAATTTTGCATGGAAGCATAAAAGTGGCAGTGGCTATCATTTATTTAGAGATAAAAGAAGTTAATAAAAGAAATTTAGAGATAAAAAGAAGGCCAAGGAGACAGAGGCAAAGATGGTAGATTTTCCTGAGTAAGAAGGAAGATCGAGATTTTTCCTCTTTATTTGATGAATGCTGAGTTTAGATATGTTGCTCTATACAACACAGAAAGTATGAATGAACCAAAACCAAAGTCAAGCTCTTCCCACTGGCCCTTTAACCAGTCATGTGATCATGTGATGTGTGGACCAATCACAGTCAGGGGGAGGTATCATAGGTAGAAAAGACATGAGGCAAAGGTCCCCCCCCNCACACACACACACACACACACACACAAAGTGAACTGAAAGTACAATTCAGTAGCTTCTTGTAGTACAGTTACTGGATTACTTCATGGACTTCAGAGGTGAAAGTCAAAATGTCGAAGAATATTAATTTCCTAAACTTAATCAAAAGCGAGTATGACTCCCACACATGCTCTACAGATGTGATTCCAACCAGATGCTTCTGTGTAAATGTCCACGTATTATGCACACTCTCAGCAATTGCTTGTACATATTACGCTCTCCTCTCCTCAACCACTTTCCTGGAGGACAGCCTGATGTTCAAGTACTTCCTCTGACAAAACAACCTCATATACTCAGGGAGAACAGCTGGGGCAAATGTCTCTGACTATCAGTCATATCCAGGGTGTTTCCCTTTGGCTGATGTAGACTCGCTCTGATCTTTCTGCCTGCCTGTCTCTCAAACAAAGGGACCGCTAGGCTTGTCTAAATGCCTTGTGTTTCTGTCATAATGGACAGGCTTTGGAAGGATTTGCCCATTTATTAGAGCGTATTAACTTGAGCATATTACACAACGCTGTGCTTCTGTGTAACTGCAATATCAACATAAGCCCCTGTAGTGGACCTACTTACTGACTGGCTCTCTGCCTGACTAGCTGGATTCTTCTCTCTCTGCTTTCTCTTTCTTTTTTTTCTATGTGTCATCCTTTCATCTTTATTCTCTTTCTTATACTCTGTCTCCATTTGTCTTGCTCACTCCTGGCAAATCTCCCCATTTACTGTGACTCATATTCTGAAGCTTTTACATACACGGTTGCACACAGGCCGGTGCACTTTTTTTTTTTTTTTTNCTTTTTTTTTTTTTTTTACAACAGAGGATGGATAGAGTGAAATCAAAGCCATCAGACATGAATACACTGAGAGCATTAGGCCTGTACATGTGCTGCTGCCAGATTTGCTGAAGCCAGGTCAAGTGGATCGTGCCCCTGAGTAATCTATCTTTTGCTCTTTAAACTACAGCTACGCAACATGCCTAAAACCCCAGAGAGATTGCAAGTGACTGACCCATGTTGTAATACTGTGACCTTGGAGCTTTAAGCTACAATTCTTGAAGAAATGACCTCAATTCGCTGCTTGGTGCTGACCGTTTGTAAAATTTGGCCTGTAACCGAAAACTACAAAAGGTAATCCCTTCTCAAACACCCGGCAAACTGAGGCAGATTATTTCCCTGGATTGTATCCAAGCTGACATACAATCAAATATGACTTCAACAACAGTGGACTTCAACAGCATCCCTTCAAAACATTACTTTCTTTTGATTCTCCTAAAGCCCATCTGTCTCAGAATCAGTACGTCCATGTACATGTCTCTGCTGATCTGATCATATCTCTCGATCATATATCTTGCTGTGTCTCACCAAGCATCCCAAACTTAATCAATGCCATTGTCTTTTTTCTATAGCTTCAATTTCTGTGGTCTTTCAGAAATCCTCAGGTCTCCACCATCACCATCAGACCTCCTCCTTCCCCTCGCCATGATCATAAATCCAGCTTGCTCTCACCTATGCCACCTTACTGTACTGTATGTATGATTTATGAGTCCCGCTGAAGGCCGAACAAAAGGCTGCTGCCCAGACAAAGATGAGAGAGAGAGAGAGAGAGAGAGAGAGAGAGATGATTTGCTGAATAGAGAAACTTTCTAATGTGGTTTCTGTTTTGTAATTTTAGTGAGACAGATAAATGGTAAGGCTGAGCACAAATTAGGGGGCACACAAGCTCCACACATCCAAAGGTGCGTGGTGTGAGACACACACACACACACACACACACACACACACACACACACACACACACACACACTACCCTAGGTTTTAAATAGCCTCTGCAGACAGACAGCATTTTTATAGGTGTGTCTGGGCACAGAATCTCTTGATGGATGGTTGATGCTTTGGAAACAGTGGGAGTGCACAACACACACACACACACACACACACACACACACACACACACACACACACACACACACACAAATACAGGCTGAGATGTGTAGCATGAATGATTGCAGGCTACCTTGGAGGCACTAATATCAATGAGACGTAGAGAATGCTTTAATAGGCACCACACAGTCTATTTTAAAGTCACACTCGTACCCAAATAGAGATAGCAAACATTCACCAGTGCAGCAGTGCTTCTTATTGATTATTCACAATGGCAAAGAAGACGAGCATAACTATTTTACTTGTTACTGTGGTTAATCACCAATTAATTCCTACTTTTTTTTAATAGTTAGATTTATTTGGTCAATGAACTCACCGTTATTTTGAGTATATTATGGCATTATATGAAAATCTGTTATCATTTATATAAATCAGTGATACAGCAAATGTGTTGTATCTTAACAAACTGTATATTTTCATTTTTCAGATTTTTTTTAGTGCAGTATTTCTCAAAGGAGCAGTAATAAAATCTTGAAGTTAATGTTAATGTAAGTTAATGTCTTACTGTATTTGGAATCATTCAATAAATTTACTACATTTAGCACATTTTTTTTTTTTTTTTTTTTTTTTTTTTTTNTTTTTTTTTTTTTTTTTTTTTTTTTTTTTTAGGAATAAAAGCAGTGTTTGGACATTCAGAATATTTACAACAAAAATTCTATATCCTGTTTAGACAGTTCTTTCTATTTTGTTCATCACTTAGTTTTCTGAAGACGTTAGGTAGCTTTATAAAGTCTGTAATGATTGCCTTGTCTTTTCTTTACTATAAATGTCTGATTCTCCATCTTTACTTTTGGTAACAGTTCATGCTCTCATCCAAAGGTTACAACTGTGTAATAAAAATTAATTCAAGGGGACTTGAAAATTAAGCATTGTTGAATGAAACATTACAAATATACAAAAACAGCATGTCATTATATATGACAGTTTGGCAGACAACACATATGTAAACCAACACGCTCATTCCTACATATATTCTTTCACACAGTCTCACACACATATAGCACCATATTTGATAAACACAGACTATAAGATCTATATGTAGACCAAGAAAAATCAGCTGAATGCAGGTTTATAAAGTTGCACACACAAGCAGAAATACACATAAAGGACCAAGACGTATGTGATTATGGTTTCTCTCTCTCTCTCTCTCTCTCTCTCTCTCACACACACACACACACACACACACACACACACACGCATGTATGCACACAGAGTTATACTAGAGGAATAAAATGTGACTCATTATACATTCAGATACTCACAACTCACATTAGAAGGTTTGACCTGTTTGGGTTTCCAGTATTTTTAGACTTAATTCACTTCTTAAGAATAATAATTTTCTGGTGAAAATATAGAAAAATCGACCATTTTTTTCACTAGATTTTTAGTTCAGGACAGTTTTCACTGATGATTTCCATGACATGTCCTAATGAAACTATGCAAGTTTGGTTCACCCACAACTGGACAGTTGTCTTAATAAATATGTAACAAAAATAAAGTTTGATTTGAGGGTTGCCAGACTACTGTTAATTTGCAGTGGTAAGAGAGAAACCTCAGTCATAACATGACAACCTGTAATTTCAGGCTAACCCCGCCTTACACACATTGCGCCAACCCCTACACACACCTTGGTAACATTGTTCCCCTTGATTGACTCACCCACACTGGTGATCCTCTGTGTGACCAGGTCTTTGAGCAGAGAGTCTAGCACAAGACTGTGTCTGGAGTACAGCTCATAGCGGTTAATTCCGATGTGGAAACGTAACCAGTTGGGATAAGATTCTGCTGTCACCTCTCCTGTTGGAGGGAACTCTTCTTCTTCATTCCCCTCATTGTGCCTAGAAGAGGAGAGGAGAGGAGAGGAGAGGAGAGAAGGTTTAATAATACACATGAAATTTTGATTCCTGTTGGAATGACTATTTTCATCTGACAGTTTTTTGTTGTAGGGTATGAAACTTCCTGCATTGGCCCTGCCCACTTCATCTGAATGAATGAACTCAGAATTATTATTTTTATGAATACATGGTTAAAAGGTTGCTACACTAGGGATAATCCAAGAAGACTCAAAAAAATCCCAACACAATCATAAATCATAAGTCATAAGTCCATGGATAATATGGAATAAGATGGCATGACAAAAGGAGAGATATGTGGATGCAGCAGATGGATGAGTGGACATTATTTGCTACAAGAGAAGCAGAGGGGAGACAGGAAATTACCTGGATGGATGGAACAAACTGGCTACTGGTAATGATATTTGAAGAGAGAGAGAGAGAGAGAGAGAGAGAGAGATGTGCAATGGAGAATCAATGAATTAATACAATTTGTCATCATGATTTTTAGGCCTGTGGACACTGGGTATTATGAATTAGGTAAAGAATTATTAGTGAGATCTGATTGCAATTTCAAACTAGACATTCTGATAGATTGCTTCAGTTTATAGGCTATTTTTTCTGGGGTATAGAATGTCAAATAACATATTTTAAGTCCCTTATTAATTTTCTTATCACAGTCAAGCATGTGTAAAGCAGTTTGATTGTTCACTTTTTCCACCGTTGTTCTTGCACTTATAACCCTTAAGTTCAATAGAATTCCCGAAACGCAACGCGTGAGCTTACCAGTCTTGGTTCCCCGTTCCTCTGGGATAAAACCTGATGTCAGTGTTCACGTTAAACAAAGTGTCATCGTCCGTGAGGGGAGGAAAGTCAATCTTGTACAGGGGATGCTCGAATAGATCAGCTAGTCCGGAGACACCGTGGACAGGGAAGGTCCGACCCCCGCTTGCGTCTCTGATGAGCGGCTTATGATCCTCCGCTTTCCCCGCTGACGGTCTCGTCCTCNCCCCCGCTTGCGTCTCTGATGAGCGGCTTATGATCCTCCGCTTTCCCCGCTGACGGTCTCGTCCTCCTGAAGGACTCAGCTCTGTCCCCGGCTGCTGTGATCTTTTCTAGGGAATGTGATGTGAGGTTGGAGCTCGGCTCGTTGCTGAAATCCTGCAGGATTCTCAGCGTGTGCTTATTAGGCCAACCCACTTCAGCCGCCGTCCTGGCGCGCTGTTTCCCCCAGCCCTGCGACTCTCCGCCCGGGCTGTGAGCGCACTGACAGCCGCCGTCCGCGCTGTCCGCTCCAGCCGCCCGCTTCTCCAGCTTAGGTAACAAGTCTATCATGATGTGCATAGTGCACGCCACCAAAAACACCATCAGTATCAACACTCTGAATCTGCGAAACAAGATCATCTTTATCACTGTTTTTCTTTACACACACACACACACACACACACACACACACACACACACACACACACACACACACACANCACACACACACACACTAAGCTTTCTTTACCAAGCGCAGCGCACCTTACGCCGCCGACATTGATGTCCCACAGTGTTACGCGATAATAAAGCAGCGTTGTTGATTTGAAGATTATCTATCATTTCACACATAATGCGTGTTAGTCTATGTTAAGAACTCCGTGTTTATGGTGTGCTGAGCCTTGGTGTTTTACAATAGTCCCAGATCTTCATTACCAGACAGGTGGAGCAGCAGCCACATTGCGAGCACTGGACACTTCACTGGCAGCGGCTCAGAGAGTAGCCCTGCTCTTCATTCATTGCGTTGTTAAACTGGATACAGTGCCAGGAGGACGGAACATTAAATAAATCGTTAGGAAGTGAGAATAGGAGGAGGAGGAGGTACTGGTAAAAGCACCGATATTCCTTCTCAAACCTGTTTCACTGCGCATCTGCCAAAGCGGGGTGAGAAGTAAAATGTCCTATCTTAACTGTCTTCTGAGGGAAAAGTCAAGCAAAGATTGATACAGTCCACAAAAGCACATTCTTCTTTATGTTTAGGAAGAATTTATGGCCAGAAAAAGAAAAAAAAAAAAAAAAAAANAAAAAAAAAAAAAAAAAAGGAACATCATCTGAAGAATAGATAGAACAGGTGATCCGCTCCAAGATGCTCGGATGCTGTCCCGCTGCTTGACAAAAGCTGCTGTCAAAACGCCTGGCTGAAGTCAAATCACAGAGTGTCTGGCAGGTACAGGGATTCTGGTTGTCATTTGTCCTCCCAACACCGCCTTTCCTCCCATCCCAGCCTTCTTCCAGGGTGGGTGTGTTAAATATTATGATGGAAGCCCTCTGAGCCCTGCCTCGGTGGCGTCACGAGGAAGAGATTGGCTGCATCTGCACATACAAGTAGCAATAGTGACATGAAAGCAGAGATTCAGGACTGGAATCTAAGATCTAAGGAGGCGCAACGCCCCTCAACTCAGGCAGAGGGCGTTGGTGTAACCCGAAACATTCGATTTTACNAAGGAGGCGCAACGCCCCTCAACTCAGGCAGAGGGCGTTGGTGTAACCCGAAACATTCGATTTTACTGTCCATCTAGGATTTAATGCAGAGGCTGTAAGCATTCATGGACAAACTAAGCCATGGGAGCTCAAACTGGGCTCTGGACTTCAGATGGGTACTTGAGGACGGCCGGGCTAAGGGCTGCTTTTATTGGCACTCCTAAATGGAATGGAGCCATCATTAATGTGCTTTACCTGCCATAGGAAATCACAAAAAATGTCTTTTTTGTTCATGAGAGGTTAACAGAATTGTAGTCTGGTACCAATGTACTATCAATTATCTATCTAGATAGATAATTGATAGTACATTGGTACCAGACNTCTGGTACCAATGTACTATCAATTATCTATCTAGATAGATAATTGATAGTACATTGGTACCAGACTTGAATTGTAAGAAGGACAAAATCTGATTGATTGGAGTTTTATAGTCAAATATGTTCATATTTTTTTCTTTATTTAAAGCTGAATTAATCATNGATTGATTGGAGTTTTATAGTCAAATATGTTCATATTTTTTTCTTTATTTAAAGCTGAATTAATCATTTTATGTATTAATACTATTAAAAAAATAGTGTAATAGTGATGTGATTGTGTAATAGTGATCACTCAAATCTGCAGCTATTTGGAGCGTAAAGCTTCTGGCCTCTATCTTATTGTTTTGGCATTATAACCCTGCAGCTTTTGTTGAGTCTGATCTCTCAACAACCCCATTTCCATGTTTCCATAAAAAAGATGCAGTGATAAGTCAACTGTGCATTTCCTTCCCAGCACCAAACAGCAGATAAAGTTGCCTATGACTTGGTGAAGAAAGTCAAACAACTAGCAACCCCC
>VXCM01001267.1:157377-186001 GCA_014773175.1 Lucifuga dentata
AAAAAAAAAAAAACAGATATTTTTCTCAGGAGTTGGTGACAAAATAAAGTTCTTACACTCACCAGATGGACAGAAACAAGACTTCAGTGAGTTGCTAATGTGGGTCTTTTGTATGTTGCGTACATCTAACACATTACATATAACAATATAAGACGTTAATATGTCAGGACTGTGTGTCAGTTGCCTAAAATCATTATTGTAGTTATTTAATGTTATGTACTCATTTTCAAGCAGTGAACAGTATTCTCAGCTTTCTGTAGTATGTTTGCAATAATGTGACCATTTAGTCTGTGTGTATGTACACCTGTGTATGTGTGTGTGTGGTTCACAAGTGAGTTTTTCTCTAGAAACTTTTAATGTTTTAACATAAGATGCTGTCTTGCTGGACTGTCAATCTTATGTTTAATAGTTTCAATACTCAATTTAATTTCAATCAAAGGTTTTATAATCAGGTTATTAATCATCCTAACATTAAGCCTCTTGGATGAATGTTTTGCAGTCAAAACACACCTATCTGCCTTCTCAGAGGCTATTTTTCTATTTGCTGATAAAGTGAAACACACCTTTCATTTAAACCGCGGGGGNTGCAGAAGTTATTACAGGCTGCACCCATAGCTAGCCTGGACTATATTTCTCAGAGACATTACAGGATTAAAAGAATAACAGCTTAAGTGCCATGGAGTTCATTCAAGCTGCCAATTGCAGGCATTCTGACTGCCAGGTAAAACACAGAAACACACTTCTCATGCAGAGAATGTGTTTTGTCACTTGAGGGGCAGGACACACTTAGACAAGGAGGATGAAGTACCATATACCTATGGGTGAAAAGATTTCAGCTCCGTAGAATTACCAGGGAAATGAAATGAACAAATTATATATATATATGCCTTTGGCTTGTGTTTGTGTGTGTGTGTGTGTAAGCCTGGTTGGAAGAGATTCACTTGGCTTCTGCCCCTCTTCCCAGAGGCACAGAGTTGGAGTTCATGCCACTGCCAGATTTGTGCACCTAAATAAAACAGAATCTTAAAGCTAACAAGCAAACAAATTGTTCTCCCAAAGGCAAGCCTGCTGTCCCAATTCATCTTTTGCTCCAAACAAAACAAATTGGCATGTGCAGTCATGTTGGAATCCAGTAAAGCTTAAAAGGTATTCCACATCTCTGTGTGCATGAATTATATAATTAGCTACAGCTCTGAGAGTAAAAATAAAAGGTTAACCACATGAGTTGCTCTATATTTCATGCTACGAGCAGTCTGAGCCAGTAAACATGCTTCAGTTGCTTTTGGCTTACAACATCGTGTTGTCAATGAACACAAACCAAATCTATAACAGCCGATGAAGCATATTTGTATTAATTTGTCAGATGCATGCATTTTTCTGCTCTCCAAACCAGTGATTTATTTCCACTGAATATTTTTTAATGTTTAAGAAAATAAATTAGCTGAGAAAAGGAAACATTTTCAGCTACTTTTGCCAAGAGAAACTATCAAAAACAGATTGATTAAGAATAAATTGTATCACTCGTGCTCCTGACAACAAGGCAATTAAGATCACCTGTGGAAATGGAAATTGAGAGATTCAGAGTGCATTTCATTTTCATCTGAATGAATGTCAAATTACAATATAAAACAAGATAACAAGGGAAGTAATATGCATCCAATTTGTATCAGGATCTCAAGAAAGCAATATAAATCATGTGTCAACTTTGTTTTACATTCATGGCATGAAGTCATATAGCTACATATTGAATCTTTTAAATATGAGGCACAAACTTCTCCAAAAGTAAACATAAATATTTCAGTGTCACCAGATCATATTAAACATTAGGAGAGAAGTGAAAAGACCAGGTTGGTTATATGGGCTTTCATTTTACAATAAAGATCTAGATACAGAGTAGCTCTGCAGTCTGCTTACTTTTAGCAACAATGATGGACAAAATTTGTTAAAGTAACTTGTGCATTAAGGAGTTCTTTAACCTGTGGCCAAGTGAACCAGATATTTTGGTTCTGCAGCAAAAGCAAATTCACTTTATAATGAATTTGGCATCAACCCAGGCAAATAAGTATTACAGATATGGATTTGTTGTTATTTATATTTGTTTCATTAAGGAATGGCAAATTAACAAGCTAAAATAATAAATTTTTCCCACTACCTCAAACACCATATACTGTACGTATACCATATATCATTTTGAGCATTTTGTTATTATTCCATTCATGATTGAGTAGCCAATCGGTAGACTGTACCTCTGCTACTAATGAAACAAGCTGTTTGTTCTAATCTTTGCAGTGATTACAGGAATTGATTTCACAGAGTTTGAGGGATAAAAACTTGTTTCACAATGTTTTAATTTTGCATCATCTGTTTTGTGAGCAATGCTTGCTGATTTAATTAAAGTCTGAGATTTTTAAATCATTTTAAACAACATGCTGTAAGGTGTATAACCAATCAAACTGGAAGAGAAACATTTTGTAAATGAGGACCGAAATGTTGATTTCATCAAAATAGATATCTTATTGATTATAGTAAAATCCTGGTAAAGAGCCAGACTCACATATGTTTTATCAACTTTATTTGGAAGTCCAGACAAGTCTAACACTGTTTATTGCATCTGCAGCAAATAACAGACCTTAGTAATATCAAAACTTAAGTAGTTGTGCACAGAAATCAATCAGTTCCACATGTACCTCTCAGTAGCAACTGAGCAGACCACCAATGACCACAATGACTTTTGGAAAATCACTGCGAACACCCAGCTGTGGAGTTCAACTCCTGCTAATGAGCTGAGTGTTTGCAGTTGAGGAGCAGAGGCCACAGAGAGGAGGAAGAAGAGGAGGAGGAGGAGGAGGAGGAGAAGAATGAGTGAGGAGTAGCTGAAAGGGCCTGCGAGACAGACCCCTAAGTCAGAGGTCTGTCACACTTGGTTTGAGAGTATCTTTCGCATTCAATTTATTTCCTTTACTGCTGCAACAAGTCGGTGACCTCTGACCCACAGAAAGCAGTGTGAGTTATGATGGGATAGTTTAGTTTCCTGGGAGACCCACAGCCACTCTCAATTTCATATCTAAAGAGTTTTTGCTAAGCCTGGGGTATTAAAGAATGGATTTACCTTGTGTTTAAAATAAGATGGGAAGGGAGATGCAGGAGAAACCAATGAGATGGAGCGATGGATAAAAAACAAAAAAATCAATGCATACTCTGGATTCTGGTCTGGTTTGTTCCACTGGAATCCATCAAGGAATATTCTTGTGACTGTCTGTGTGTCTGAATATTTGACCTGAGGGCAAATCTCTTGTCAGGTTGGAGACTTTGCAAACATTCAACTTGGGTTTCCAGAGTTTACTAATGAAAGCCTGTTTGTATGAATCAACTTAGAGTTATAACTTTAGGGCAAAACCCAATTAATCAGAAAGTATACAAATATTTAAGTGGAGAGCAATGATTAAAACAATTATTTCAGTTCAGTTTTTATAGTAGTGTTTCATAAAAGGCCATAAGCTTAGTCACATTAAGCCCTGTTGGACACTTTCATGGATCTAATGATTTTTTTAACAGGCTAATGTCAAATTGAGGAAGAAATGGCTTTGAAAATATTACAAGTACAAAAGTCATAATTGGAGAATAGTATGACCAAGTAATAGGAATAAAAACATGACTTTGATAAATGATTTGTCACTGGACACCAGCGGTGTGGTAAAATAAAGAAAGATGGGTGTGGCAGCAATTCAGCACAAAGACAAAGGGAGAAAAGAAAGCAAGGGACAAAGTGTCAGGGACACATTTAGACACTGAAAAGTGACTTTTTTTGGGGAAATAAATGTAAAACTTTCCCATTAATGACTGCAAATATTTGCATTTTATATCAGTTATTACACTTAATTCAGTGAAATTACCTCTGCTCAGACACAATTTTAAGAACTGTTTTCTCCCCTTTTCTTTTTCTGGCCCTCAGACACTCATTTTTGTTTTATGTTGTAACCTCAGTCTGAAAGCAGAGTTCCATTCACTTACAGAAACGACAGTTCTCATAACTAAAGTTAATTACTTTAAATTTGACTTTAAGTTGATTAAACTGCTTTCAGTTTTGCTTTCTGTATGTTGTAAAATTATATTTAATGAGTAGAATTGACTCAATACATTAACGTTCAGGTCAGTTCTCTTTTTTAATGTGTGCTATGAATGTTGATATGTCATTCTGCCAGGAACATGTACTGTATTTGTCTTTGGTTTGGACTTTCCGCCAATCACAGCAGGACAAAGAATTAGAATAATGAGACCAAGAGCGCCATGCACAGCATGTGTACCCCTGCTGTGTTGATCTCTTTATTTCAAAGACGATTTCAAGGAGCTCCGGGTAGTTTAATTAATGGAAAGGAAGGTATGACCTTGGAAGTTTTGGCACAGGAAGGACGAGCGTACATGTTTTGTGTGATTGTGTGAGAGACGTAGTTAATGTTCATATCAACAAAAACTGAACATTACAAGCTTGACAAAAGTAGAATTTGTTGCAGGGCTTGTATTGCATTAGATTGCACAGAACTGAGTTTATGTGTAAGAGATATGTGGAAAGATTTATACAGTTCTACATTACACAGAATGACCTCTACTAACAGAGACATGGACAGCCACATGACAGCATTACAGCAGCTAGGCCCATCTGTCATCAGGATCAGGCGATGACCTCTCATCCATCCATCATCCTCTGACAAAGTAGTTGTCACTTTGTACACATTCAAAGTCCCACTTCATGCCACTGTCAAAGGCCATGCAATAGATTTCTGTCTTTTTCATTCTGGTCTGAGGTGATTATCAATATATTTTCAATGATTGCCTCTAAAATGAACTCAAATTTTCTTTAGGATGATGAAAAATGAATGATTACCAAACAGAAAAAAAATACACAAAGTGAGGAGTTTGTATGTTCTCTCCATGTTTGTGTGGATATTCCTCATCCACAAGAATTTCCTCCCACAGCCCAATAACAGGCTGGCTAAGTGAACTGAAGGCTAAATATAGGTGTGAATTTAATGTGTGTATTTCAGTATTAATCTCGTGATACTGGTGAGCTGGCCAAGGTGTGTCCTTACTTTTCACCCAGTGCATGCTGGGATGGGCTCCAGCCCCCCCATTGGTTGCCCAAATGGCACGGATATAGAAATGAGGTAATCTACCATAATTGAACTGAGCTGCATGTGGCAAACTCATGTTTACTGGCCCTGCTGGCTGGTGATTACTTGAGACCAAATAAATATACCAAATCTAGAAATACAAAAAAAAAAAAAAAAAAAAAAAAAAAAAAAAAAAAAAAAAAAAAAAAAAAAAAAAAAAAAAAAANACCAACCAACCAACCAACCAACCAACCAACCAACCAACCAACCAACCAGCCAGCCAACCAGCCAACCAAACAAACAGTTGGTTTGTATTTTGATTTTAACATTTAATTCAGTATTTCCTGTGAAGTGACACCAGAATTTAATTAAGATCTGAATAATACTGTACTATCTGTATTCATTGCATTGCTATTGTACTTACCAATTTGACACCATTGCATGTTTTTCACTTTTACTTCCTGTGTGTGTAGTAAGCTGCTCTGCAAAGTTCACAAATGCACTCCCAGGTAGATATGTCAGTAGACAGATATATAGAAAATAAACACCTGAAAGAGGAGTATAATTCATCATAGTTTCTCTAGTGGCTGAGTGAGTCTGCTATCCTCTGCTTTGACAGTGCAGGATTTGCTCTCTTGTGCAGGGGCTTGAGATAAGCCTGTGTCAATCCATCCAGCTGTATGTCGGGGTCAGATTTTATCTTCCCCAGTTCTTCAGATTTACATGTATTTGTGTGTGTGTATGTGTGTAGACAAGTGTGTGTTTGGCCTCCTACATTGCAAGGTTGAAGGCACAGAAACCCATGCTCTCAATTAAGCAGCTAACAAATGAACACAAACACAGGATGAAAGAACATGTTTTCAATTTGAAATTGTCATTATATTTATCATAGGGAGCTGATTTAATGACTTTGTACTTAATGAGAGGAGAAAATGATTTCTTGCTGTTGCACCACTAGTTCCTCATTCACAATGCACAATTTTAACATGAAAATAACAAATGGATCATTTTCTCTGGTTAGAGAGTTAAATTTATATGTTGTCCAAACTTCTGATAAAAATTCTCAAATTTTGTGCCCACATCTAACTACAATGAGAAGGAGAATGGACAGACATGTTCCCATTAGACATGCCTACAGTAGAAAGACACATCCACAAAAGAGAATAGACATGCTCACATCAACAGAGGTATTGGCCTACCATGGGAAAGACACTTCACTAATGGACAGACCAGCCCACACTAGGTCACATGAGAGACACGCCCTTCTGAAAGAGGAGAAACATGCCTACAATGGACAGGAGAGACACACCCACAAAGGAGACAGACATGCCTACACTGGCAAAGACGCCCTATTGAGGGAGAAGAAACATGCCTACAATGCACAGGTGAGACACACCCACGATGGGAGACATGTCTACAATTGACAGACAGGCCCACATTGGCCCACAATGAAAGAGACATGCCCCCATGAGAGGGAGGACAGACATGCAGCCATGTCCAAGCCCAATCATAATTTGAACTCCAGTCACATTAAGTGGGACTTGAAATCAAAAATTTCATAATTTGATCTGTTACCAATTAACTAAGTTGTGGTAACTAAGTTCAAACTAGTAGGAGTTGAAGCAATTACTATTATTGTGTCATTAAAATTAAGTTGGCAATTCTAAAAGCATAACAAAATTAAGGACTTTGAATTTTTATTCTGCAGCCATACATTTATTTAAGTGATGGGTACAGCTGCACAAATTATTATTATTATTATTATTATTATTATTATTATTATTATTATTATTATTATTATTATTATTATTATTATTATTTTTACAGTGCATTATGACTCTCTGGAGTGGAACAGAATCATGTGTATGAGTGAGCTCATTGGTAACCTGGGTTGTGGTGATAATATGCTCTCATATTAGTTTTCAGGATGTCAAAGTGTGATGCTTCAGAGGGAGATCATGGGCTGTAGCTCCTCCGGCAGAGCTGAAGGTGGATCACTGCTCATCCAAACAAAAGTAATGTGCATGAGTGAATAATGATGATACATTTAGTAATATGTCACATCCAATAATGCTTGTTTTGGAAAGTGCCTTTAGCTTGCCAAACAAAAGTCTTAGAATCACACTATTTCTGCCTCGATGTACAGTGGAAGTAAATTCTATACATGGAATAAAATGATGAATTGCTCCCAGTGGCCAATAAACAAATCAATGCAAAATCAATGGCCTTGTGGGATGCAGAAAATAATGGACCAATTAATCAGCCCAATATACAGTGTGCATGGGTCCTAGGTGGGCATGGGTGTAATTAAAGGTCATTTGGGTCATATAAGGTATCAGTGGCAATTTCAAGGCTCATGAGCCAGATGAGCTAAAATACTGCAGTGCTTTGTATATTCTACTAATTTATAAGGAAGCATAAAATCCACTATAGTTTAAAGAAACTAATCAACATACTGTTGATTTTGCAATTCTCAGATCCCTACAGTTGTGAGGCTAAAATGGAAACTTTGTCTTGAGGCTGATGATAAAAATCAAAAGGGTTTATCCCCTTGGGAGCACGAATGTGCTCAGCATTTTTTATGCCACCTTCTGGCATTAAATTTTGATGTCTGAAGTAGAAACTTTGACCTGATGGTACATTAGAGGAAAGGTCACAGAGATCACGTTACAAAAACATTACAGTCTATCCTCTGGGGAAAATGAATATTCATGTCAAATTTAATGGACTCTAACCATTAGTTTCAGCTACCTTTTCATGGATGAAAGTGTTGGTCAAGAAATTTTGACCTGACAGTGTGACCAAAATAATTTCCCTGAATTTTCAAACCAAATTCCATGACAATCTGATTTGTATTTGTTGAGCTGTTGCTCTAGATAGAAATGCTGGACGGACCAATCAACTGCCTGACTCACCCAATGATATCAAAAATTGTCCTTGGAACACTGTATTCAGCCTCCCATTCCAATAAGATAAGCTGGACTCATTTTACCTCCATTGCCAGGTTAGAATGACAAGTCGAGGGTCACAAAATGACCAGTCAAGAGACCCTGGTTTGATGATTTGACAATCCTGGTCACTGGTTCAATTATACTTGCAGGATCTGTCTGAGTATCCACTAGCCCTCACTTCCTCTTCCTCACAGTTCTGGCTGACTTAACAGGCTGTTTGTTACACAACACTGTGGCATGGCTCTAGTCCCACTGCTGTGTCCTCATGGGCCACATCCTGTTACTGCTCTGCTCCCACTTGCTTGTTGACATATAAGTCACTGCAGGGCGTTGGCTATGCTTCCAAACATACAGAGACAGACATAAAAAGACATGGCAGACACACAAGTATAACTCAGGAAAACAACACACACACACACACACACACACACACACACACACACACACACACACACACACACACACNCACACACACACACACAGAGCTCAGCTTGTCAAATAACCCACAGGCAGACATTTCTTTTCTCATTACAGTGCCAGCATGTGTGATGGTGGCTCTCCTGCTTGTGGGAATACGTTTTGTTTGGCCATGACTCTTCATCCTGAAGCCCATAATTAGGCAGCACCGGATGCTGATGCTGCCCAGGAAGGATGAGGTTAAGGAGTGGGAGCGAGTGGCCTGTTTACTCTGCGTTTTTCACAAGCACAATGAGGAGTGTTGGAGCTTAATTATAGGAGTGACACCCCCGGTGAACCTTGATGACACATTTCCTGTGATTAGAGGAGTCATCAGTATTGATTGTAAGAGGAGAAGAAAAGTCATGTTTAATTGCATTAGAATAATTGCCTATTGATACTTGAGGTGAGGCCTTTCTGTCATGATGAGACGGTGTGTTAGCAGCATCAGAGCAACTTATTTACGCAACTGTGCTCTAACAATTTTTTTTTTATTGTGCAATACCAAGTAAAGTTGAGTAAACTCTCACTCCTGATTGGCCACCAAAGTGTTTGCTGACATTTGCCAGTACATTATTTACAGATGGCTAATGTATAAAATCAAATAATTTGCCTCCTCCTGGTTTAATAAAAACCCTTTCCCTTTTGCTCTGAGCTTTAAATAATCCCTCCCTTTGTCTCCATTTTACAACATCTATTCATCTCTTTTTCTCGTCTCACTCATTCCTTTTCTATGCATCAGGTTAGGTTCCTTCAGGTTTTCCAATACCAGCCAATTATACTTGAGTGTGAGTCTGATCGATGTACTTTCTAGTGACCTTTGGGTCACCCTGGGAAACTGTCGATAGGTATTTGAGTTTGTGATGTCAGGGCTGGCTCTGCAGCTCCCCTTGCACCATCAGTGCATCGATCCACTACTTTCCTCTTGAGAAATATAAACAAAATCTTATGCTAACTTGTACAATATATATGTTCTGCTGACTCTGCTGTTGCTCGCAAATTTATCATCCTACCTGTAATCAGTTTTGCACTGACCAACCGAATCACTACCTCCTACTTGAAGAAAAATAGAGGACACTGATGAAAAACAATAAAACATATATTATCTCTTGGGACACCTTACTATAGAAGACCAATAAACAACATTAATATATAATTCATCAGAAATAATAGAGAGGGCAGCTTTGGGGAACTTGCAGAAAGAGCCACAGTTACTCATGTGGTTTTTCTTATAGCATCTGTGCTGTCAACGGTGTCCAACAATGTGTCCCTGCTGTTTCACTCCTTCCCTCCTACACTACTTGCATTCTCATCTGTCACTGGTTGCGTGTCTGGTGAGCCCAGACAGCTTTGATCTCCGGCCAGGGACAGTGGCAGGCAAGGCCTCAGAAAGTTACCCTGCTCCCAGGTCACTGTGGTCTGAAAGCCAACATGGGATCATAGGGTAAATAAATGGTTTTAGTGAGAGGGCAGCCCAGGGCACCCGTCTCATAAAGGGTGTGTGTGTATTTGTATGTGTGTGTACCAAGAGGCCTTAAAAGTTTGGAAAGGCCCATAGCATGCTGTCTCCATAGCTTTTGGGAAATGCGGACTCATTCGCGTCTGCACTGGGGACAAATGTTTGTGTCATATGTTATAATGAAATATTTATAATTTCAGACACTTTTCAGGCCTGGCATAGTGTGTGTGTGATGGAAGGGCTGAGATCTGTCTAACCAACTAAATCAATATTGCTTTCAGCACTGGCACTGACTGAAGTTATTGTATTAAACTGTCCTATGTGTATATTTTTGTTGATATGTTACAGTGTTAACAGACAAAATGAGCCTGATATCATCAAATTAACATTCAATGCAAAGACAATGATTTGATATAGTCAGCTTAATTATGACACTGTCAATTTAAGGACTTGCTTTTTGCACTCCTACATACAATTATACAGTTATATATATTTATTTGATCATGATCAATGCATTCCGGGAGTTATTTTGGGATTAACTGTTTTAATAATGATACTTTGGCCTAAATTGTTTTGGGGCAATGGCCACTAACTTACAGCCTGAAATCAGGCAAACATTTCGGTTCCTAACAAACAACATTCCACATTTGTGTCTGAACTAGGCTTGTCTGCTTTTGTTTTCTTTTCTTTCTTTCTTTTTTTTTTTTTAAAAAAGCTGTTGTTACTGAGTATTGCATTGTATTAATTGTATGTAGTGTCTTTTGTTTTTCTGTCAGAGTGTTAGTTGAGATCCCACATGTCACTGGGAGGGATCATTAAGTTATTGTTTCCTGAACCTGTAACTCATTTTGTAGTGCCATCCTAGTTTCCTCTACATCTTTTAATGGCTTATGTTGTGTTTATATAAATAAGGTGATAATTAGTGTGCTGATCAAATGCTTAAGTGGACATAATGCTCTGTTTTTGTGACATAGTTTTGCAACAATACAATGGCATTTGCATTTTTTTTTCCCCTCCATTACCGAGGCTCATTTGGCATTTTGGTGACTCACTATGAGCCACATTGTGAGGAGAGGACATTAGGATGTGTCAGGGATAAATGGGAATTGCACACTTTTGTCTGTCTTCTGGGACACATGACAAAAGCACATGGTGCAAACAACGGTGGGGGGNCACAGCACATGGTGCAAACAATGTGGGGAGGGGGGAACAACTTAACCACGTTCTGTGTGCATGAACAGATCCTATTCAAACCAATTTTTGTGGTTCATGTATTGGCAAATTTGAATGAGTAGGAAGAAACAGCAGTTTTCTATACACGTGGCTGTGGTGTCAGTGAATGTCATTCAATAAAACAATGTACAACTGTCTTATGCATAACCCTCTTCCAAACTGTTTCTTCAATTTAACACATCCTGTTTGGCTTTTGGCTGAATATTAGTAAATAATTTCCTACATTAATTTACAGTTCTCCAAGGACCTAAAGCAAAATGCTAAGCAAATGTATCTCCTTTGAAGTTAGTCCAAGAAAAATCACGACTGAGGCTCATCAGGTATGCCTCCCAACACCTTGTGTCCCATGTGAGTCATGTGGCCCTGGCAGTGAAATAAAAGTAAATACTGTTTTGTTTTACCACTATGCACCTGCAATTGTGATTTCTTTCATGCATCATTGATTCATGAAAATAGATTCCAAGATCATCTGGCTCAAGTTACAACCAAATTGCTTAGAAACCAGATTTTGTGCACATGTATAAAATGTGAAAATGATGACACTTGTTAAAATAATACACACTGTATATAAAGTAATAATCATCATTTGATGGTACAAGTTGCAGTATTGTGGCATTATAGTATTTTTTCTATGTAATTCAGTGTTACTCAATAATCTTAAAGCATAAACATTATTATTATGTTACCAAATATGATTGTAATCAATCTTTCATGCAGTCATCATTCTTGTAGTCAAGTATATCATATATTTCACTGTCTCATCAACTTGTAGTTGTCCAAACTACAATAATTTTGTTCATAAATTACTCCTGAATTTAAACTTTATATTCATACAGCAAAGTGCATTAAATGGGAGAAGGATGTAATGGATCTAGAAGGGAAATATACATCAGTGGTGAGATCTTTGCTTTGGGCTGCTATTTAGGGACTATGTACTATGTTAGTTATTCATCTGTCTTAATGAGATATTTTTTTTATTGTTTTCAGGTGTTACTGTTACATTTTAATTTGCCAAGATATTTTTATCTGGCAAGCATGCAATTAGCACTAAGCACATTTTATAATTTATACTGTATTTCTACAAATAATTTAACAAATAACTTTCCAATGTTTCAGATGTGTTTGAAACCTTATTTCTGTGTTTTGATACTATTCTACTGTATTTGTGATACACGTTGTTATTGGTCACTCAGCATGCAGTATGGTGAGACTTTTCCATAAATGTGTTACTGTAAATGATTTTGTGTATATATTTTAATTAAAGGTCAAAATATGATAGCAGTAATGGCCAAAAGCCAGCACTGTAGGGAAATATGTTATCATCCACTGTGCCATATTATTTTGACATGATATATAGGCTGTTCATAATGTGTATACTTAATATTTCATACCAGTACTGCATATCATACATATTTTATGTGCAACAATGTAATGTGGAGTACCTCAAGAGTAGCTTGCTGACAAAGTGGGAAATGCCTTCCATCCTCAAACTCTCCCCTGAGGTTGTCCTACATGTTCTGTATGTCACCCTAAATGGCCTCCATCACTAGCACCTTAGGGTGTTCTTATATTCTGTGTCCCATCTATCCTAAATTGTCCCTCTGGCACAAAGCTGAGTAAGCTGTCCTCATGCTACTGCAGTCCACTTGGAGTAAATATAACAGGCTGGACAATGACTCATAGTGAAAGAGAATGTGTTTACTGTATGTTCACTCTGAAAATAGCAACTCAGATGTTTAAACGGATTGGCACGATCACAAGTGTATTTCATAGCATTCCACACATTCTCTTAACAAAGATGCAAACACAATATAGAAAGAGAGGAAAAAAGAGGAACTTTTCTATCTATGTGAGTGTTTGCTCACCTCATCCTCATTGTTAATTCACACTACACTTCATTTGTGCTGGAAGGCACAGAAAAATGTTTTGCTTTTTGAGCACAAAGTCTTTGATGAATCATATTAGCATCTATAGATTCATTGAGGAACTTGATTATAGCTTTTAAAGTCTGCAGCTGGTCATTATGATAATCCAAAAGCTTTCTGAGTGAACTTGTATAAGCCTGCCACAAAATGAATAGTTTTTCATGATGTAAGGGAGTAAGGCAAATGTAAACTACAGTAAGAGTTTTTGAGCTAGAAAAGTCTTTGCTTTGTTGAGCTTATTGAGACTCAAAACAGCAGTCACCTCTGCCAGAGTGAGAGTACCGACAACAAACCAGAGGAGTTAATCATTAACTGTATGAGCACTGAGGTAAAGGAGCCGCTGAGCTGATAGCAGAGATGGCTAAGCTCAATGACATGACTGGATTAATACATGATATGCTTCAGTGAGTACACAGCCAGGAAAACACACCACACCACTGACTGTGGCAAAAAAAAAAAAAAAAAAANAAAAAAAAAAAAAAAAAAGAAAGAAATTTCTCCAAAGCAAGGGCGTCACTTTGTGTTGAAAAGTGGTGGGGACATAAGGGCTCAGATGGAAAACAAAAATTTAAATGGTCTTCAACATATGCAATTTTAGAGAATATAATGGGGGATGACGTCAGAGTAGATAACGAAGGAAAATAATAGCAGGATAATAAGGGAAAAAAATGCATAATGGTGTATCAAAAGAGCATATAGGCTACTAGGCTACTTCTCAAAATGTTGTCATTTGTTAAGTTAACATTTCTTGGTGCAATTTTTTTTCTGAACATTTTTAACAAATTATGCTTTTAAAAACTGACGAGGACAAAATTGGCCATTTAAAAAAGTAGGGGGACATGTCCCCAGTGTCCCCAGTGTAAATGACACCTATGCTCCAAAGTAATTTTTGACTTGACCACAGGTGACAACAAACTGTAAACCAGTATAAAATAAGTCTATAATGAGGATTTATGTGGGCCACATGCCTCATACATACACAAACAGAAGTAGCACAAAAAATGTATTTTATACCATGTAAGGTAATACATTATTATTATTATGTAATTACATAAAGTAGTTATTATGTTTGAGTGTTTTTTTGTTTTATTCTACTTTACCCTGTTACTCTCCACTTTACACCTTTCGGTGATGCTGCACATTCACTTTGTCTTTGGCCTGTTACAGTAACTTAATATAGTCCAGTACAGGCAGAACAAGGTCGAACACGCACCAAAGATATGTCTTCACCCCAGGCTAATTTCTTTAATTTTTAAACAAGATGTGCATGACAGAGAAATTAATTTTCTGCATAAACAAGTTACAATTTGTTTCCCGGGGTTGTTTGGCTAGCTTTTTGTTGGAGGCCGAGCATGATTAATAATCTTGTCATGCACCTTCTGTTGAGGGAATTAATAAAAGTGAATGCACCTCTTAATGTGCAAAGTGTCATTAAGCATTTACAGTGAAAATGCTGAGAATGAGCACGAAAATGCGTTTATGAAAGAGCAGTAGGTTTTGTGTGTGTGTGTGTGTGTGTGTGTGTGTGTGTGTGTGTGTGTGTGTGGTGGGGAGGAAGATGGAGAGCATTTATGTGGCATGTGTCACACATATTTCAGGGCAAACACGTGTGCCTTTGCATTCTGTCCTTTAGAATGTCACAGACCACGTGTCCCTTGATGGCTGCAGGTAATGAGCGTATTAATATGTACATAACCAGCCAGGTTAATGCCTGGCACTCCAATTTCTCTGCCCAGTCTCAGGTCTGGTTTCTCTCTATCAGGTGAGGAGAGAAAAATATCGCTCTGAATTATTGAACAGATATATGATTGACAGGCTAGCTGATGAAACTGAAGCAGAAGGAAACAGAAAAGGAAGAAGTATTTGTGATAACTGACTAAGGGGTTGATACTAAAAAATACTGACAAAATATGGCTACAAGGGTTGTGTTAGGGGAAACAAAAGAGCTGAAATTGCTCGTCAGCACTCTATTCTCTCCATTTTTTTAATCTTCAAAAGTTATTCCTGGCAGTCCATCATCAGAAATGAAGTCTAAATGTCATAACTTTGATTTGCTGATCTCATAATTCTTGTTTCTTCCTCTGGTGTACTTGAAAGGCAAAGTGTGAATTTATTCAAAGCAGACAGAACAACAAAGCTTGTTGTCTTTATGGTAAATATTTTCCGATCAGCTAATTTCACACAAATTGGCTGATATTTGTCAGCCATAAATTTCTGAGAAAGTTTTCTAAAAGTCATTCCAAATGTCAGACAGATAAAACAGCTCCAAAGAGCTGTCTGTAATCAGGCTAAATGGTGGGAGGAGGAGTGATTTTATGTCTATGCGTGTATGTGTGTTTTGCCCTATCTTGAGTCTCTCCTGCCCACAGTGTACCTGTGTATGTTCAGAAGCTGAGAGCCAAACATGCTATATATCTGTCAAAACTGCTTTCATATCTGACATCAGTGAAACAATAACTTTGATCACTTTGAATCTCTCCAAGGATGTGAAACGCATAATGAAACACTGATTATCCACTTGTGTCACATCAATACTGTGATTTTCTAATAATCATGTCGCAGGGCATTTCTTCTACATTGTATATTTATTTAGAGAGGACACTGGAAAAGGTAACACAAATAAAACCATTAAATTAGGCAACATGCACAAATAAAAATGAAAGGTAAGAGTCAACTCAAAAATGCAGTCAGATCAATCTTAAAAACTTCAAGATTCCGTCACTTGATTTAGCAACATATGCTAAACTAAATTAAATTAAATTAAACTAAATTAAGGACTAAATTCAGGATTCTGATGCTTTTGCAGTGTAAGAAAAAAAACTTAGAGCCATCTCTCCAGAGATGTGACCCAGAGACCAAATGTGAATGGGGTACATGTAGGACAGACTCAATATGACCTCTGGACCCCTAAGAAGAGGCCAAAAAAAAAAAAAAANAAAAAAAAAAAAAACAAACAAACAAAAACAAAAAAACACATTACACATTTGTACTGAAAACTAAACATCTGTTTCTCTCACAGTGCTTTTTTCTGTAGTTACTTACCTGTACAAGAGTATGCACAAAGCTGTGGCAATGAATTCAGAATAAGAGGTATGTTTCAGCACCTCTTGTTCTGAATTGAAACTTAACCAAACAATGATATATATATATCTATCTATATATATATCTATCTATATATATATATCTATCTATATAGATATATATATATATATATCTATATATATATATATCTATATATATCTATCTATATATATAGATATATATATATATATATCTATATATATAGATAGATATATATAGATATATATATATATTTACCAACATTGCTTGATTATGCAAACTGCTTCCACACTGTCTGTGGTGTTGAACATTACATGCAATAGCTAACGAAGTGCAACAGGGCCTATTTCAAGCATATTTATGTATAGCAGGTACAAGAGTTCTGTAAGATCTAATTATGCATCCACAACAACGTATATTAAGCCTGCAAGCTCTAAACAGAGAGCACATCTGATTATTAATTAAAAGCAATCAAAAAAAATTAAGTTCAACAATTGCCTCTCAGTGTAGACCTCAGAGTAACATAAATCACTCCAAATTCCTTCAAGTTCAGCTTAAGCCATAAAACACAACACATATAGACAGTTTTCTGCATTACAGAACTCCAAATGTGGCCTTTCACTCCCGTCAGCACTGATAAAGGTTCTCATTAGGAAATCAAAGTCCAGACTGTCCAAAATATCACCATGAGGCCAAGTTATATTTTCATGCCACCAGACTGCCCTCCATACGTAGACTGTGGAGCAGATCCACCAAGTACATTCACTTTGTCATAGCAACAACTACTGGCTATGGTTAAGAATAAAATGATTGACAACCTAGGTACAAATCTACACTTCTCAGCAAGCGTTTACATCAGGATACATATTCGTGAATCTGAGTACACATTTGAAAATGTCACTTTATACATTCACAATTCTCAGTACAAATCCTACAGTGCTGCATCACATCGAGGTATGACATACTGTATGACAAATGCCATATTATTGACAATACTTCCAAATAACAGGCAATCTCTCTTATTTAGAAATTATAATCCTGGTTTTATTTCCATAATTTATATACTATTAGGTTTACATATCATACATATCATAATAAAAAAAAAACATTTTAAGATCAATTTTAACACCAATTTTAATATTGCCAGGCATGACTTCTGGTTGATATGTGCATGTTGCTTAAAACACCAAGTGCATGTGAATATTAATGGTCAAAATGCATATGTAAAATACAAGTAATTATACCATCTCTTTATAAATGTTACATTTCTAAGCAGTAACATGTAATGCCTCCAGCTCTGACCTTTCAGGAACCTCTTCTCCAGCACACATATTTTACACTTCAAAGTAGCCACTTAAATTATTCCAATTAGGCCTGCAGCACTGTTCTGTTTGTACCAATCTGCTGATGAAAGAACTTACTGCGCCTATCATCCTCCCTCAAAAACCCATTGCAGTTGTAGATTACACATATTCATTGGATTGTTTAGGGAAAGATCTGTGTTCTTTGTCTTCTCAGTACAATATACTGGCTGTCTTTTGCATATTTAGAATTGGTAGATTCATTGTTTTAAAATGAATGGCTGTAGATAGACTCCTTATTAGTCAGTGAGTTTTTAACCACAATTACTTGAAGCACATCCAAAGATGGAGTATTGACGTGATCTATGGTTTACTCATGATGGATGTTAGTGATGCAAACGCAGTGTAACATGAATCCCATTGCTCTTAAATGAAAAACACCAATGCGAGCAATGTGTGATGAAGCACAGTAGGATTTATATTTATGCCACCAAACACACAGTAAAAGAAAAGGCCAGATGAGAACTTATTGGAAGCATTTTACCCCTCATGGATTTTTAGACTACTCTATTGATTTTGTATGCATTGCACCATGCTGTCCATGCCAGCTGAGTATTTCTCTTCTCCACACTACTGACTCTACCACATCCTGCACGATGAACGTTTCATCTGCTTTTGAAGCAGCACAACCATGGGAATTATACGGGGGAAAATAGCCGATAAAGGCTATTATGTCCGCTGTAATATCCATTTCCCAAACAATAATGTCGGGGAAGGAGAAGTAATGAGAGCAAAGCAGTATTACCCCACCGTCTGCTCTCTTCTACCACTCTTTCTCTTCTCTCTGAGCTCATGTACTCTCTCTCTCTCTCTCTCGCTCTCTCGCTTCCTCATATTCCACACCCACACACTGATCTTTCTCTCTCTTAGCCCTGTGATTTCTTCCGTCTATTCTGCAGTCTTCACTGTCACTCAAAATATCAGTGATTCCCTTTATTGCACAGCTCTCATTCACCATGTCTGAGCAACTCTCTCACACTTGAACACTAATACTTCTGTGATCCTGCCCAAGTCAATTTCTCAGTTATTGTAGGAGTGATGAAATATCGTTCTCAATTTCACTTTCATATAAAAATGCTCACATGCAAACATCCCATACATGGAAATAACATTTTACCCATCAAAAGTCGATGGCAGCAGCAGATTTTCATGGAGGATTCTGAATAATATATGCATTACCCTGGAAAATTCAACCGTATTATCTATTTACAATGTGTATTGTCTGATAACAAGGTCAGATACACAATATTTTTCAACAGTATGACATCCTCCGAAATGTGGAGGCATCAGTTTAAAGATAACAAACACAAATATTCATTACAGGCTTAAAACGTCGTGTATAAATATGGATTCATCTATTTTGTGCATTCCAATACATTTGTTTGTTTACAATGAGACAAAAAGACAAAAATAAATAAGTAAGATCATTTTTCAGCATTTCATATTAAAGTTAATTTTGTGGCTTACATCAACCAAGCAACAAAATGATGATCATCCTAAAGCAAAACGAATGTAAAACCGTACAATGATCTGAGCCTAAAAGCGATTACATGGTGAAATGTCAGCAGTCAGACAGGACTACAGGACTAGTCAACTGGTATGCACTCAATGCTCACAACTTAGCAGCTAACCTTTGCAGCTAAGAGTTAGCTTTGGATTTAACTAATTGTTTGCTACATCCAAATTTCTTGAGGATGTATGTTGATCTTGGGGTCCTTGCACTGATGAAGCGCATAGCGGCCCATGTGCGAGCCTGAAGTTGAGCAATGCATAAAATTGCTCACTGTAACCTTTCGTAGTAATCAAGTGTGATTCACTATTGCCACATGCTCAGTGGGTGAATGGAAGGCATGCTCGTTTTTCTGTTTTCTCAGTTGTAGAGTTACAAACCATAAAACTACTATTATAATAATTCAAACTAGACACAACTAAATATTGCAGTATACATTAAAAGGTGTATCTGTGTAACTAGGTGCTGCAGGTACCCAGTCCCAGCAGCAGAGCATATTAATTGGCAGGGCATTTGATTTTATGGGCGGGCATCAGGGTCAGATTGGATTGTTGGGGGGGGGGGAATCGCGAAAACTCGGTATTTATTTTATTCGCTCCAAGGTCGATTTCGCCTAGCCAACATAACGTTTCATGTTGAACTTGGCGTGCATCTTTGTTGTGCCTCAAACCGCATCCCTGCCGAGAATTGCATCCCCACTCCCGGACAACGGATCATGTAATCTAAGACAATATTTATTACTTTGAAAAACTTCTTAGAGGCAATATAATAGGAGGTATATGGGTAGCATCGATTATAGTCCACTCTTATTTTGTCGTTATTTCTGCCGAAAAATACATCCCCTCCTTTCTCAGCCCTGAGGATGCTCACATGCACCAAACTCTCCCTGTCACATCCAAACAGCCCCAAATGTGAGCTGTTAAAGTGATTTCATTCCTTCATCTTGGGGATGCAGATCTCGGTAGGGATGTATTTGACCTGTTCATCTGCTCACAGTCTGTGTACCTATACAGCCAAATGGCTCAGATATTAATGTGACCTGAGACACACCTCCATACGCTGTTCACAAGCGTTTTTTTTTTCTGTCAAAAGCATCAGCACCAAACCATCATCACTGGATGATGTGAATCCATCTTGATTTCTCGCGCCGCCAAACTTCAATGAGGAGCTGTCATAAATTCACGTCACAACAGGTGTCACGTCACATCGCGACAGGTGACACGTTTTGCAGCCTGTTTGTTTGCTTAGATTAAATTCATTTTAATTACTCGTAATTCCCCAAGTAGGCTATGACACGCACAGTGTATTACCCGCACCCAAGACAATTTACAACGTTATAGGCTACAAACTCATGTATAAACTGCACCCATGTACCGTATAATCTGCATGAAAATAAAGACAAAAGCTGTTGTTCTGCGTTTACAATGATCGGACAAGACGGCATTATAGAATTACATAACCCAGTTGAAATCATAAGAAATAGACACACTTGTTACCAGAGTCTGATGTGTTGTTATGGCGATGAAGATTATTAGTCGGAAAAAGAACAAACGGGCCACAGAGTCTGTAACGATGTCTGGATGGACCCAAGGACAAAAATGGAGACACTGACAGATGGAAGTTTGAATGTTGCTGAGCATTTAGTGAATGAAATAAAATAGGCTACTGCTTTATAAAAAGCTGCCAAACGGGCAATGCTCAAAACTGACTAACCTGATGCTGCTATGGACAAATTGGAGATCTCCACAGCAGCCCTCTTTGTTCCCTTGTTAGACTCGTTACTGACTAAGATACAGCAACCAGATACTCCAACACAGAACATAGATACCTTAAAAACAGGTGAGTTAATTGATAACTAATTAAGTCCTGGTCATCACTCTGCCTGCTGACAGCAGCACCTGGACAGTGACATGACAGCAGTCACAGCAGTCAAGTGTTTTGTAGTGAGGATGCATCTGTGTTGTGCTGCTGTGATAATTAGCATAATTACTTCTCTGTTGTCTTATTTGACCGCAGTTTTCTTAAATGATAGTGGATATATTCTTTTTTGTTTTTTTTTAAACTGCCAATTTCATCTGGGGGGGGCAAGATGTTCAAATGGGCGGGCAATGCCCCCGAATGCCCGCCCATAATGCCGGGTACCACAAGAGGCTATAAATTGAATGCAAGTATAATTGATGCTGTTGGTATGATGGCTCCATTCATTCAGCCAGTTCTCTATACCTGCTTATCCTGTGCAGGGTTGCAGAGGGCTGAAGTTTATCTAAGAAGTCACTTGGCGACAGAGAGCAATTTTTGATTTTCCAGTTCATTCATTCATTCAATTTCTGGGTGTTTTTAGACTGGGAGAAAAAAATCCGAGCAACCCATTTGCACAAACATAAATCAACTGTACCACTTCATCCACCTCAACACACCGCTTTTACTTCTTTTTGGAGCATCAAAAGAACCAAAAAATTTGCAAAAACATTGACTCATGCCTTACAAAAATGGCACAGCAACTCTGTTATCCCTGGTGCTGACATGAAATTAGAGGCCATAATGTCATCGTGTTTAGGTGAAATGCTTTTAAGGACTAAGTCACATTCAAATGTTCACAATTTGAATAGTTTAATTCATATAATTTCTCCATCCATTTGTACCCCTAAAAGCAGTAAGTGCTGTGTAATCAGTGGGAACACAGCACTTTAGGTGCCCCACTGACACACCTCTGTGGTGAAGAAGGCGCTGTGACATTTAGGCCCTCGTCTTCTGTAGGCTTAGACTAGCTGTGAAAGTTACTTAAGGTGGCACAAAAATGTCAGCAATCAGACGCATCACTATCTCACAGTGATAAACTGGAAAGTGACTTTCTGATTCACAAACTTAAAATCTTGCATTTTCTCTCTCTCTCTCTCTCTCTCTCTCTCACACACACACACACACACACACACACACACACACACACACACACACACACATGCAAGGTTGACTTAAATTAACACTAAATAATTGTTTGGACATATGCCAGCTTCTTCCTCACACTTAATGTAGAAATAATGCAAATGATGCTGTGTTTTGGTATAGTGGAGTTAAAATGGCAGCTTTGCGTATCTTGATTGCTTCAATGCAACTATAAATAAAAAAAAGAAAAAAATAAAAATAGAAAAAACCCAGAATTGCTCATGTAAGAGTTTTTCTTTTCCTTTATAGTGGCAAGTGTCCAAGAACAGCCACAGTGGTTTCTGTGTAACCCAGTCTGTCCATAACCATAGAGGGGAAATTCACTTTTTACCAAGCTGACCACTCACACCCACTCGTCTGAATTCCACAGCATGACCTCAAACACACATGAAGTCAACACAGGCCTGTGACTGCGCGTCACACAGACCAACGGTGCCACCCACACAACCCTGAAATACTCAAGGTATTCATTAGTCTCTTTCCGTTTAAGTCTAAACATTCTCTCTCTCTCTCTCTCTCTCTCTCTCTCTCTCTCTCTCTCTCTCGCACACACACACAAAATTAGATGCACAAATACATCTTACTTCATAACATATTACAATATGCATAAATATAAGAACTTAATCACAAAACTAAATCAAAGTCTGTTTCCCTACACACACACACACACACACACACACACACACACACACAGGGGCACACATACACACTGTGGCACTAAACATTTGAACCTTTGTCAATACTTTGTGGCTCAACCCAAAGTCATGGTTTCACACTCATCAACCACTATATTTAAGGCTTCCTTTTTTTGTGCCAGTCAAAATAGAAGTTAACAAAATCCAGGATAACTCATGTCAGCTAGTTCTTGATTCTCAGCTGTGATATTTTTAATGTTATAATGCTATAAATTCTGCTTTTGTTGAGTCTAAATGTAGCATGGCTGAGCTGTGGCTCCTTGTTGCCTTAAAAAACAAAATCTGTGACCTAACAGACGTATGTCTTCGCTCTTTCCACACATGCATAAATCTTGTCCACCTTACTAAGAAACACTCGTGGACTTTATCACATCAAATATTTTGTGCTCTTCATAAATACATCTTCATCGTCAACCCCAAATTCATCCTTTACTATAGCTGAGTCGAAGAACTTATAGGTTTTCTGGTGCTTTTTTGCGCTGAGAACAATTTGCGCAGACTACAAAAATGTGATGAATAATGAGAGAAATGATGTGGGCTGATGCAGGCAGGAGCTAATGCATGTTTATTTCACTGATAAGTGTTTCCTTGCAAAGACACTGAGGGTAATGGCTTGAAAAATCAGATTTCAGACTATCTACACTTGCCACTTCTCCTTCTCCCTCAGATGAAAAAAAGCTAACTCAACAGACTAAGGAGAGAAGAGGGGAAAATACAGGTTATTTCTTACACAGATATTCAATTATGCAGTATTCAACTGATATATTTTGTATATGTAAGCCATTTGTTGGGTAATGAAGTGCAATTTCCATGGCAGGTTTCATAACAGATATACAGTGTTAGTCTCAAAGTCGAAGCATTAAGCAGTTGCACTTTCTTGGCTTTCAAAGTGCTTTATGAGATGAGCTGCTGGAAAGGGAAGGCTGGAGCTCCTGTGGAGGAGCATCATATATTTGATCGCCTCAGCAACTCCTTTAGTGATGCAGCACAGCACGGTGGATCGTCAGCCCAAAACCTCTCTGGAGGGGATTTTCATATTTTAACATAGATCTGGAAGCAACTGTACTGCAGCGATGGGAAATTTGACACATGCAGATATTCAACATAATGCTAAACACGCATTTGACTGTGTTGATGTGCTGAATTGGTGAAAGCTTGTTTAATCATCTGTCTTGAGGATCTGTGTGTTTGGGACATTTTTAGGGTAACTGATATTTGAACTATTAATTTTGGTTCCACTAAACAGCACTGCTAGTTAAACTTCTGGCAAATGTTCCATAAGACCTAAAATGGTACAGTTTGATGTCTTTTTTTTTTTTTTCTTTTGCTCTGCCCCATGCTGGGCAAAGGGAGGAGGATTTGCATTGTGTGTGTTTATGCACTCCTCTGGGAAAGCTTCGTCTCTTTGAGATGCTCAGCAATTGATCATCTGTTGTGGTAGTCTGGCTCATGGCTCAAAACAATGGCTCACTCATTAGTTATATGCAGCTGTTTCTAATGTCTATGAATAGGCAGACTTCAGGTACTGTTAGGACACACTTAAGGAGTGTAGCTGCCTTTGTGGCTTACCTCAGTGGAACAGTGGTAAGACATTATCAGGTACAGTGAAGACAAAAATAGTCTTGGTCACTTTATCGCTTTCTACTTGCTGACTGCAAGACCCATGACCATCATTGACCAAAGCATTCAGGCTATAGTCAATGAAGATAATTTTTAGGCTGCTGCTCCTGTGTTCTCCAATTAACCATGGGGTCATGACTATGAGGTTCCTGCATGTTTTGGTGTCCCTTCAACCTTGCATGGCTTCCAGTTTCATTGTGGTGGCACTAGTTATCGTTTTGTTGCAATGTATTTCTCTACCAGCAACTGCAAGCAAATTTCAGAATTGTCAAGCTAATTAAACCCATCAAATTACTTCACTTGTTCATAGGAACTAGGGTTACAAAGCATAACCTTGGCTTAGTTACACATTATGCCTTTGAGACCAGGCACAACCAAATTGTACTTGAATTTAAATTAGTTATGACATATAAGATTTTCTCATATTTATTTCAGTGATTTTAGTTTCCTTAATACTGTTTCCCAAAATTCCAGCACAGCAACAGGTGGCATTAAGTGATGCAGGGTCTTTGAAAACTCTATTAAATGCTACAGTAACTCATCACTCCACATCTGATGTGTCCTTTAACTTCTGTAATTGCTTTAATTACTCTTTCTCTATAGGTGGTCCAATTAACAGAGTAATTATCTCCCCAAAACACACACTACTGTCTTAGACCCCTGCTCGATTGGGTATCAGAGGCACCATAAGCGTCATCTACAGGAGCAAGAATAATTGCCGTAATTTAGGGGAGATGAAATAATGCAAACACTTTGTGAAATAGAACTTTAAGTAATTAACTATAGTGGCAATTACATCTTTGATATATGTGCAATTTAAAACAACACAAGAAAATAATGAGCTCCAAAGTAACCAAACAAAGCATCTAAACTATAAAAAATGTTTCCAAAAACAGACACAGATACACACACTGCATCAAAGAACAGAAACACACAGAAGCTGAGAAGGACAACAAAGAGGAACCACCAAACAGAGCTATAATTGTTTGTGATTTTCCATTTGTTTCTCTATCATCTCTCCCATCACTGAAACCCATCTGTCTTCTTTACTAGCAATTTGGCTGTGATGAGAAGGTAAATAGGCTTATAACTCATTTATAGCTCCTTTCCATCATCTGCCTTGAGATAGACTGGCAAGCCCATTTTATGGTCATCCAGAGAGGATGGTGGAGGCGGTGGAATTGATTTGAGATCACTGGACATCTTTTCTGTGTGTAGGTCAGATCCAGTATTATGCAGTTATGTAATTTAATATGATTTTTCTCACATTTTTCTGTCCTCATTTGTGAAGCCAGAGATGCTGATTTATAGCCATTCTTAGCTGGAACTGACAGGATAGTTTGCCATTGCATATGATTAATGTTTCTTATATCCACCAAATAAAGCTTTTGTTAAATTGTGCAGGGTGTGACTGAGGAGGTATAAATATTGTACCTCTAAAAATACATAATCTTTCCCTGTAGTTTCTTTATTATATGGTTTTATCACAAGAAAGAACAAGAATCCCATCATATCTAGTCTTGTCTTTCTCCAAATGTGCAGGATCTAATAAAAGAGACTGGCTTCGGTCTAGTGCAAGAGTGTTAGTGGGACCTGGTGTAACTGACAGACCATGGAATCAATATAACTGAGTGCTATGTCACATTACATTGTGTCTGTTTTGCTCTGGCCCATTTGTAATGTTCTAGTTTCATTTTATGGGCATAAAAAAATAACCATTTGGTTCTCCAGTGAAGTGTGCAAAACCCAACTGTTGCTGATGAATGAAAACGTCACCCATAATAAACATCTACATCTTCATATAAAGCTGCTTTTTTATTGCTGGCATGTAATATGGCTGCAAAGATGTGGTTATGAATATAGTATCAGGACCTGTATTTGTTATCTCACCTTTAAAGGACCATACTGGCTTAGTGGTGCATTCAAGTGCTGTAGTGAAGAACTGACAACAGGAAGCATTTTCAGATTACTCCGTGCTTTTTATTGTGCTTAAATGCTAAAATTACTTTGAAAAAAAAAACAAAAACCTGAATACACGTCTTGTTTGCAATGATGGATTACCTATCCCAAGAACGTTTCAAGTATCAACAAGTTGATTTTAATAGCGTACCAGAATGAACTGAAACCAATAGCAGTCTGGAAGGTAGGAAAAAAAAAAATTAATTTACTGTTCCAGTTTTGGGAAATGATTGTCATTCACATTACGTGTATGAAAATTGAATATATTAGGCTCAAACATGCAAAATGGCCAGTAAGGTCCTTTATATGTAATGGTTTTAGCACGCTAAGGCTACAATGTAATCCATCAATTAACTCAGGGGCTTGTAAATTTGTAATTGTAATCAAAAACTCAAAAGTGAATTAATTATCACTTGACTTCAAAAACATTCAGATTCATTAGTGTGTTAATGAGATTTTCTATTAATTCTCCTGTGTAGTGATGACAGAGCGGCACACAGCAGGAGAGGATGGGCAGAGAGACAGGTAATTTGAGGTGAGGATGACTCTGATTAAGTACGCTGGCTGCTGCTTCCTCACCAGAGGCTTACTTAGAGGGAGACAACAGCATTCAGCAGTGAAAAATCGCCACTCTGATTTGAGACGTAGGAAGTCCTTGACTGCTGATGGCTAATACTCTGGAGAGAACTGGCACCGTGCGCAGAGGACACATGCGCTGGCCTTGTTAACACAACAAAAGGGCAACGTGAGCCACAGCACAAGGCAACCTTTTCAAGCTCTTTTTAGAAATCCTCGTATCAAAAAGATGTGTGTGTTTTCTGTAATGAGGCCAGTGGATAAAAAATGGCGTATATACAGTATTTGTCTGGATGTAACATTCAGTTAACAAGATAAAAAGACCAACGGGTGACTGTGATCTGTGTGGCTGTAAATTAAAGAAGTTGATGTACTGACAGCGACTGTCTGTTACCCGTCTTTCTCTCTCTCCTCTCTGTGTTCTCATCTCCCTTCAAGAAGCACAGAGATAATTGATTTCATTTGTGCTACACAAGCTAATATTCAATCACCACGAGCCCCTGAGCTTTGGAGTGTGAAACACTTAGCTTTGCTAATTCTGTCACCATCAGAGCAGTGCTGCATTTTGAGGCCTCCTCTGCAACCAGGCAATAATGGGTTATCTGCTTAGCCTGCTAAATGAGGTGGTAAATGAAATGGCACATGGTTTGTTTTCCATATTTCCAGCTCTTTTTGACTAAAAGGCAGCTGTTTTTGCTTAATGAACCACAATTAGTTCCTCTGATCAGTGCCATCGTCACATCCATTTAGTCACCAGTTTTTTTTTTTTTTAATATATGGTTGAAAGATGTGTGTGTAGTTCTTGATTGAGGATTTTCATTATATCACAGTTTCAATTAATTATTTTTTGAAATTTTTATTTTAATGTTTTACTTGAAAATTCTCTCAGAAATAGGTTTGTGCCATTAAAATTTGTACAAGAGGAGATTATTATTTTTTTTAAGATAAAATGCACAAATGCAATTGTATATGGCATTCATGTGTTTTCAGTACCTTTTTTTTTAAAGGAATGACACCTTACTTTTATCCCTCAACACTACCATGATCAATATAGATGTATGTGGAAAGGTGCAAAACAGCTGTCATAAAAAAAAAGTTTACGATGTCCCCCTTAATGTCCCCCTTCAGAGGCTGATATGTCTGATTTGTTTAATGCTTGAGTCAAACTTGGAAAGAGCACAGCCAATACACAGAGAATTGATTCCTCTTTTACATGTCAAATTCTGTCTGGCAGGTTTCCAGCCCAGCAAAAATGAGAAACATCCTCAAACCTAAAATTGAGCTTTCTTTTCCTTTCCATGAAGGTGCAAAACAACCAGTGAGCTGCTATTGAATTTGATGAATGTTTAGAATCTCAAAACCAACTTTGTTACATCTCGTCATGAATGATGCATGGCCTGGGTCTCACTGTCGGGCAGTAGGAGATGTAGAAATAACACAGAGAATGCAAACCATTGCTACCCAGACTCTTCCCTGTCTCAAAATTCAATTATTTTACATATGCATGATTTATTTTGTAGGGAGTTTTAGGAGCATCATCAAGATGCACGTTTCTGCACGATTGGGACATAAAAGCAAGCCTTGGATTATCTGATTCCAGCATTAAAAATAAATGTGCACGGAGAGACACCTGCTGATCAAATGTTTTTGTTGAAGTCCGTAATCCCTAAAACCCAAAAGCAAGACCAAAACAAACAACTTATTCTTTCTTCTTTTCCTTTCGGCTTTCCCTTCAGGGGTCACCACAGCGAATCATCTGCCTCCATCT
>VXCM01001268.1:0-25434 GCA_014773175.1 Lucifuga dentata
TATTCGGGCTTGGGACCGGCACAAGGAGGACACTGGCTTGTGCCCCCTTGAGGCTGCATTACACATAAAGAATAAATAATATCCTAATATTATTAATTTTTAGAAAAGAAATATTCTACCTTAAGGAGGCACAAAATAAAAAAGCTTAGGGCTCAATTTTTAGGGCACAAATTTAAAAAGTCGAGACATGATGCAGGTGAAATGACTACTACCTCCGCTCCTTGACTGCTGCATGTTTCACTGACAGATACCACTAGAGGGAGCAATCTACACATTTTTCACTCTTTGGCACACTTCACCTACAGCTGCACTGTACTGTCAGTATGTGTGTTGTGTATGTGTGTGAAGTGCTATGGCAACCGCCAGACACAAATCTCACAAATGGGGGAAAAAACAGTTTGCTCAAAGACGACAATCTTTGCCAAAAAGACACTGCACTGGTTTTTCAAGGAATTGAAGGAGGCAGATAAAAAGAAAACACAATTACAACACAGAAATGCCAAATAAGGGTCTTTTATCTGCGTTTACAATGTCAACACAAATTCGACTTAAAAAGATCTTATTTGACAGGTAGTTTTAGGGGAATAACCTTTTGATGATCTAGATCTTCTAGTTTTTTTCCCCACACAACACTAGATCTTTGTCATGCAGGGATAAAAATCAAATTTTCTGTTTTTCTTTAAATGCATTCTGTATGGAACAAACCCAGTGAACTTTGCCATTACTAAAGTACAAGCTGTTCTAGACATGACTTGAAGTTGTACTGTTGTAAGCTGCAAATAATAGAAAGTAACTGCTTTGCACTCAACTATCATTGGGTGAAGTTTTCTGCATATAGCGTCATTATGAACGCTAAAGGGCATGGTGATAATGATGACAAATTCCAGATTTGTTTAACATGCACAAGCCAATTGTAGTGCAACTACAAATTAGGAAAGATTGTCAGTCTGATATTTAGCAGACTGTTTAGCTAGGCCTCTACCCTTTAACAGCAAGGACCTGTGTTCAACTCCCATTTGGGTAACCTAACCTATGTGACTCTTTTACACCAAACCTGATGGCCCGTTATCCCAGTGTGACGCTGCTTTTGTGATGTGGGTCAAACAGTGTGCTCCATTACTGTTTACTTGTCAGACAGCTTAACGTTAATCTTCAGCTCAGGGAGTGACACCGATTACAACGGATCTGATCCTGATTTTGAGTTGGGTGGTTTATAAAAAATACAGGATATAGGACAGCCCATTAAACCGATGCTTCATTGGGAAGGACATGGCTGAGGATACAGGCTTAAGTCCCAACATATCCCCTCTGTACAATGAGGCCTTGAATCTTGGGATTGGTATCATGTTTTAAATTGTCTATGTAACTTTACTGTATAGCAACCAAAGTGACAAACAGTAGTAATTGTGAAACAAATGGCCCACCTTTCCCAAGGTCCTTGAGTCAGTTTCTTTGATAATATTATCATTAGAAGACCCAACAAATGGGACCAAAGCAGAAAACAATAAACATGTCTTCTACTGTGGTATAGCATGTCCATGACTTCTTGTCTTAAAATATCTCATCTCTGAGCAGCAGTCCAAATATCATACTTTCTCATAACATTATCATACTTTATCTATGTTATTTTGGTTACTAATTGCTGTTTTAATAAGTTGGCATGTTACATAAATCACATTATACTATTTTAAAGCAAAAACTAATAACTAAGTGAAATACTGAAGAACCAAGGCAGTAACCCTGTAAACCAATAAAGTGCATAGTTTGCCTCTCTTAAACACATACACACATACACCAATTCATTCTCTCTCTCTCTCTCTCTCTCTCTCTCTCTCTCTCTCTCTCTCTCTNTCTCTCTCTCTCTCTCCCTCCCCCTCTCTTTACCTTACGCATTTGCTGACAGGGAAATCCAACCACTGCCTCCCTACTGCAGCTTGAAGCCATATTAAACCTGCCAAGAGTCCACTGGCAAAAACTGCACGTGCAGCCTTTCCTCAGCCCCACACACACTCTACTGCATTATGAGGATATGTCTCCCCTCTCTCTGTGCTGTATGTGTGTGCTGGAGTTTTCCCTTCATTATTGTACCAACAGCTGTCTAAGAGCATGAGGTCACAGCAGCCATAGAATGCATCACCTCACTCTGCAAACACACATACACATTTAAAGGGTGACACTCAAAATGGGGTGCAGTGATGTTTGATTTAAAACGGAGAGGAGAGTGTTATCAGTCCCACAATGCAGAGCATAACACAAGCCAAAGCCTGGATGGTGGTATGCATTTTGTTTGGTGGCAAATCTTAAGAAAATTACCAGTGGTATAAAATTGTTTTCTGATATTTCTATGCTTTACTTATCTCTGGCTTACTTTAATTTGATCAAATGTATTGTTCTCTTCCTCCTTTCAGCTCTACTTAGCTCCATTCCTCTCTCCTATGCCTTTCTGTATATGGGTACAGGTGGCATATGCATAATTCCTTCAGACTAGCTTCCTAATCCCTGTCACTCAAGTTGTGGCATTTTCCTCTACAGTTCTGTGCCAGAACAGGTCTGATACACAGATTAAGTTTCTGCTGGATCCAAATGAAGCTGCTGCTCTGTCTTATCTTTGAATAAGGAATGATTTTAGAGAAGTGAGCTGGATTGGAATAAATTGCAGTGGACCGTAGAGGAGGAAGTTGTAACTGTCAACCGTTCACCATGCAGCAAAGTTGAATGTGCATGCAAATATACCAGACAGGCCATCATGAATAGTGAAATATAAACCATCCATTGTGATGGATGCAAAATTTCACTGGCTTAAACACTTCACTTTCCCACAAAGATGTGACAGAAATGATGATGTGTTATTTGTAGACGTCACCACTTTTCATACAACAGAATTATAATGAAAACACGGAGAACATTTAAAAGCATCAGAAGACCGACTGAGTATCAAAGATCTTGCTCTGTATTCCATTTTAACTGGGAGTGTCTGAGTTGAAACAGTCTGATGATGAATTCACCAGGGGAGCTCCTTGGTTTTCTGGCACTAAACACAACAACACAAGCCACACAGCTGTGGGACACTCTTTCTCCAGGGTCCCTCCCTCCCCCCCTCCCCCATCCCTTCACCCCTCCTTTCCTAGAAGCATTACCTCACACACATTAGGCAGAGCCGGAGGTGTCACCTGGGGAGAGCATTTGTGTGTGTGTGTGTGTCTATATTTGAGTGTCATATCTGTATGTGTGTGAGGACATTTGTGTTTAAACGTGCCATTTGGACAGCCTTGGGCGGAGCAGAGTGGACTTTAATCTCTCTTTTCACTCTCTCTTTCAGTCTCTCCCTCTTTGAATTCCAGTCACTTTTCCAGCTAGTTGCAAAGCCGTAAAAAAAAAAAAAAAAAAAAAAAAAAATCACATGTAATCAAAAACACCCTGCTTAATGTTGACAGATCAGTTGCAGGATCAGATAAGTCATTTTCTGTGTCATTCTTTCATAAGTATGTACTCAGAATTATTACTATTTGAGGTACTTGTCCCAAGTAGGAATTAAGTTTTGAAACACAAGACTGAGAACAAGAACAGGATTACAACATCACAAATCTTCAATATATAATAAATTCTTGGGTCCATTAGAATATCTATGTATCCACACAAAAACAAAGAGGTGGTTCATGACAAATTATCCACATCTAGCCAAAGCAGTTAAGTGAAAAAACACTTGGGTTGTATTTATTGGACTCAAACATGCAAAATCAACGAGTGTATACTTCAGTACAGTAAACGTGTTCTTTTGCACTATTCTCTGTTCTTTTGCACTATTCTCTGTCTATCTGCACTTTACCTGATCATTAAACTCTTTTGCACATGCCAAAATGCACAACCCACTTTATGGAACTTCATGGAATTGCAAACTCTTTGCACAGACTTTTACTCTTACTTCAGTACAATAAACGTGTTCTTTTGCACTACTCTCTATGTTGCTGCACAGAGAGTAGTCTTTGTCTTGTTACTGCACTTCTTGTCTATGTGCACTGTTAAATGTAGCACCAGGAGGTTCTGGCGAAACAGCATTTCATTCTGTCTGTCTGGCTGGTTGGCTGGATGATTGGTCCTTTAAGGATGGATACAACATTGGATTATGCGTGTGGTGGAAGAGTCTGAATCAGCTGAATCTACTGACCAGCTGAAACTACAATGAGCAGCCCAAATTCTAACTTTAATTAACAATAAAATCTAAGTAATTTAACTTACACACCAATTTATGCTATGAAGCTTTTTTTTTTTTTTTTTTTTTAGGTTTTTTGGAGTAATGCTATTGATTAAATGCAACATTAATTCTCAGCTGCAGCACCTGGGCATGATGTTACAAACCATTAAAACCAGTTCTCCTGCTTGTGATCTCACCAGCTGGGAAAGATCTTTCTCACAGCAGACATTCTGACTTGCCATAACAGGAAAAGAACAGATGTAACTAGAACATTAATGAGGGCTCCATTCCATTTAGATGTGAAAGTGATTCCAGCAGGCATGGGTACACCTGAATGGAATGTAGCCAATGCTGAGGTTGTATTAAACTGTGAGAAAGATGTATTGTAGAATTCATTGAATATTCTGTCACAACTGTTTCATAATGAAACCCATTTCATTTGAATAATTTTCTAAAGCATAACATTATTTCCACAGATTCCTACTGGTTTTATTCGCTGCAAAATGTTCAGTCATCTTGTGTACCATCGGGGGGCACCACATTTTGAGAACCACTGTTCTATGTATACAGCATGTCACAGCAAATGGAGAAAAAAAAAAAGAGGCTATTTGCTTGACTACAAGTTTTATGCACTGTACTGTATGTTTGTGAATTTACTAACAGAACACATAATAATAAGAAGAATAAATATAAGGTATGATAATATTAATTTTTTTTAAAGGAGGAACTGCCCTTAAATATGAGGTTGCTGTTAATAAAACCATAAAACAGAGAGAGCATAACTCAGCACATTATGACTGCTGCTGGTCATCTAAACAATCTCCAGGCTGAGGCATGTGAGAGTGGCTGTGTATAACATCCATCAAAATAGTGTAAAACAGCCATAATTTAAACCTCACTTCCTTCCCAGGCCCACCCAAAGAGAATGGAGAAACTAGACAGTGTTTTCTCATTCCATCTTTCACTATGTCTGTGATCTCCTTCTCTCAGGACCAGAGGCCAGCACTCCTCTAAGAATATTACAGGCTGGTAGTCCTGATCCGACAGGTGACAGATTAAAGGAAAACACAGTATAAAGTGTGTTAGCAAGGTGCTGGGCTGCCACAAGAAACCAGAAGCAGCTTCAGTGCACCTTGGACAAGTCTTTGGAACTCTTCCAGAGGGATGTTTTGGTGAACTAGGTTGAGGTTGAGTCTGGTGACTGTGAAGGCTGTAGCATATGATTTAGACCATTTTCATCCTCATCAAAACATTCAGCGACTTCTGTTGCTGTTTGACATGCAAGTTTTAGTCCCTCAACCATGTCCTTACTTCCTGCAATCCTTGAGTCACCTCCTTCTTTCCATCCTTCCTTCTTCAGACCCACACAGACGCTCACAACCCACATGGATGTTTTCTTCAGAAAATGCTGATCAAAGTCTCCTTATCACAGTCTCTTTTTCTTTGTAACTCTCCTTTGCTGGACATTAGATGACTCCCACAAACTCCACTTATTTCCTTTCTGTACACTTTTCACATATTTAGGGTATGAAGTGACACAAATAAGTTGCACTATTTTGTAAGTGCATATGAAATTATAGTTTAATTCTTTATTAGACATCCAGGGTTTGCCGTGAAATAATCGTGTCCCACTCCCTATTTCTTCACCTTTCACATCAAATTAAAGAGCTACAGCAGCTGATGGCCAGCAAAATTGAAAGAGAATCACTGCAGATTGCTTTGCTATTACACCGTGAAACACTGTAAGAGGGAGTGAATAAAATTCCCACTGAGGCTCGCTGAGTATCCATCATTTGGAAATAGGCTGGGTTCCAATTTGATTCTGAAGCTACACACTCCACGTTATGTTTTTGACTACTTTAAATCAGAAAAAGAAAAGTAACATGTACCTCGTGTAGAGAAGGTGACTATTTACTTACCATACAACTTAAGTATAAACCGATCTCATGTATAAGCCGACCTCCTAATTTTGACCTGCAAATTTAGATTTTTAAAGAAATCCATATATAAGCCAACCCCTGATGTTGTTCCATCAATTTGTTTGTTTGGCAAATTACCTATTTTTCTGGGTATTGTCATAGTATTCCTGTGATTTTCTGAAAATAATCCACGTACNCAAATTACCTATTTTTCTGGGTATTGTCATAGTATTCCTGTGATTTTCTGAAAATAATCCACGTACAGGTACTGGCAAACATATTTATTTCAGCAATATTATTTCACCGTAACTGACCAAGCACAACAGTGCTTACTGGCCACTGAAAACGGGATAAGATGTTTTATATCTTATCCAGGAAATATCTCATTCTAAGGTATGATTTCACTATTTTCCATAGTGGTAATGATAGCATTTCCACCTGTGGAAATTCTGTTCTCTCGGATCAAATTTGAATTTCTCTTGTATAAGCCAACCTCCTGATTTGCTTTGTGAAATCTGGTAATACAACTTGGCTTATACTCAAGTATATATGGCAAAACTTATTGCTGATGCAGCTGGCCAATCAGAAGAGAGCAGGCTTTCTATGAGGTGGCCTTGAAGAGAAAGTGCCTCAAACTGTTTTCACTCAGGATGCACAGTGGTGTCATTCAAGCTGATACATGCAACATGAGTCCACCCCTTAGAAGCTTGTAGTGTTTGATACGCAGTATGTACCAAAACAAGGTCAAAATGGGAGTTTGTTTTGTCTTGTAGGTCCCATCAGTATTTTGTATGTTTATCCTGTGTCAAGGCTAAAGTTCCAAAATTTGACAAGTATCCAGAGCTGCTGTCCTAGATGTGATGCAATACTGACATCTCCGCCTATGACTTTGAAAGTTTTTATTTTCCCTTTCAGGTTCATGTTATAGCATTGAGGGGTGTGTGTGCACGTGTGAGTGTGATTATGGTGTCATGACGTCGGCTGGTGTTAGGGCTGAACCCGAGAAACCATGTAGACACAGCAACCCCCACAACACCCCTACCCAAACAAACACTTACCCTGCTCCCCCCACTTCAATGCACATACAAGGGGACTCACACATTCACAAGCACGTTCACACACGCTAACACACACGTGATTACCGGTAAATTGGTCTTCAGAGTGGGTGAGTGTGTTTAAGGGGACTGCAGACACTCTACAGCTGATTTTAGCAGAGCTTTATGTACGTCATTAACAAACATTAAACTGTGGGTCAGTTCACTGAAAGACTTTTCTATGATCCATATGAATGTGTATTTGTGTGAACACATATGCTTTCAACTGTGTGTGTGCACTCAAATATATGTGGTGGCTTTGGGTATATATGCATCTAGTAATGTTTGTTTACTTGAGTGTATATGTAGGCTGTTTTTGAAGTTTCCTGCTTGTGTAATTTTGCCAGGACTAAAAAGAATTTGACAGTTGGATATTTGAAATACTCCAACAAAATGAATACTACCCTGTTATTTGAAAAAAAAAAAAAAAAAAANAAAAAAAAAAAAAAAAAATCATTGTCGAGCAGTAAAAATCTTAGTTACTTATGCACTTTTTACTTCATATGAGAAAGCCTGTACTTTAAATTATAAAATGGCTCTGTCTTCATTATTACTACAATATATCTAGTGTCTTGGCCGCATGAGTTTATACAGACATCTATAAAGTATATATTCTATACAAGACTTTACATTAAGTAAGGCTACTGTATTGCATGTGCATAAACCTTGTACTTGGGACCATGATTAAGTATAAATAAATGTCAGGCTTTCTGTCCAACTTATCTGAACATGATTGCCTTTTGCACTGCCAAACTTTTTCAGGAACTTTCCTTAATTTCACATTAATGAACCAGAACCCATTTTAGTACCAAAACTGGAGCTTGCAAAACCAAACATTGTTGATTTGTCAGATTCGAGACTTCCCCAGCTCCATCAGGCATAAAAATGCCATTTTTAAACACTTTTTGCACACACTCAAACAGCAACAATGAGGATTCAAGTTGTTGAACAAAGATGGGAAAACTACAAGAAACTGGACTGACAAGAAAGAGGAAGATCAAAGCAGTGTCAAGGAAGACATTTAAAAAATGAGCACAAACAATTCAAAGATCACAATAATCAAAACAATAATCGAAGTGGCTGCAATACATCACTTGCTCTGATTTCCATAATCTTCATTGTAGTTGTTGAAGTGTTGTGGGAATGTGAACAAAGGAACTCGCTGATGGAACCACATTGTTCCCACACTGGATCGTTTGGATGAAGTAGTTCCTAATTTAGTTCTGAACCTCAGGTCAGAAAGTGCCAATTCTTGCTTGTAATAGTAAAACACCTAAAAAGAGATTTTTTTACATCAAGAGGAAAACTAAAGCTGTGACGCAGTATCATTCCTAGTAATATGTATGTATAGTAATAGTACTAATCTATTTCTTAAATTGTTAATCTAATCTAATCACTGTGATAAGCAGCATACTGATGATTTTGCATGTTTGAGTCCAATAAATACAACCTTCATACATGTTACATTCCTGGCAACCATTTTCAAAAATATACTACTGGAGCAATAAATTTTAGAATTTTCTCCTATTTTATTTTATTTTTTTAACAGTACTTTCCAGACTGTGATTGGTTTCAGTTCATTCCAGCACACTATAAAAATCAACTTGTAAAGACCTGAAACATGTTTGAGATAGATAATCCATCATAGCAAACCAAAAGTGTTTGTTTTTTTTTTTCGTCAAAGTTACTTAATTTATCCAGTCTAACAAGGAGCTGCACAGAAAAAAAATGCATGTCTCTGCCAGGAAATACAGTCCCAGGAGAACACAGCCTTTACAGAAAAATGAAAAACAACCATCCCTTCTACATTCAGACATACATGTTAACAGGTGAAACATTGAATTTTAAGGTGGGTGTATCACTGGAACATTTGATTTGAAAGATCACGGGATTTCACAAAATAACAGGAAAATTAAATATGGTTTTATGTTTTGGCAAATGGTTGTCAGTAACATAATGAGTATGCAGGTAGTATTTATTGGGCTTAAACAAAATCACCAGTATGGTCCTTTGAGAAATTAAATAGTTATATAGCAAAAGTAGCTGTAGGAACTTAAAGGCATCATTTCTAATTTTCAAATTACTGCAGTCCCATTGCATGAGATCCATAATTGCCAGAACTGCGCACCACTCCTCTTCTTAGGTACTTGATAGGAGGTGAAGGCCATTCAGCATTACTTATCGTTGTTTGATTTATTAAATATGCAGTCAATAGTGATATTGCATCATGGGAATCCATGTAAATCTGTGTGACTGTTGAAATACTGACCTCCGCATCATTCTCTCCCACAAAGGCCGACTCCATGACTCCATGCCAAAACTCTGGTCTTTATTATAGGGCTTAGGGGGTATGCTGGAAGGAAGGAAGGAAGGAAGGAAAGCAGAAAGAAAGAAAGAAAGTGCATATTGTCTCAATTAATCATCAATCTTCAATCAACATCAAAGGAAAGATGTTTTTCATAACAAATCCTTTGATCATTACATTAGAAAATTTCATCAGATTCATACTGTATAGGACTTGACACTATCATCTGGCATCCTCCATATATACTGTCAAAAAATTTATTCCGTGTTCTTATTTTTTTTACTTAGGGGTCTATTTTGAAATCTTTGCAATAATTAAATGAGCAAAAAAAAAAAAAAAAAAAAAAAAAAAAAAAAAAAAAAAAAAAAAAAAAAAAAAAAAAAAAAAAANCCCCCCCGAAAACTCTGTTCTGTTCTTATTGGCTAGCTACATCAGGCTTTGACCTGAGAAACACAGATGCTGACCAAACACGCACTCACTAGCCTTGTCTTTTGTGGGTGTGTCTAACCATATGTGCATGTTGATTTGCCTAAACACGTGTTACATGTTGATGTCAACATGCTATGGAAGTAAAGGGCTAACCAACGACTGACATTCAGGGCAGTTCAGGACCTAAGGGTTGTTTTATTGGATGCATTTCTTTTGGTGTGAACCCAACATTTTACAACTTTGACAATGTTAAACACATACTTGCTACTATATTAGACTAGAAAAATGAGGGAAAATCTGTTATCAAAATTTCATCAATATAACAGCTCTATTATTGTCAGTCTTCTACGTAAGGTGGAAAAGTAGTTAACTAGATGGTCATCGTTTGTCCATTAGTCATGTTATAATATTAGACATCACTGCAACCCCACTACCACACGCACAGAGAGAATCCTGAATGACAAAATCACAGATTACGCCTCATTTCTCTCTCAAACCTCAAAAATGTAATTGGTGCTTTTGCTCATTGTCAAGTATCCACCAAAAACTGTTTCAGTGCTGCACTACAACATCAGAACAGGGGCAGCAGTGTGGCTTAGCGGTTATAGTGTTTGTGATTAGAGTATCAGATCAATGCCAAAAACTGAATGTAAAAGGAAAATTCAACATTGGTTTATCATCTATGTTCACAATGATCCAGAAATCTGAGACTTCATGCAGGCAGGGGGTTTAATTGTCTGATAACAATAGCACCATTGCCCTAGTTGAATTGCTCAATTGCAAAATATGGCTTTTTTTATATGGAATTTTAACAAACTGTGTGTTTTTCTCTGTCAAAATTAATTGGTGATGGTTTTCCTCTACACTAAGGCTGATGTGATCTAAGTGTTTTTTTTTTCTCTCACTGTCTTATTCTTTGTTTTTTTTTTATTTGTCTGTCTCTTCAACCTTTACTTTCAGTCTCTCTGTTCCTGTCTCTCTCTGATGTTCTCACATTGCCACACACACACACACACACACACACCATACACGATGGCTGTAGAAATGTTTGGATCTGTTGTGATTTACTGGGTGTTTAGTCTAGAACAACACGTCAGCTTGCCAAAGCCAGCCATCAGTCCTAAAGCTTAAGTGTGTCAGTGCAGATCTCAGACTCATGGATCTACTTTGGCCTTGGAAGGTAACACTGAGAACCTAAATACTGTAAAAAGTTTGTCAATTTTCTGCAATCTCACATTTCACTCACCTTTAATAACTGAAGACTTTAACTAATTTTTACTTACATTTTATTCTCTTTTTAATCATTTCACATTGTTGTAGATTCTTGAGACAAATTACAATAAGAAAGAAAGAAAGAAAGAAAGAAAGAAAGAAAGAAAGAAAGAAAGAAAAAGAAAGAAAGAAAGAAAGAAAGAAAGAAAGAAAGAAAGAAAGGCTAAGTTTGAATTTTCATAAGTCTATGATCACTTTAATCATATCAAATGAATATATTTTGGCTTAAAAGTTGCATGCAAGAACTTCAAATAAGCATTTTATTAATTATTAGTATTGTTAGTAGTAGTAGTATTATATCCATACCATTCTAACAGTACATGTCAGAAATAAAAATAGCTTTGAGCTTTAAGAGAAATACAGTACGTTCAAAGCACAATAGAAAATAGCTTATCTCGTTATTAACAAGCAGAATCTTCAAGGAGCTCCTCAAAACCAATACAATGCACTGCTTTTCATTTTTTTTAATGATAAATGTGAAGCTCCAAAAATCAATTTTTGAAAACTGGACTGCAAAACAAGCTGACAGATGTCCTATCAATTTGTATGCCTAATGTTTCATACATGTATTTTATTCCAGCAGAATCACAGCATCATTAGCATGCAAGTCATGATTTTGAAGAATATGAGCCCAATAGTCATCCTCTTTTTTTTTTTTCTTGCTCTATTTGGTCTCTGCAAATTTTTCTTTAAAATATCTGTATTTTCAACTTGCTAGATGCTGAACTTTCTTTACTATCACCTTCTTTACTCTATCTCTCTCTTGGAAGCTTTCAGTTGAACTCTGTATCAGTGCCATAAATAGATTTCTTATGAGAACTTCTTGGGCTTTGGGACAGCTTATTTTTATTCATGAAAGTTGAGTTTGACAATTGGATGAATCAAGATTTCCAGCTTCATTGGGGTAAAAGTTCAGAGGGTTTTCTTTTTTGTTTGTTTGTTTTTTAGCCACATTTATCTGACCAAAATTGGAAAAGGCAAAGATGACTCAGCTGAAAGGTAGACATATGGTATTCTTAGGAGATGCTGTAGTGTCTGATCAGGTTTTTTATAGCATTAAAAGCATCAGAGGAGTTGCTATTACCAACTATTTGTGTTTTTCTGGACTGTCATGCCTTATTCTGTGTAGCTGTAATTTAAGTTATTAATTAAAACACAGGCCAGTCACTGTCATTGTTGGGGGTACTGTCAGGCTTTATCCTTAAAAACGAGGATGCCTCTGAGGTTTGGGTCTCAGTTGCATGACTGTACAGATCTATAGAGTGTTTGCTTGAAAAAGACTGACTATGATTTATGTTGGGAAAAATCATAGATGCAAATACACAGTTCATATGAGGTCTGAAAACCCAAACAGCGAGGGGAAGCAGATAAAATCTCCATAGAATGACATAAGTACATTGTTATGTGAAGTTTCCCTCACAATAAAAAAGCCATATGATTCAGTGTTAAATCAAAAATACCAGTTATTGTAGGGTTACGATCAGTAAGATAGGATTAAAAATACTGAACCTGACTGTTGAATAACCAGGTAAGAGTGATACATGTTGTACTCTGTAGGGTAGGAGAGAGCAGGGTGAGATTTCCAAACAGAATTAGTGCCTTGATCCCTTTCAGCCTATTGTTCAGAGGATGGAGGACTGAGGTTTGTCATGTACGTCACTGAGCTTTTGGGAAAGTCACTTAATGCATCAGGACATGATAAGACTAAAAATCAAAAAAAAAAAAAAAAAAANAAAAAAAAAAAAAAAAAAAAGTTGTCTTAGCATTCTTCTTTCACACTCCACAATGTGTTCAATGAGCACTGTGTGTTCTACTTATTACCTATGATGCAAATAAATGGGCAGAATTTCTTTTTATTGCTTAAAAGTTAGTATAGTATAAGGACCTGTAGATTACAGGAATGTTTTTTTACTAAAGAATACTGATATGAATTTATATTAATCTTAAAAGGAGCATGCAGAGAGAAAGAGAGAGAGACTAGAAATAAAGGAAAAGAGTGGTTTGTCTGCCTGTCTCTCTGTGTACCCTCTCTCTAACCTCTCGCTATCATTTTAGTGACATCTTCCATCTGTGTGTGCGTGTGTGTGTGTCCTCCACATCTGTTACCACTTCCTGTATCTCTTTGGCTACAAGATCAGATGAGTCATTATTAGCTCGTTCTAATGGGTCTCTCCTTATCTTAAAACATGATGAATCAAACACATGCATGCGTCATGTACCAGGATTGCACTGATGAAGACACTTTCGCATTTACGCTGGCTGTGTTCACACAGCAGCTAAAAGCGCCGGAGATTTCCTCCCACGAGTGCTAACGTCTTATATCTGACTCATTTGACATTGCTTCTTACACCTGCTGTATCCCAAAATACAATCCTATACAGTTACTGATAGAAATATGAACTGGAAGCAATGTCAAACAAGCACATGTGCAGAGAGTAACAATAACAAATTTTTATTTGCTAATATAAGAAAATGTATATGCATGTTCAAGAGGATTAAAACACATCAGCCAGAGCTTCTGTATTTTCCCGGCAGTATCAGTCAAACTGATGTTGGATTAAAATAAAAACAAATTCTAAATTAATTATTCTAAATTAATTAAGGCTCATCTACTGTACTACATATCAGAGAAGTCACAGGTTTGAACCCATCTCACAGCTGCATTGTATAGTGTGCTTTCTCAAATGCTGCTGCTTTCTTCCCTTCTCCTTTCACTGATAATCTTTCTAATAAAGATAAATTTAACAGACCAGGCTTGCGGTCTGACCCATTACCTTAGAGGAGCATGCCATGATGTTTTATGGAAGATGTATATCACCCTGTGTGTGTGTGTGTGTGTGTGAGAGAGAGAGAGAGAGAGAGAGAGAGAGAGAGAGAGAGAGAGAGAATATTATTCCAGTAGCCTTGTAGGAAACACTAGCTATAATACACACTGCACTGTGTGCCATCTTTCACTCTTTCTTCAGTTTCCCTCTCACTGACTTTTCAGAAATCATTCAGTTCACTACAGATGTGTTTGTGTTTGTGTGTGTGTGTGTGTGTGTGTGTGTGTGTGTGAGTGTTTCCAAAATACATCCTCCTGTTTGTGTGTGAGGACAGAAAAAAAATCTCATCCTATTAGGATGCATCTGAAAGACAGTTTCTGATGTCACACACATACTGAACAACATTCAGCACTTCTGAGAAACGTGCACGCATGTGCACACACACACACACACACACACACACACACACACACACACACACACACACACACACACATATACACAACACACAGACAGTCCCATGTTCACTTTCAGCCCTTCAGGAACCAGGAAGTCCCCTTGTTGTGCTTGAAACATCTGGAGCACAGAACCCTTGAATCCTGGTTTCCCCTGGCAACACTAAATCAACAGCCAGCCTGAAGTGTGTGTGTGTGTGTGTGTGTGTGTGTGTTTGTGTGTTTCTCAGAAGCTTAGAATGTTCATCATGTGAATGAGCATAATTTTAAGTGAAGTGTGTTTCATTCGTATCATTTTTCTATCATGTCATGTGTGACTGTGTATTTGTTGTGTAGGAATGATCAGTAGGTAATAAGATGATAAGGATGGGTAGAGCTCATTATTTTCAGTTTCAATTTAAGGTGAAAAATAATAGAAAGCTACAGATTACAGTGCAAAAATCCATTTTTTTTCTTTACTTACTTTCTGTGCTACAAATCACGCAGTTTGATTTAACCATAGAACAAAATAGAGCAGCATATAATCATCTGTATTGGTGTCATAAGATCTGAACAGATGAAACATGACTCACTTGTAGATAATCAAACATCTTTCTGTTTGGCAGCTATTCTGCTACTTTCTTGATGAGACTATTGGCATCTTATTCAGTGCTTCTCTATGATCCTGTATGATGTCGCCACAAACCCACTTCCCTTTCTGAGTTCATTCCCAGATCACAGTTCAAAGAGGAAAGTTCAAAGTTCATATATTCACACTCTTGTGATGATTTGTATTGATTTGGACTTTTTTATTTTTAGTTGGCTTTAACTGTCAGGAGTAAATCGAGAGAGGGAGGGAGTTATTGGTAACTTTTTGGGCTTGGTTCAAATGATTTCCAAAGAACCATTTAAAGAGAAACTAAGAGTTTGTATGAGTCTCCTGTGTGCAGTGGCCAGCCAAATGAGGCATGTCAGACCTTGGGAACAAGGAAATTCAGAGCATGACACCGTTTCCCTGTTGTCTGCCCCCAGTCATCCCTTCTTCTCCCTCTGAACAAACCTTCCCTCTCCTTATTCCCCTCAGAGTGGAAGCCATATAGTTATTTTCCCTTTTTTAAAAATTTATTTTTAACATTTATGGCAGTTATTTGTTGCTATAACCCAGAGAAACTCACAATGAATGCACTCATAAGGATTTCATGTCAAGCCCAGGGGTCATGTGGTTGCCATTTCTGGGATCAAACTTACGACCTTTAGCTAATAGGCCATCCTGCTGCTGAAAGTTGTTAGTTTCTATGCTTTCTTGTTTCTTATCGTGAAAAGCCACTCATTTTGCTCTGTCCATGTTGTGTGCAATGTTTTCCTTTCTTGGTTTCACATCAGTTATTTTATCAGGATGATTTGTACGGATGGAAGTGTATTAAAGATAATGAGCACAGTGTATTTCTTTTTTTTTTTTCTTCACTGAATCTGATCACTGTAACAGTTAGATAAAGAAAAACTCATCTCAATCGTTCATAATCCATGGTGGTTTGAGCAACTAGGTTGTCCCATAAGGTTTTCTTTAATCATTTCTTTATTTTTTTTTCTTTTTTCAGGTGACCATCATGCATTGATGCTTTAATTGTCCCCCTGAAGCCTGATGCATCATCTGTGTTGTGTTCCTTACTCATTTCCTTTTTCTCTTTCTAAACATGAGTCAAAATGACAGGAGCAGAGCCATAGAGACATGAAGCTCAGAATCACCCAATGACACATTGTTGGAAAGCAAAAAAGAAAACCATCGACCACAAATGAAACTACTGTAAAAAACTTCATTGACACCTCATTGACATGTTTCACAACAGACCTGACATTTCATGAAGTCAAGGAAGGAATTGGGCTAGTCTGAGCTCTAACATAGGATATAGAGAAAATACATTTCCATTTCTAATCGAGACCCACAAAAAGCAAAATGCAGCAGCATCAAAAGAAACTGATGATGTTGCCTCCTGCACTGCAGGAGGCAAAGAAAAACAAAACCTGTAATCTGCCTTTTATGCATAACCAAAGAGAAAATAGAGGCAACATCATCATTTACATTAAACAGCTAGTTGAGAGGAGATGACTGAGGATGGAAATTATGTAATATATTTCCATTTAACAAATTATATGAAAAATAACCTCAACCAATATGCCTCTCTCTCTCTCTCTCTTTCACACACTCACTCACACATACGCACACACACTTGTAAATTTCCAACAAAAGAGTAATAGATGATAATAGTGAAGCCTCAGTGTATCACTAAATGATCAGTCTCAAGAGGAAGATTTTAAGACTTTAGTGGTTGCATTTATAAATGTGTTCTTCAATTCATACTTTAACATAATCTTGAAATAACTTCTTACAGCACAGGTACATCATATTTATGAATATACCCTCCTAGCTGTATTTTACCTGTGATATATGAATTTAAAATTAAACATAAATTTGGCCACATGTTGCAAGCGGAGAGAATAAAATATTTCTTGGCAGACTAAAGCAACTTAACAAACATACATCATCATAAGTAAAATTATTCCAACCCCTTAAACCAAGCAATGCTTCAGTTGCTGTTGCAATGGCACACAATTTATAGGATTGGAACCAGGTTTTAATTGCAAATTGGATTTATTTAGTTATTCAATTATTTAGCAGATAGTTTTTGTAGATGAAGCTGATCATTTGTTCCCTTTCCAAATTGCATAATCCTGTTTTCTGCAGAAGTTATGACTGAAGATGATCATGAGGGCATTTTTATAAATCAGGCCACAGTGCTCTTGTGTTGGGAGTAAATTTGAGAATACTGTTATACTGTTCTCTAATATGATTAGAGAGAAGGATGGTACCCCTGAGATATTATCTGACATGCTGCTTCCTGTTTTCTCTGCATCAATTCATCACTTGTCTTGCAGTATGAGAAATATGCATGAGGAAAATATAAAAAATGTTTACAATGAACAATCTAAGTACTTCTGAAATACCAAAACTGGGACCAAACTGGGTATAATGAAACCAAAACCAAACAACTGACAATGTTGGGGCCACACTGATACATACATGTTAAAATCTACAAAAAAAATACATAGTATTCTGAATCTGAATCATGTCTAGAGTCTTGTGCAGGATTCTAATCTGCTACACGTTTCTTCATCTATACAAATACCACAATCCTGAAAACTCATTGTGGCCTTAGCAGAGCAGTAGATAGATACTCGAACCCTAAGCCTCATGATCATGTGACAATCAAGTCAAGTCATGTCTTCGGAACAGCCTGCTTTGAAGTACTGACCCACATCTGTAAGCAGTAAAGAGGCAGCTTCCGTTTGGAGTGAATACACTTCTCTTGTAGACAATCCTTGCGACTTTCTTTCGAGTGACTATTAAAACCGGCTGTCAAGCCAAACAGAAAAATGACAGAATTTGATTTGAGATTTGAAAAGGCTTCTGACCTCAACATACAGCTTGAGAAGAGGCTGAGGAGAGTATGGTGTGTGTGTGTGTGTGTGTGTGTGTGTGTGTGTGTGTGTGTGTGTGTGTGTGTGTGTATTCTCATGGGAGTCTGAGGAGAGAAAAGTAATCTGATTGTGCCGGGACCTGTAATGTATGTTGAAGATTTCAGCTCATGAATCAAACCTCACTGCATTCTTCACAAGCAACATATTTGCAAAAAAAATAACAACTAAAACTAGAATTTCAACATTGGATAAGGCGATTCAATTCCAATCAGAGCACTGTGCATCTCAGGATATTTTTGTAAATTAGATGTTGACAAAACAGTTGTTTCTTCCTCATGCATTTTGAATCCATATTGCATTGCTATACATACCTGTGAATATATATTTAAATTCATCTTAATTCCTAATCATAAGACACCTAATCACAAGACACAATGATAAGTGCTAAGTGGAATCCGCTAGAACATTCTTTCCTCTCTTGTTCTGGAGGTAAAATTCTATCTTGCATTGCATTAAGTTATGACACATTGTTAAATGCATACTGCTGATAAAGCACAGATGTGTTTGGCTCTTAGCTGCATCACTGACCTTCTGACTGCATATGTGCTGGCCCACGCCCTGCTTTCCTCTACTCTTAGTTACTAAAGCCCTAACGTAACTTTCACTTTTGCATCATAGCACTTGGATTTTGGAACAGCTTACTTAGGTTATTTTTTTACTTTTCTTTTTTATTCTCTTCTTTTTTTAGTCTCATTTAAAGAACCATACCAGTGATTTTGCACATTTAAGCCCGTTAAATAATATCCGCATACGTGTTACGTTACTGACAACCAATTTCTAAATCATAAAACCATACTTTATTTTTCTGTTATTTTGCAAAATCCCCTAATCTTTCAAAAATAAATGTTCAGGTGATACAACCAACTTAACATTTAATGTTTTGCCTGCTAACACATACGTCCGAATGTAGAAGGGACGGTCATTTTTAATTCCTCTGTAAAAGCATGATTCTCCTGGGACTATATTCCCTGGCGGAGACATACATTTAATTCCTTGCAGCTCTGTGTTGGACCGCCTAAATAAAGTTACTTCAATAAAAAATTCAATAGACGTCATGCTTGCTGTTACTTATTTCAAGCACATTTCAATTCTCTACAAGTTTATTCTAATAGGTACTGGAATGAACTGAAACCAAAAGTCTGGAAGGTAAAATAAATTTTTTTAATATTTACCACTCCATGTTTTGGGAAATGGTTATCAGTAACATAATGTGCATGCTGGTTGTATATATTGGGCTAAAACATGCAAACCACTGATATCATCCTTTAAATATATACTTCTAGAGGGAATAATGGCATTATTGAAAATGTAATGCGGCATGCTACACTTCACAGGACTGTTAGAAATGAAAAAGCTAAACAAAACTATTATGTGCAATTACAATATTTAAGGGTTGACAACAAGAACAAAGAATAACTCATGTGAATTTCATTTGTGACTCTTTTCTTTAGATGATGGATTAGAGTCCTTAGAGACTTGATGGGTTTTTTCCTAGACCCAAGGAATCAAAACTGTGATGTTGCTCCTTTTCTAGAATAAAACAAAACAGAATGTGTCCCTAAGCTGTTTTCTCTTTGTATTGATGTCTGTTGTCAATATGTGTGTTTCCAGCTAAACTTGATGCCAGCACCCATAGCTCTCATCATCTGAGGGGTTTCCCAGCAATCTCCATGTGTTGCTGTTTTCTCTTATAACTGTTTCATTGTTTATCTGGGGTGGAATTTTTGGGTTCAAACACAAAAGGCCTCCCCACCCTTATTACTCACTGTTGTCACTGAAAGCATTTAGGGAACATACCACTGTTCTTATTGTGAATCTGAGGCAAATCCTGTACATTACTCGTATTTACATAGGCAAAAAGATTCAAATTCATACAGTACTGGTTATATATTGCTCCTACAGAGAGATGAAATGTGGCCCTACATGCCTAAGTCAAAGACTAGAGCTGCAGTAATAGAGCTGCAGTAGCTGCTAACAAAATAACTGTTGTATAACTGTTGTCAAAAATTTTATTAGCATATTATCTTAGTATAATACTTATTCGGCTTATAGAAAATGAGCAGAGTAAGTGTAGGGTTTTGATTTAAAATATTAAAGCATTACAGGCAGTCCCTGACTTACGAATGTCCGACTTACGAACAACCCGTACTTATGAACTGACCACCATAAAGCCTTTTAAATTAAAAATTTGAGTTACGTACAATGATTCATAATAATGAACGGCGCACTACTTTACGACACACATCAAAACATTGCGCGTCGTCAGCGTTGCAGTGGCCATCGCTATTTTAAGTCAGATCACGCTCGCTGTAAACACCGTGTTGTGTGTGTTGTTCGTATTTTGCCTTTTCTTCTTTTTTGTAACCTTTGTAACCATGCCTCCAAAGCGTAAATCCGGTTTCTTATGCATAGAAAGGTAAAATAGATACACTAGATATGCACCTTACGTAACTGTTCCGACTTACATACAAACCCGACTTACGAACAGCCGTGGGAACAGAACTCGTTTGTAACCCGGGGACTACCTGTAATGCAAAATAAACTGAAAGAACCCCTGACAACTACACGTCCTTCCACCTGTAAATCACTAAACAAGCTTACTGGGCATTTTAATGAGATGTGCAGCAGTTTTTTTTTAGGCTGTCAGCTGTCAACATGCAGTATGTTGGAAAAATGTTGCAGAAAAGTGAAGAGTTTAAACTTGCATTCAAAAATAATTGTTTTTCCAGTGAGCTTTTGTTTATTCTAAGCACTGCAAAAAGTCAATAGATAAGCTATTGTGATACCACAGCAATATTTTCTGGCCCCTGGTGATAATTCACAGCAACACTACTTTTCATTATCCATGAATTACACACTCAAAGCTACCCTACATCCTTGCTGGACAGTATGTCTTCCCTTACATTTATCTCATGCTTGATCGTCGCCCCTAGTGGTAGAGGGTAGAATTGCTGTAGTTTTTAACGTTCATGTGCTCCCCAAACTGTCATCATCTCTAACAACTCTGACGCCAAGCGGTCATCAAGCACACATAAGGAGACCCTCCCTTACAAAAGCCAATGCTCCTTTCATCAGTTACCATGGGGAAAGGTCAAATTCACTCAGCTTTATTCAATTAGAGAGAGCGTGTGCAAAGTCTGCAATGGGATTTAGGGTAGTGTGTGTTTGTGTAAGGCAGAGAGGGAGAGAATGCAAATGACCATGTAAGAAACTAAGAGAGGAAAGGGAAGAAGACACAAGGGTCCTGATCATCACACACCCACACACAACTCATATTCAGTACGAACATCAGCCTCAATGCTGTTACTAACCCTGGAGCCTCCTGCTACATGTGAATACACATGTATACTGATGAATACACACATATTGGTGTGTCCTCCTTCATATTATAATACAGAGATGTTACTCGAGACTTCGTCCCAGTTGTTTGTCTGTTTTCTTATACCGAAACTTAAAAATTATCCAAAAATGTTGCAACACCATGGGTGTTGGTTTTTTAGGGGACTCACCAGATGCACCAAAGAATTGGCCTGACCGTGGTAAATTTCCATTGTGTTGCGGAGTCATCGGTGCCAACAGCTGTGAACATCAGTGCATAGATCCCACACAAATTTATAGGAAATGATGTGATTCCAGTGATATGCACTTAGCATGTAAAGCAGAAACTGTCAGTGCACTGTTTGACGTAGAGTAATGTAGTTAGTCAGCAAGTCCTGTGAAAAGCTATTAAAATTTCGTTTGTGATGTAGAAAATAATGTTAATCTAATATATGAGTGAGAGTGAGTATTTTATTTTTTTATGGGATGTCTACGCTCAGTTGAGTCATATTTACGAAAAGTCATTACTTTTGACACACTATGATCACGTGTTCACACAGCCCAGAAACATTAACGTCATTTACTGTAATCAGTCATTCGTTCAGTCTGATTCTCACCTCTACACACACTGACACACCACAAACCACCCACACACACACACACACACAAACTCCCCACCCCACACCCACACACTTATAATCTTTCCTCTACTCTTTCAGCTGTGAACTCCACTAGAGGCATTAAGGAATTAGGTTATTTCTCTCCTAAGGGGACAGAAACACAGCTGGATCTCTCTCTCTCTCTCTCTCTCGAACATTTATCACATACATAGGAAAGCTTCACTTTATGATAGATTTTGGTTGATGCTGACAGAGGAAAGAAAGAAGAGATTGACAGGTTTAGGAACACAGGCAGGTACAACGTTACCACATCTGTAACCACATGTGGAACTGGTTGAAACAGCATTTCCTTTCTTGAAACATAGCCTGTTTACTCTGTTAAGAGTTTCCAGCAATCTGGGTCTTTTTTTTTTTTTTTTTTTTTTTGTAGTTTTAATAATTTGGGATTTGTTTAAAACCTGTTGGAGCATGTGTCCATTGCTGTTGCCTACCCTAATAGATTCCACTGTAATATGTCAGGAAGCGTTGTCCCCATATCTCAGCAATGAAACTGGTGAAAAGAAACAATGAAGACTCTTGACAACAATTTTGGCCAAAATAGTGATTTCTACATCACCTGAAAACCCTGTCATAGGAAGCCTGATGAAGCGACACAGACTGTGTTTTGTGTGTGTGTGTGTGTGTGTGTGTGTGTGTGTCTGTGTGAAAAAGAGAGAGAGGTTACTAANTTTGTGTGTGTGTGTGTGTGTGTGTGTGTGTGTGTCTGTGTGAAAAAGAGAGAGAGGTTACTAAGTTGTGGGTGGCCAGTCAATTTGGCCTGGGGCAGCAGACGTCTGGACTCTACCAACGTCACCCACTAAAGCTCCACTCAGCAATTCTCGGTTTACCAATAACAATAGAATCCAAATACATACAAATGTATGTCCTACTGGCATCATCAAATATTGTGTCATACTTATTTTACTAGACCTCTGAGCCAAACAAATGTTATAGTGATTGTAGCTGAAATTTTATGTGAGATGCAAAAATGCTTTTTTCTATTAGCAATGGCAGCTTTAAGTCTGTGTAACAAATGGGAACACATGGGAGTTTTTAAAACAATTAGCCCTGGTAAATGAGGCTCATTATGTGGTTTGAGGGTTCAAAGGAGAGGAAAAGGAAGAGAAAAGGAGGATGAAGCAAGCCGCAGATACAGAGGGGAGAAGAAGGATGGAAATGAAGATGATGGAAATGAAGATGATGAGGCAAAAGGGAGGATGATGATCAGAAAAGAGCAAAAGAGAAGAAGCAAAAGAAAGAAAGGAAGAGAAGTAGGAGGTCATGGAGGTGGAGGAAGCAGAGTAGTTTAGAGGGGAGGAGGTGGGGGAGGATGAGATGGGTGCCTGAAAATCAAAATTGCTTTCACCCCCAAACATGGTGAGGAAGCCCATGGGGCAGGGGTGGATGGGATACATCAACTTGTGCAAAACACTCCACTGTGACATGGCCATTAGTGAAGTAACAACCAGAGACATGCTGGAGGTTTATGTATGTTACGTATCACACGACCCATTTCCATGTGAAACGCGGATTTGCTGTGGACAATGATGCAAGAAACTGATTTCCATTGAGACCAAATCCTTATCTCTAATAATTATTTAATTCCTTTTGGGGAATTACTCTTGGCTGTTTAAAGTCTCATTTCAGTTCTGAACATGACAGGCTTATCAACACACACGCAGCAAAAATCACCATCTTATCAAGTCATTTTTTGTCCATAAATGTAATCCCAAAAGGTGAAGTTTCTCAAAATGTAATTAAAAAAAAAACCCTGATGAAATATTTCAACCCATCCTAATACAAATGAACAAGTTTCAAGACTGTCAGTATCTTAAAAGAAGATAGAATATTGCACTGAATAACACGCTAATCTAGAGAGTTGTTAGAAAATAGTGTTAGTGCAGTTTCATAATCTTATTCCGTGTCACGTTCTCCTATGACTCGTTCCCACTTCCTGTGAAGTTTGTGTGGGAATCCTCAATGACGATGTCTGTTGCAGTGACATGGTAATGTTTATGTCAGGGAAACTGTTTAAAAAGTGAAATTTAATACCAAGTAATCAAAACTCCAAAGCCTGTAGTAAGAAATTAAGTAAATCAACTCAATCAGGATTCAAGCTAATTAAGGTATAAACTTACACATACAGTGTAACTGCTGGAGTCAGTTTTGCGGTCGTTTTGCCTTTCAATTTCGCAGCTTCCTGTTTAACATAAAGGAAACAACAGAGGGCTGTCGTTGCCTTTTTTTTTTTTTTTTNCTTTTTTTTTTTTTTTGCCATTTCTCATCTTTAATCAATCTTGAGTGAGAAGTTTGTCTAGCCTAAAATTTAACATCACATTTACTGTATATTCTTAATCATTTCCAGCTTTTCTTTCACACTTGTTGACTATAGTTTTTTGGTTATGAATATTAGATGTGAACTATACTGCCTGCCCAAACCCTTATCCTATTCTGATCACAATTTGAATTGATTTACAGAATGTATTTACAAAATCTTCCTCTTGGCATACAAGTTAAAACAAGTAACATATGATGTTGCTTCATAATTTTATTTTGGCGCATCTGCATTCAACACCACTCTTCCTGGCAATCTGTGAGTAGAAATCACATTATAAACATCAATGGTGCCTGCCAGCAATCAGAATCTGATGCTGTTGTTTTACTGGAACAATGAGAATATCATTTCACAAAAAAATAAACTTCAGTTCAACATTTACTTCAAAGGATTTTGTTTTCAGTTTCTCAACATATGCATTCTGGGATGATATTCTCAGTGGGGATGCTGAAGGTTCATCCACCTACGATCTGATTAGCATCACAAATATTCAGTGCCGGCAAAGTTTCTCTGATTGACAACTGAATGGCTCGTCATTCCTCTGATTGGCATGAATGGAGAAAGCTGAAGAGACATTACTGCTAATATATTGTCCAGAATGTCGTACTGTGTGTGTTGTGTGCTTGTGTGTCCTGTGAGTGTGTTTATCACAACAGTATGTTTGTTTTTTGTCAAAGAATGGTATTATAAATGTAGACTGGATTGACGCATAACCATTTTGCTCTATTTGTACTGTATCACACAAGAAAACATCCAGATTTGCATGTGGAGTAGTCCACAGGTATGGGTATGGTGTAGAGATTGTCTTTTTTGAAGGATGGTGCTTATATTTCTAATTAAGAATGATTTTGAAGACTTCTGGTCAATAGAAGTCATGGAGAAGGTAAAGAGACAGAGAGAATAAAAAGGGTGAAAAAAGTTGTGAGACAGTAACCTACAAATTTAATCTAACACCAACGTATCACCATGTTGCGTTATTATTATATTACATTACCTAAAACCCATATATATGTACAGTGCTGTGAAAAAGTATTTGCCCCCTTACAGATTTCTTCTGTTTTTGCTTTTTTGTCACACTTACATGTTTCAGATCATCAAACAAATTTTAATATCAGACAAAGATAACCTGAGTAAATACAAAATGCAGTTTTTAAATGATGATTTCATTTATTAAG
>VXCM01001268.1:26196-55501 GCA_014773175.1 Lucifuga dentata
GCAATTACTTTTTCACATAGGGCCAGGTTGGTTTGGATAGCTTTTTTCCCTTAATAAATGAAATCATCATTTAAAAACTGCATTTTGTATTTACTCAGGTTATCTTTGTCAGATATTAAAATTTGTTTGATGATCTGAAACATGTAAGTGTGACAAAAAAGCAAAAACAGAAGAAATCTGTAAGGGGGCAAATACTTTTTCACAGCACTGTATATATGTACTTATGTATATGTCCCATACAATGTCTTTACTGGAAAGACAGATTCTTTACAGGTTTCACATCTGACACACCTATAACAACAAGATCCTTCAGACATTATTCTTCCATATGTCCTCAATATTTTGTGACAACGTGGTATCTTTGTAAATTTTCATGCAGCTTCTCAAACTAAACAGACATTGGGAATTTCTTTGGTGATCACCTGGTTACTGGGTAAACACACAAACTCAGTTGCACTGAGTATGCCTCTCTGACTTTTAAAGGACAGGTTATTTTCTTTTTTTTAAAGTTTATCTTCATTGTATCGTCAATGCTCATATGCACACAGGGAAGGTTCTGAGTTCACAGGAATCCTTCCTCTTCTTCAGACTGGTCGGACAGAGTTAGCTAACCAGTGCATGTCCAATGTGACGTCCTCCGCTTTGTGTTTGCTGAGACTCTGTTTATTGCTGTTCTGTGTCAGAGGAAACTCACTGCAGTGACTTCACTCAAAGCGTCTGAATCACAGTAAACCACTGGGTTTGCTAACTCAGACTGCTGAAGTGTTGCATTTGTTTCATCTGAATGCTGGGATGAGATTTTGCACATACGCATCCCCATTACATGTTGATCTTGAACTGTTGAGCAAATACATCAGAAACGGAATGAAGAGGATGAGGAATTACAGCAAACCCAGAACACTGTGTACTTGTGTATGTATGGACAGTGAAGATTAAAGGAAGTTACACCGAAAAAAAATGTAAACCTGTCCTTTGATCTCCACTCCCATGTCTTCAATCAAATTTTAGTAGTCCACTTAGTAAGAAAAAACGGCAAAAAAAAAAAAAAAAAAAAAAAAAAAATTGCCACCATGATTTACACCATGCTAGTTTTACTGAGCTGAATCCACATTTGCTGAGGTAGAAAATTCCATATAAGAGAAATCCCAGAAGAGTTCTCTCGCAAAGACAGCTACACCCTTTTATCTTTCTCACATTCACACACACACCTACACACTCACGATCCAATACTCACAGTATGAAACATTTATGCTTGAAACACATTGAAAGAAATCCCTGAGAAGCTCCTCCCTGTAAGAAATTTCTGTCTGAATAAACTATTATTCATGTTGCATAATGCTAACATCTTCCACAGTACAATGTCATAAAAATGTTTCTACAAAACCATATGGCAATAGGAAGCCACAAGTTATTACAGGAAACATATTTATTATATATTAATTTATAATATTCCCACATTTGTGATTTTTTTTTAAAGCATTAATAGTGTTGACTTTTACTTTATTCGAGAAGTAACCTCATCTGAACATTAGCCTCACAATTGGCAACAGTTGGCAATTAGTGCACCGACGTCATCAAGGCAGCTTTGTTGTAAGGTGTGTCAGGTACAAGCCAATGAAGATGTTAATGAGTTGCTTCATATTTAAGAGCCATACTTTATACTTCATGCTTATACTTACGCTTATACTTCTTGTACTTATGCTTCATCTGGTGTCAAAGCACTGACTCCTTAAATCTGAACAGGAAACATAAATTCTGCTTTAGAGCTCCACATTTTAAGAGATAAACACAAAGAGACAGATCCACACATCAGTGTGGATCTATCCCAGAAGGAAAGGAAATACTGTATTAAAACAAATGCTAAAAAATGCAGGTAACAGATGTTTATGAATGAGGGAACAATGGTTGCGTAACGATATTTGCCCATATTGACATGGTAAATCTGTCGCTGTGCTTTATGAATCACGCCCAAAGTGCATTAGACTTCACCTCTGAGTATTAGGGTAAAGGTGTCACTGTAACTGACACTGCAGTTAAAAAGTTTATAGCCAAACCTTGTCAAACACTCTATACATGGATCATTCTTGTTCTCTTTGCTGTCCAGTAAAAGTTGCAACACCCAAAAGAAAAGTAGCAACTAGAGCTGTGAGAGAAGATGAGTACTGCGGTTTTCAGTCAGCTGCTGGAGAGAAAGTTGCCAGTTGGGAGCTATTAGCCAGCTACGAATGACGTTTAGCAATGCTGTAATGTATTTGGCAGAGCTGTAGTAGTAATGGCGTGGACTGCTGACGCACTGAGAGAAAGGGCTCGTTTTCTCCTGAGCTGCTGCTCGGCCCACATGTGCTATCCTGCATGACAGTTACATCGCGGAGAGCCAGTAAAGTACAGACCAGAGACGGTGGAGACAGTTTGAAAAATAGTTTGTGTGAGAAGTGGCATGAAGATCCTGGCTGGGAAAAATAAACAAAAAGTCGGTCAGTCTAAATGGTTTTAACTGCTAGCTAACAGAGAAACTGACATTTTGCAGTAGTAAGTTATAGTTGAAACACTGGAAATCGTGTACTGCACACACACAGTGGCAGATGTCACCACAATTACTCACTTCTTTTTATTTTCCTCCATCTGTCTGCATATATAGGTCATGGTATATGCCATGATTGGCATACACTGTTTTGTATATATATGCAGTCTGATCTTGCATCAGACAGATAATGTGCGTATGTGACTGTGTGTGTGTGACCTTCACCAGCCCTCCTTGACTAACCTATCACGTTTTATTTAAAACTAATAATCAATTTCTATCAAANCCTTCACCAGCCCTCCTTGACTAACCTATCACGTTTTATTTAAAACTAATAATCAATTTCTATCAAAGAGGGCTATGCTCCTGAACAAAAACAAAGACGAAAAGATAAAAACTAATAAACAAACAGCGATGGTAATAAACAATCTAATGGTTTGATTTGTGAAGCTCCAAAGAGGGCTAAATACCCCTGAGGGGTGGTGATGACCTCAAACACTGGACCCAGCAACCTCCAGACAGATTCATTTACTCACTTTAAAGGTTGAGTGAGGGTTAAGTTCAAATTACTTATTGCAAAGCTCTTGTAGCTTGTTTTGTAATCCTCATTCAGGATTTGTGTAGTTCTGGGCTATGACTTTGAGGTATCCTGAGCTGCAGGAGTATCATTATCATGAGTTCAAGCTTGTTCAAATGGACCGTGGAATCCAACAAGGATGCCCCTTTATGATATTCATGGACAGCATATCAAAGTATATTTGTATCTTTGTTTCAATGTACTGTATGAGTACACTCTCATACAAACACAAAATATTTACCATGTAGAGTTAAGATGCGACTTACACTTTTCTCTTCAGAGGGAACATAACAGAAGGAAAGATGGAAGAATTTTTTCTTTCTCCACTTTAACATTGTAACTGACTGCATCCTTTTGACATAGATGATGATACTGACATGAACTCTTGGTGTAAATGACCATTGATAAGAAGACACCACAGACAGAAATGGGACAGTCCATCATCCTTTGCTCTGACTTTGCTGTAGAGTCATTTGAAAGTGTAAATTCACAGTTTGCTGAATTTATGCTGGCTTCATGCTGCGTTCACTTGAAGTGGGAATTACCATTGGCAAGACTTGAGTTCTCATAACAACAACTTGTAACTTTTAACGTGTTGATCTTGGCATAATCGTTTATAACGAGGCAAGTTTGCTGTTGACTTTTGTTAATGCTGTTAGAAATGAACACACATATTTCTGTGTTCATCTTAACTCAGTTTTTTTTTTTTTTTTTAAATCAACAATTCTGGTCATTTATATCGCTCCATGTTTATTTTAAACAATCAGCTTTAAATTTAACATAAATAATATCAAACATTATAAACTTTCTCATCTACCAAGACCCTCAATCAAATGTCATTTAATTGAGTTTGATGGCCAAATGTGACATCTGCCTCTCATATCTGTCTTGTCTTACCTCTGGCCTATCAGTACTTTTACTTGATTAAAATTCCATAGCTCTTGCCAAAGTACTTTTTAGTTATATACTTCTAAAATTTCATGTTTCATGACTAATGGGTAGTAAATTACTGCAGTACAGACGGTTATAGTTTATGTCTACTTCACTCATTAACACTGTTGAACAATATTAACCTCACCTAAAATTGGTTTAGAAAGTTGATCCAAGTGCAATCAGCTTTTGGTAACATCAATGGAAAAAACTATTTAGAGCCCTGATCATTTGCAAAACACAAACTATTAACTGCCGAACATGTGAAGTTTCCATTATTGTTGCCAGCAAGGGAAGCCAGCAGAGTAAGTTTGACAGCGAATGAAGGAAAAGTGTGTGTTAAATAAACGAACGCATAACAGGACAGACAGACATATATACAGACAACAGTCAGATAAATGAATAGATATGATGACATGTGGCATTACTCAGAAACCTTAAGGCCAGAAGCTCCTAATGTCATTAAGAATCCTCTGTGCGTATGTGTCTAGGTTTATCTCTGTGCATGCGTGCACACACACACACATACACCCAAGTGATTTTGTGTCCATGGCTCATTAGCAGGTTCTACACTCTGATTCATACCATTACAGGATATATTCACATATTCCTGACGGTATATACTGTGTGTGAGTGTGTGTGTGTGTGTGTGTGTGTGTGTGTGTGTGTGTGTGTGNGGTATATACTGTGTGTGAGTGTGTGTGTGTGTGTGTGTGTGTGTGTGTGTGTGTGTCAAGTAAATAAGCTTACTTCTGCTATGACAACGGTCTACCCTCTAATACATTTGTGGATAAAGGACCTCTGTTCTCCTTTGATTGATTCATGTGTTTCTACACAAAACCAACACACACACACACACACACACTTCTGGCACTAATTTTTTTCTTTCTGCTAGAGCAAAATCAAATCGCTGGCCAAATGGCTACAACAGGTCATTTCTAGTCAGCCAACTCATTGTGAGCACTGTGTCCCAATCAGTGTGTGCGCACACGTTTGGCTTTATTTTTGTTGATGACCAAACGGCTATGCATCCTTGTTTCCTGTCTCGTTCACTGTTTTCTCTGTCTCTTACATACACACATTTAAGTTCATGCCAACTACTCCTCAGGCCTCTGGATCCACATCCGTGGATTGGCCGTCTTACAATTTTGGCAAAATGCAGCAGGGCTGATTCACCTTTGTGGCGCATGCCTTCTGTCCAGCTCATTTATAACATACCGTTTCATTAAACAAGTGAGAAAATGAAAAGTGAAACGTTTGAGTTGAAAAGTTCTGCATGTATCCAGTATGATATTTATTTAGTGACCAATTATTTTTGTTTTTTCCTGTAAATCTTAAAAGTGGTATGAGATCTTAAATGGTCTTATTACCTAAGGTTGAATCTATGTCCACAATTTGAAAGCTTTCCAGCAATTAATTCTTGTTGCATTGTTTATGCAACGTACCACTGTCCCGAATTAGACACTGAAACAAATGTCAAGGCAATGCCGAAAATGCCAAGGACAGATTTTGCTCTTGTGCAGTCCTGTCTTCAATTATCTACAATGATTTGCTTGTTCATTAGGGACACCTATACAACACTGTGCAACAGCACTGCAATAAATCCTATGTTAGTGAAGCTTATTAGGATCAAGTTTTGTTTATATAGTGTTAGCGAGATGTTGATGGTGCTGCATAAAGTTAAATCAATACTTCTCTGACACAACTTCAAAAAATTAACATAAGCTTCACAAATGTACAATTTATTGCAGGGGTGTTTTATTGAATAAGATCATACAGGTCTTCATAATGGTCTGGAAACTCTGTGAAATATATATATATGTATGTCACCACTGTCGTCATCATCATCATCAACACTAAGAAGATTTGGAGACATCAGACACAAAATAATGTCTGTGTGTATTTATAATTTTGATTTTGTTATTAATGATCAGTGGACAAAGTAGTGTTGGTATAAGAATTACCAGGATTTGTATTACAAGTGCATTACACAAGTTCCTGTGATGTTATGGGCTTGTTTATAATGTTTTTTTAGTTGTACCATGAAATGCATGTGCAATAGTGTGATGTTGATAAAACTAGATTGGGAACAAAAATGATAAAATTACAGTAAAATGTTACATGGAGTAGATTCAGACTTTTATTTTCAGGCATAGGTTAACACTTCTGTTATGATTTGTACTTGGAACAGTTTTTGTTTAATTATATTTTTCTGTTAGTGTAATTAATATATATTTTTTCATGCAAAGATTGCCTATATTTTTGGAGTGAATGTTTTGTATTTTAGGAGGAAGTATGGTGATTGTATTACAAACAATCAGACAGATCTAGTGTCTGTGAGGGCCCAGACAAAAAGTGCTTTGGACCTTTTGGACTATTTTTTTCCTAAATGACATTCATAACATTACCTCACCCTGAAGTTAGCGATGTGACAGAAGGTCTTCTGTTGTCATGGTTGAATGGGTAAGGTGTATCATCTTCATCGTCATATGCAAGTGATGGTGTTTGGGTACACTGAGCTTTTGGCGGTGGACGCCGATGGAACAGCTAGAAAAAAGAAAAAAAAATAAATAAATATATTTAAAAAATGCAGAGAGAGAGAGAGAGAGAGAGAGCAGAAAAGGGTGTTGTATCACTATGAATACCATTAGGATGACCTTAACTCACAGCAAAGTAAATAAAAAATAACAGTTATAACAGTTGGGAGGATATACCATATATACTCGAGTATAAGCCAAGTTTTTGTTACCAAATTTCACAAAGCAAATCGGGGGTCTGCTCATACATGAGAAATTCAAAATTGGGTTTCAGGTTTCTTTAAAAATCTAAATTTGCAGGTCAAAACCAGGGGTTGGCTTAACATGAGATTGGCTTATACTCGAGTATATACGGTATTGGCACATAGATTTAGACAATACCAGCAAAAACAACCACTTTCCTTAGGTAGCTTACTAAAACAAATGTCCAAACAAATGTCCAGCATCTAGCAAATTCAAATAACTGGTAAAATGAGTCCTTTGCAATGGCATTCACACTGTTAGCTTAGCCAGATGGCTAGCCTAGCTACGTCACTAACTAACTCGGGGTTAACAATGTGAACTAAGTTAGCTAATTTACAATGAAACCATCTGACCAACAATTCATCTTGTTTGCCAAAAATAAAGCTGAGTTAGTGAACTAGCTAGCTAAAGTGGGCTGGCTTACATTCTTCCTTTGTTATAATTAACATTTACCTCTGTCCTGCTTCCTCTTTCCCTCTTCTTCTTCTTTCCATTTTCTGTTTTTGGAACCTGAGAGATAAGTCCTCTTCATGTTATTCAGTGTTTTCAGTTCGTCATGACCGCTTCTACATTCAAACTCTGGCGCTACCGGAAAACTCAATAAAGTTGTTTAAAAAAAAAAAAAAAAAAAAAAAAAACCTTGCGATGCCGGGTAATAAAGCGGTGGAGCCCTGTTTGGGGGGTTCGTCGGCCATCGACTCAAAGGGGTTTCCAGCATTGTCATTACTGGAGGACTAATGGCTGTCGATCCGTCGGGAGCACCCCTCAAAACTCGGATCCCCGGCCTACTTCGCCTTCTGTTGCTTCGCTTCTGCAAACAATATGGAGAAAAAAAAATCTTCAAAATAGTATGTGTGGCACTTCCGCTTTCTTCAGGTTTTCTTCTGAGAAGATACGGTAAGTACGTTTTTCTGCCGCATTGATTCTTGTTATTTTCGTTAGTGAAACGATTGTTCTATATTGTTAAGAAATAGGTTCTGAAGTTATTAATGAGTTAAAGGAGCAACTGGTGATTTTGCATCTTTGAGCCCAATAAATACAATCCTCATACACATTAGAGTACTGCCCAACTATTTCCCAAAACGTACTACTGGAGTGGTAAATTTTAATACAAAAACTAAAAAATGGTTTTATGTTTTGGAAAATGGTTGTCAGTAATGTAACATGTATATGGGTTGTATATATTGGGCTCAAACGTGCAAAATCACTGGCATGCTTGTGGAGCTGCCTTTTCTTTTTCTTTTTTTTTCATTTTTCATTCATAAACCTGTAAATTGTGAGAAGAGTTTGTTGCAGCATGTGAGCAGGCTGTTAGTGTGTTCTGTTGAGATAACGTTTGTCGACGCAGGCTGCTGATGAACTTTGTTTATGATGTTAAACAGGCACAGCATTATACATGGAGCAGCTTCTAAATGGTTGATGAAACTTCTGGTAAGTGTAATTTTATATGCAATAAGAACACAACGCAGAATTAGATACACTACACATGCATGAACACATGACATGAAAAAAATTAATGTACTGGACGTTCATTAATGCTGAGCTAATTGTGGCTTCTTGCCACTCCAAATGTTGAGCAAAGGGTGGAGTGGTATATAGTAACTCTACATCTATGGAAAATGATTAAGGTTCTGTCTGTCATAGTAGAAAGATGAACTTAGGTAAGAACATAAAAATTTCCACTGAGCATGTGCTGTTAATACAGGTTGAACTCTTGTGACATTTTAAACACAACTGCAGAACCAGTCTTTGTTTTCAATTTCCCAATATTCGCTCTCCACTAACTGAGAGAAAACCTCCTTTTTATCCATTCCATTGCAGTGCTTGAAACACTTAATTTTTTTTATTACCAGAACATTAACAGCGTGTTAAAGTGGTTAATGCCTCTCTGCTCTTGTGTTATGCTAATAGGATGGAATGATATCTTCAGCAAAGAAGCACACTGACTCTCTGACTTTCAGGAAAGCTGGTTAGTAAACAAAGTTCTGTTCTGCCNCACACACACACACACACACACACACACACACCCACACACACACATACAGAGACACTAAATAAACACATTGTCATTGCTGTCTGTCAAAAAAATTTATTTCTTCAAAAAGTAGTTGAATGGTAATACAGTAAAGAAACCCCAATTTTAATGAAAACAGGCAAACTTGCCCATCCACCACCCTGATCCACATGCTAACTTTTCCCTACACAACATCAAAGCCACTTTACTTCCTGCACTGTACTCAACTTTTTGGTCGGCATTGCATTTTACATTTTAATTAACACTTAAGTTCTCAATGTTTCAGACATGTCGCTAGAATGGTGAAAAGCTAATGTGCAAAAATCGCATTGTGTGATATTTTATGGGTTTATGGACTATAAATTTATGTCAGACTTGGTGTGAAAAGGCTTTAAAATGCATACCTTGTAACCGAGATGACCTCGGTATGGCTGTGAACCTTTATCGCATGTCGTGCTGCACTGTGGGGTTAATTTATCGATAATAATAATAATTATCGTTAATTTATCCAGCATCATTTAGCATTTGCCTTGAAAAAGGTATTACTCTGGTACTTCCTTATTTACATGTCAGTGAAGCGATTCATAAAACACACCGTCACTGCAAAAATTAAGACCTGTTTCAGTCTGGTGGTAAATTTCAGCAGTATGAAATCTGATTGATTTGATACATTTTTTTAAGTTGTGGATAAGTCCATTCATTTGATCAGTGAGTTTATTTAAAAGGTGAATTTTGATTTGACCTCGCTCTACATCTCTCTCTCTCTCTCTCTCTCTCTCTCTCTCTCTCCCCTGCTCCTCTCACCCTCACCCCCCCCACCCGCTGACAATTGCAGCAATATTCAATAAACCATCAAAGAACCACATAAAGAAGCACATAAAAAATACATGCAGAAGCAAATTAAAACATTTGTTGTTTTTATTTGGCACAACACAAAAGTGCTTTATAATAACACTGCCCATGATCTGTTTGGCATGAAAACAACATAGTTCAATTGTTGGTCTCATTTAATAAACCACATAATAAAACTGGTCTAAAAACTATATAAAATGTCGATTGTTCTTTTTTTTTCCTCTCCTTTTGTTATTACCAAGTAAGGCACCTCAAGCATCACTTTAAATCATATAATTTGAAGATAATTTACATTTTGTGTAAATGCTGTTTAATGCTTTTGGAGTTTAGTTTTCAGTCTGCTTTGGCTTTACTCTTCATTGTACTTAGAAGTGAAAACAGAAAGCATGTCTCCATATTGCAAAAATGACAATATATTCTCTTTATTAAAGGATTATCAGGTACAATGCAATAGTTAAATCTATTTTCAACAAATTGTGGTACTGCTACAGACTTAATATCAAAATATTTTATTTGGGACATGCTGAAATAAGCCTGATAATCCTTGATGCAGATGTGTTGCATGTATTCAAAAATTCTGAACTGTATTCATTGTTGTTTGCAAAGTAGACATACGGGACCGCTGGTTTAAATATTTACCAAATCAGACCTCACTAAGTACATAATTCTCTAAATTACTTAAGTACATAAATATGCTGGCTTTCTATCAAAATAAAAAACAAAACAAAAAAACACAGGTTAATCACCTCTTCAAATCAATAACTTATCCCTACAAATTGCATTTTTATTATTGTTATTGCAGACAAAACCCCCAGCTCATAATTTCACATTGTTTGGTCAGATATACAAGTAATTGTCAGAACAGTTGAAAGCACAACAATACATTTTTCCATTTTTTCCTTTTAAAAACATGAATGAAAATAAAAAATCTTTGGTAGCAAAGCAAAAATAGAATAAAAATGTCTATATATATAAAAATGCATTGAAATACAAATAACAATAAGTAACAGGTTAAAGGCTACAGCAAAGGGACGACAAGGCAGAGAAATCCTGCTTTGACTTACTAATAAACTGTGTATAAAAAGGACACTTTTATATTTTATATCACAAAAAGATCATAAATTACTTGAGACCTTCAGAATGCATCTGTCTTTTGACCGCATCCTGACATCTTGATGCAATGCAAGGAGAACCACTGAGGTATTTCATTTCGATTACAAAACGTCAAGCATCGTGCTGGACAATGGGAGAGACATAAAAGTGCATAAGAATTAAACTCATGTCTGCTCCTGGTCAATAGCAAACACTGGACTTGTTTCATTCCAAAATGTTAATCCTCTTCCAACAAATACCCTCATTCACATTCCTGCTCCCAGGTAGTAGTTGTCACCAATAGGATGGTGCATTAATGCTTCTCTTCACAAAATAAAAGGGATCGCCATCTTGTTTGCTCACATTAACTTCTTCCCTTGTGAGTGTTAAAGATGCTATTTTGTCATTCAATTGCAGAGAGACATCTCAATACAGTATGTGAAGGAAGGAACAGAGCAAGGGCATGTGGAAGATAAAATCACAAATCTTTGGATTGGAACACATCCACCATGTTTACTTGGTGGTTATCATTCATCTTGCTAGAAAGAAATACATTAACGTTAATAGTGTTAAAACTATTTTGCTACACTCACCATTCATATTACAAAAGATAAACACGTCGTTTCTGTAGAAATAACATAGTCACAGCAGCAATGATACACCTTCTCTTTTCTGGTCACATGTTCACCTCGTCACCTGATCTGGTGGAGTTTACATCTACCAATCAGCGATCAGTTTGAGATTCCTCATCTTGTAAACGTTGAGATAAATACTGCATTCACGTCATATGGGAATAAAAAATAAAACAAGTTGATGGTCCTAAGAAATGACTTGGAAGTGTCCACACATTCAAAAAATATTTGCAGCCATCAAGCATGATAAATGGATGTTTATGGGTCTTGATTGTTCAAGATTATTAAAAAAAATAAAAATTCACACAATATACATTCACATTGTGAGTGATACAGTTGTATTAAATAGCAAACGAACATTTTGATGTAAGACACATTGTCCAGAATGGTACACTGCCATGGATTTAGGAATTGTAATCACAAAATTATTTGTTATAAACTGTACTCCTTTTGGAAATTTAGTATATCCTACACTCCCAATATAGGGCAGAGCCAGAAATGACATATATCTGATCTGGCCTGGGAACATCTTAGGATCTCCCAGGGAGACCTAGAGGATGTAGCTAGGGAGAGAGTTGTCTGGGCTACTTTGCTTGCCTCAAGATGCAGATGCTGATAGCCAGTGAAAATGGATGGATGGATGGATGGATACCCTACACTTACAGGTGTGTTGGTTTCAGAATTCAGGTAATCATGTACGTAGGCTAATCTGATTACATTTTCAAATCCTGATGTCGTACTATATGAAATGCTCACCTGGAGTGAACAGTATTTTCGAGGAGGAAGCCTTTGTCTTTCCCATATGATATGAGTGCACTAAAGAAAGAGAGCAGCTCTCCATTTCTTGGCTCTTTCTCTGCCCTTTAGCAGTTGTCAGTGGATATTTTAGCTCTCCGTAAACAGCAATGCATCCTCCCAAAATGTATATAGGTGGAACAGTCATTTAAGCAGTTTAACTACGGCACATGACAATATTAAATCAATACATGTTTGTTTTTGATGCTATTTATGACATTCATATAGAACTTTCTGGGTACAGGTAATTGATGACACTTAAGTGCCTGTTACCATTACAGAGTACAAGTAGAGACAGCTGCCTGGCAAAGCAGCATTAGAATCCAAACAAATATGCTTCTAATGTGAACCTCAAATCTTTACAACAGTCCTTCTTCATTAGAGAAGACATGGACAAACACATCAGGGAATTGCATTAGCATTTTTGGTTTCAGTTCCATTTGAAGCTGTGGTGATCTTTTGTACCATCATTTATTTATTGTGGGGGCAGCGTACAGATTGTTTTTTAGTTATGCAATCATTGCTCTGGAGGTGTGTAATCTTGCTGGCTAAATTAAACCTTAATGGCTGGTGCCAAAGATCCACAGGGTTTCTCTGGCTATGTTGCTAACATTAGACTGAAACCCAGTGAAAAAGACATGGAAGAGGTAGCTAATTTTACCAAGCCTTGCACGCTTGCTGCCAACTACGCAATCTAGTTATAGTAATTTATCTAGATAAGCTAGTCAGCCTACAATAGCTCACCTTCAACTATTTATTAGGTAAGCTAATTAGCTAGCCTACTGATGTTCAAAACCACCACTGCCAAAAATAAAAAATAAAAAATCCCATTTATATTGTATTTATATTTCATAGTTCTTTGCCATTCAAGTTTGTTTCTNAAAAATAAAAAATCCCATTTATATTGTATTTATATTTCATAGTTCTTTGCCATTCAAGTTTGTTTCTGAAAACTGTGGTTCTTTGCCCATTTAGGTTTAAATTAACCACCAAGATCGAAGCAAAGCAGCCTCTGTAACCACTCTGCTTCTGAAAAAATGGTTTTACCTGTACGACATGTTTTGAAATTAAAGCAATCCAAAAAGAGTTCAGTGGTAAATGATGAATGTAGTCTGTATGTCATACATCCAGTACCATATCATAGGCTGAGTCCTTCTTCCTCTTCCCACATTTACTTATTAAGACTGTGTACAACGACAGAAGTATGACCCAGTAACTGGCATAGACAACTGCTCCTATGATCAGAACAATCTTTTCTGATTCAGGAAATGGTTTTCTAGTTTCCTGGATTACTGTATAGATAATCCCAAGGAAGAGGATGGTGAACCAAACTGATATAGGAATCAAACCAATGAAGTTCACCACAATTGTTTTCCTCCCAGAGGTCCCCCATCCAGATTTATTGATTGTTGCAATTGCAAACATTTTTGCTGGCAACAGGCTTGACATGTACAGTACGGAATAGAAGGACATGAATACCATGACAATGTTACCTCGGAGGCAGCTGGCAAATGAGGACTTGATTAGTGCCACTGCCTGCACAATGAGTAGAAACAACAGAATATTCCAGAGCCTTCCTTGGTAGAAGAGTTGTATTGCAGTGGCGATGAGGAAAAATGGGAAGAACCCTGTGATCACAGCCTCATAAGTCATCCATAGATGATGTTTATGGAACCACATGGAGTTGTATAGCCACTCTCTAAAATACGACTTGCTCCACCGAGTCTGTTGGTTGAGCCAGCGCAGGTATGTAATGGGCGTTTCAGTGAGGCACTTTGACCGTGCTGTGTATTTAGTTGAATATCCGAGGCTGAGAACTCTGTTTGTGAGATGCCTGTCATCTCCGAAACTGCAGTGGGACCCCATGAAGGTCTGGTTGTACCAGTCCTCAAGGAACTCATGCAGAAGTGAGTTCCGGTACATTCCTAAGGGCCCACTGATGCACTGCACGCAACCGAAGTAGGACTGGCATGCTCGCTCAATGTTGAAGGCCATCCAGTACCGTACGCTGCTCAGGAAGGAGATCCACGACTCGTACTTATTTAGGATCTACGGAAAAATTGTTGAACAGAAAAGAGCAAATGTAGGAGAGTTAAGGAACTGTAGACTCTAAAACTTAGAACAGACAATAATAAGGTAAGAATTTTGATTTTTAGCTATACCTGTACATCTCCTCCAACACCTCCCACCATGGGGTCTTCTTCTAGAACCTTCACCATCTCCACTGATGATGCAGGATCTAGCATGGTGTCAGAGTCACACACCTAAGTAAAACCCACAAAATAAACAGCAAGTTACTTGTGTATTAAAGTTGATGGACAAAAAAGGTTTACATGAAAGTCACAAAGTTAGCAGACAGTTTAAACATAGGATTACACTTAGAGCTTGTTAATTACAAAGCCCTCAAGCAAACAAGGAAGATTAATGGTATCGTCCATTTATTCATAATAGCAAAATATTGCTAAACGCAGTAATGTAGCATTTGAACCAACATTTGCTTCTTGATCATAGGATTTCCATTTATCAGGAGTTTATCAACCAGCCAGTGAGTGAGCTTGGAAGTGTGTTGCTGACCTATGAAAGAGCAGTAGGTGGGCACTGAAGCCAAGATGTGCTTGAGTCACAAGCTTGACAGGGTTGTATGTAAGTATTGAGACAGCTGTGTATTAAGCCATATTTTGATGAAAATATGCATGTTGGAAACATACTGAGCATATGAAGGTAACAGTGCAGAAGTAGACTATGTTGCTGGAGTTTTTTGGTAAGTCTCTATGGACATTTTGATATTTGTACATCATACTTAGAATTGGTTGAGTGTTTACAATTGGAACCCATTGTAGCCAACATGAGCTGACAGTAGCTCCATTTTCTGTCAATGAGGAAATTACAAAAGTTTTCCACAGCCACCATTAAATCTACATAAATGTGTTTTATAGAGATTTATGCATGGCCCCAAACCCACCCCATTTGTCTGTGTCTTTTCCTCTTTCCATTTTTTCTTTGCCGCGTTGGTGGTCCAAAGATAAGAGAAATAAAATGTTAACAAGTGAAAGGTACATGCAAGGTAATCAGTTAATTATACATCCAAAAAAAGGGTTTATGGTCTGAATCACAAGAAGCATTAAGAGAAACAATATGGCCAGCGCATAATCCATTGAAACCAAGTGCTTTAAACTTGACCACCCACTATATCCTTCTGATTCTCCTTTTTTGCTCTCTCTGTTCATCTTTGTTTCTTCTATAAATGGCAGTTTTCCTACCTAACACAATGAGATGATGAAAACAGGGATAGAGCCTTTTCTCTGTTAACAAAACACATCTGTTGCAGATAGCCTGCTGATAGTAAAACAGGCATGTAACCCTGTCCCTCGTTTCTTCAAATGCTGTAGAGTACTGGCATGACTACTGGCAGCATTGCAGTGAATTCTTTGGAAACAAGCAACTTCTGGCAGGCTGTATTGCAGGTGTTAGCCAGCGTCACATCACAGTTACCTTCTTTGCAATGCAGACTGTTTAATTCTGTCTTAAGAATGTAGCCTGTATCATTCTAAACCTAACATTGATTCATGCTCTTATTTAAACTAATCAATGCTTTATCTTTATGAAGAATGATCTACTGTACTGTACAACATAGAAATTGAAGTATAAACATATTTTAAACATCTTGATACAGTACATCAGCAGTCACTAATAGAACAGTGCTGTGTCATGAAACAAGCAGTCAGCAAGGGTTGGCCTCACAGAGAACCTCTTATTTTCAGAAACAATCTGCATTATAAACCTGGTTCTTCAATAGTAGGAAATAAAAGAAGCTGGTTTGAGTTACACTAACTGGAGAAAGATCAGGAGACCTACTTGTAAAGGCACTTAAGCTGTAACGTGCAATGGAACTGCCCGGAGGATTGATTTTGTTTCCCATATTTCCCAGGGTATTGCTACAATACCAGCCCAAACTGCATCCAAAAACCTCACTGTCATTCAGAAAAAAGTCAGGTCAAAATATTAGAATGAAAGATAAGTACATTGATCAGTTGTCTGGGGAGGAAAACAGTTTTTTTTTTTCCTCTGAAAAATTATGAAACCAAAGTATAAAGGGAAGAAACGGACTTGACATGTTAACAGGTTAAAGCTAATAAATTTTTCATCTTTAAATAATCCTTAAATCCTTATCCTTAATGGGCAATTTATTTGTTTACAGCTGTTGTGATTATCTGACCAGACATGCCCTGTTGGACTCTGTTATAATGATGTCACACAGTCCCTACATTTCAGCAATTAATTTGACAAGTAAAATGATATTAAAACAAATAGGAATGACCCAAAATTAAAAATAAATAAATAAATAAATAAAAGGTACAGCTTCTTAAAAAAATGCAATATATGACTTTTCCACAGCTTACTTGACAAATATGTGAGAATAAACCTAATTAGCACAATAATCTTGTATCACTTGCAGAGATAAAAGCATGCTATGTTCCTCTGTCACTGGATGCTAACCTATTTGCTACCATGCTTAGCATTACCATTAATGTTTTCCGCTGTTCATACTCTCAGCCACACCCCACAGGTGTTAGCATCATTATATTGGCCTAGCCAGCATTACATCCCACCTTAGGGACTGTCATTCCCAAATATATCATTGTAATTTCAGTGAAACAGCACAAGAGATGATTGTTGTTTGATTGACTTTTACTCAAAATATTAAATCACTAAAATTAAACAAAAAGGCCTCTAATGATGATTTATTCAGGCTACTACCAGAAAAAAAAAGTGACAGTATAAAAAAAAAAAGCTTTTAGCTCTATACAAAATTATACAAAGTACAAAATTTAACATTTCTTTGACCACAATTTTGTGCCCAAATACTCTGATGTGGATGATGTAACGCTCAGGTCTGAGAACCAGATCTGTTATTACACTTAAAGATCAGCTACTGCTGCCCTTTTTCATGCTTCACTTAACATCACGATGCACACAGCCACCATCCACCTAAAACCAACACAAAAGACTCTTTGTGCACCCCATGTTTGACTTGGCAAAGCCCCCCTCCCCCTCTCCAACATCTCTTCATCTCTCCTCTCTCTTCCCTTTTTTACTCCATCCTCAGTTCACATTCATGTAGTTTGAATCTATCCCTCTGACTCACTTTCATTCTCTCCCTTCCTCATCCTCCATCACTTGTTGACTGTCCTTGTTCTAACTGTGTGCACGGAGACAAATACAGGCAAGCTTCCCGCTCAATTCTTTGCCTGCTCAGGTAATGGTGTCTTTCCCTTGTATTCCTCCAATCAATTTCCACCTTACCTGCACATAATCCACGCTCCTCCCCAGCGCTTTGAAGGCGGTATACATGACCTCTCTCTTCCCTCCCCACTTCTGCATGATGCACACACACTTGTTGTTCAGCACGAGTCTGGAGATTTGCTGAAGGCTTTCAGCGTAGCTCTCATCTGTCTCCTCAGGCGCTTTGTGGTGATAATTACTTCGCCACATGTATGTGGCCGATTTGTCCCACCCCATGATCTCTTTGAATATCTCCATCATATACAAGTCATCGTCTGCGTTTCCATCGATCACCATGATCACTTTGATCCCCGGGTATGTCAGCCTCTTCACAGACACAAGGCATTTCCTCAGGTAGTTTGGGTCCTCCTGATATGCAGCAATGCAGAGCGCCAGTGATTTGTTCAATTTAATTGGCGTCTCTAAGGACCGTCTCATGTTTCTGTGTTCTAAGAAAGCAAAAAGGCTCTGAATAATGAGATGGATGACCAAGATAGCACCATACAGGCCAAAGGATAGGTGGTTGTGGGCTGTGGTGAAGAACTGGTAGCCCATGATGTAGGCCGTGGAGATTCCCACCAGGAGGGACACCCCAAACATGGTGGTTCCAAATACCCGCAGGTAGGTCAGAACTCTTTGGCATCTCATCTAAGGACAAAATACATAAAAAGGGGTCAAAGTTAGCATTTATATAGTCAAATTTACAGAACTTCTGTGCTTCTTCATTTTAAATCTTTATATGGAGCTTTTCATTATTTATGCATTAGTATGTATTATGCAAAGTATATATTTAATATATTCTTTCATAAACAGCATTAGGATTCATAAAGCTTTCATAAGACATAACATAATATTTATTCAGGTGCACAGCTGTTATAAGACATCACAGTAACACTATGTAGCTTTTGAACTACCCTTTTGCACACACACCCATTTTATTACAACAAAACCAGGTGAAGAAGGCAGTAAAGTTTCCCTGCCGTCTTTACTCCCCCCACCATCCTCAACCCCTCCCCCAAATCCCTGTCTAAATGTCAGACAGTTGTGAGTAGCTGATTGTTCCAACTCTTCTTTAGTGTGTGGGCCCAGATTACATGATTTCTTGACCTAATTAACAAAAAAACAGACTGTCCTTGCCAAATAAGGTCTAAGTCCACTCTCAATGCCAATGAGAAGAAATTATGAGAAGCTATTGTCAGTACTCTAAAGCCAGGATTCATAAAATTTAAAGACAGCCACTCCAAATGAAAAATTCTCATTCAGGCTGGCTCATGAAAGAATATTGTGACAGTTTTATTGGGGGACTAGAAGAATTTCCTCTATATGGACCTTGCTGAAGAAAATCTGCTGCTCAGAATGTGGAAGTGTGCATGCAGCCCCCATTATGTTGCTACCGCCATCTGTTTGGCAGACCAGCGAAGACCCACTCAGCGTGGCTCAGCCCGGCTCAACACAGTGGACCACCCTGTGATGTCATCTGTTTATATCTCCGTGGGAAGAAGAAGACAAGAGCTTTTAGAGCTTTGAACGTTGCACGTATTTCTTTCCTTCTGTGGCTCCCAGGCAAAGTATGACAAGAATATTACTTATTCAATAACTGCTCCATTTAACAATATTAAAATATAGGAAGGGTATGTTTTTTGTAAGATTATGGAACGTGTTTTTTAGGCAATCACAGATGGAAGAGAAACTGTTTAACCCCTTTATGAGTCAGAGTCGCTGAGTTTGTAAAGCGCCCCCTTGTGGGTCAGTATTAAAGGGATACTGCAACATTTTCAACATTTTAAAGATGCTGTCTGATGTATTCACACTGGTGCCAGTTGGCAAAATATTTAATAAGCCTTCCACTGTCATCAGAAGAATAGAACACAAGGCTCAGCACTGTTTGTGATTTGGCAGCAGCTATTCACACCACACCTAAGCACACAAGGCAGAGCAACTGAGAGAAAGAGTAGCAAGAGACAGAGGGAAAAGCAGAAATGTAGAGAAAGTTGGAGAATGGGCAGAAAACTGCAAGAAAGGAAAGAAGAAGATGTAGATGGAGCTGTACAGAGGTAGAACAGACAGAGGAGAGGAAAGGAAAGAAAGAATATGAGGAGAAAGACAACGCAAGAGAGAAAGGCAGAGAAAGGAAGAGCAGAAACTAAAACCTACATTCTTTTCTTTAAAACAGAGAAATGGAGAGTGAGAGGAATACACACACACACACACACACACCCCTTGGCTCAGACATAATGCTTTGTTCATTTGATCATTGGATAAGAAGGACGCAACCAGTGTAGCGGGTCTCCTCCGGTACATGGCAGACCTCTTAACGTCAGCTGCTCATTTATGACATGCACGCACATACACACTAATGTACCTCTAAAAGCTCATTACACCAATGAGAGACATGAGTTTGTGTCTGTGTGTGTAACAGTTTGAATTTTTTTTTTTTTTTTTTTTNTTTTTTTTTTTTTTTTTTTACGGAAGACAAAGTATTTCACCTTATCACCCTGCATAAACTTTGAATGAATTCAATTCATAGGAAGCAAAAGTCAATAAAAATGTTTTGCCATAAATGTACAATCAAAGTCTATTTTTTATTATATTGTATTGCGGTACTTCAGTGCTGGTTTGTAGTTTGTATTCTTGTTCCAGAGTCTCTTATTCCAAAGTTTTGATGTTTAACAAGCTACACTCCGCTTTCCCCCTGGGGATGATAAAGTATACCATATAAAGCAGTTAGAAGAATATAAAGAGAGCTGCCAGTGTTGCATGATGTACTTAGATACGTGCTTAATAAACATTTGGTTCAGTTCTGCTTGTTTATTTATGATCCCCATTTTACTGACATGAAATACTCGCTCTGCTTAAATGTTTGTGGTCAAACTGCAAAACCAAACTGTGAAATCTAATTCAGATCATGTTCCACAGGCAGAAACCTTTTGCCATTCATGACAGATCAAGTAAATGTCAAACACTGAAACTTCAAAAAGACACTAAAAGTGAAATTTATGAAAATGTTTGTGCTTTGGTTATACACAAGGATGATCCAATAACAGTCAAGGATTGCCACTTGCTTGGAGAAAAGAGAATGAGTTTATGTTTGGTGATATTGTGCTTTTCATTAAGTCTCGTATGCTCTTTTGGAGCTAAAATTTGGCAGTCAGACTAACAATTAACTCAGATTAAGTCTGGAGTACAAATCAGTTCAGGCCCTTGTGAGACGCAGCTTCTAGTCAGAGGAAGATGGGTGACAGTGGAGATGTCATTGGCACACATGGATAACCTCACCGTGGTGCAGTGTGCATGCGTGTATCTGTGCGTGTTATTCTACTGGAGAGTGCCTGACTGTGAAACTCACGGTGTCATCAGCACATGTGGATGATGTCACTCTTGTGTTTTGTTTGTTCATGTGAGTGATAAAACCCCATCACTACCTCCTGTGTGTGTGTGTGTGTGTGTGTGTGTGTGTGTGCACGCGCGCACGTGTGGTGACCTTGGGTTGGTTGCTTTAGCAGTCTCTCTCCGACGTCATTGAATATTCTCTTGAGGAAAACTCCCACTACCTCAGAGGTAATATAACAATAATTGGAAGTCCTGGGTGGATGGATGATAGGTGAACTGGTGCATCAAAAGTTAGACAAATAGATAATTAATGAATTAATTAACAAATGAATGAATGAATGTTATCTTTCTAACGTAAAAGATCTGGCAGCTCTACATCTGGCTCTGTTTGAAATGACATCGTTGTCTCTGCTCTACTGAGCTTTAACAGTCAAAACAATTGGTGGATGGATGGATTGATGGATGGAAGGATGGACAGATGCATGCATGTGCAGGAACTAGCAGCAGCCTGTTATACAAGTGTCTTGTGACTGAAAATTTGCTGGTTTGAATACTTGGCCTTACTGGGAAATGCAAGTATATGAGCAACTCCTTACAGTCACTGCCAATGTACTCCTGAACAAGGCACTGAACCCTACACCTTCCCTTGAACCTGCTCAGCGGCCAACAATGGCAGTCATCTGTACAATGCTTGCAGTCTGTCAGCTATGTGCGCTTGCGCCAAAAAACTTAATATATTTGGTCTCAGTATACTTTTTTGGGATTTTTCTCCCTAATTTAGCATGCAAAATTCCCCATACTCTTATATTTGCAAATACTGCAAGAGTATGGGAAATTTTGCTGCTAACTTTTGCTGCTAACTGCTAACTTCACTGTTCTCTAGGGAAAGTGGGTAGCCACATGCTTCCTCCATGGCACATTATGTTGCTAGCCACTTCTTTTCACCTGCAAGGTTGAGTTTAGTAGGAGGGTATAACATGCACAGAGCTTCATGTAACCAGCAGGATTTGCTAGTCTAGCGACAAGGACGAGAAACCTTGCTGGTTTTCCACACGTGAACCTGGCCATCTATGTCTGCTAAAACACATGAACTAGCCAGATGTCACTAGAGGTGGGTGAGATTATTTCCCCTGCATGACCTGTATGTCTTGACATACAGTCCAGTTTTTTTTAAATGGGAACATAGTAGGATTATCTTTGTCAACCTTGGAATAAATTTAATTTTACTAGCCCCATGAGCAAGAAAGGTTGTAGGTGACAGATGAAACGAGCAGCAATAAAGCTTGTGTATTATCATAAAGAGTGAGTAAGTTGCTACTTGAGAACCATGCAGCTACCTGAATATAATGCACGCCCCTGGTCATCAAGTACAGAGTGTTATCCCTGGAAATGCTATAAGTAACAGATAATGTATTTATCTACTCTCTGTACTTTTTATGCTGTAGTATATTTTTATCTACATCCATACATACATCTTCCTCAAATGTCTTGTTGCAAGTCATGCATGCATAATTGTATGAGAAACAAACTTTGAACTAAAATTTGGAAAAAGTTTTTTTTTTTTTTTTANTTTTTTTTTTTTTTTTAGTAAACATATATTGCAGCACATAAACAATTAGACCCATTAATGGATACAGGAAGACTTCAGTTAAATCATAGAGAGTGTAAAAGCCATCCGCTAAACTGAACACATGTGAAGTAATCTCACGGTATTAGTGGTCCTTGTATGTGGCGGATGAAGAGAAACCTCCCTGTGACCCATTTGTAGGCCTAACTCCAAAAAGTGATTTAGTACACAGTTAGTACTGTCAGGAGAATCCCTACATGCTGTAATAGCCTCATGTACTGCATTTAACAGCTGAGGGCTGTCAGATATATGGAGGATGTCTGGATAAACGTGAATGCCATTAAGTCTCGCAGTTTCTGCTGAAGGCTGGCCATGTGTGCATGAACGGAATTTGTGCAGTGCGTGTATAGCCAGTGTGCACGTAAGAGTTGTGTGTGTGAGTGCAGAGAGGAAGGGAAGGTTTGACTGAACTCACAGGAGAACAGGAAAACGAATCCATATCAGTAGGGGCCCAGTTCTAAGGCCTGTGACGGAACATAAAATATAACTCACCAGACTGTGTGTGTGTGTGTGTGTGTGTGTGTGTGTGTGTGTGTGTGTGTGTGTGCGCTCCAGGCATTGTAAATCTGAAGCAGAGCCAAAAAAGACAAGTGTGCTAGTCTTTTTGCTAAGCTGTGATAACATAAACCCTATATCTTTATGTTATTGTGACTCAGCGAGAGTGTAACGTTCACAAATCAACAGCTCTGTACCAATCAAACTGTAATATACAGTGTGAGCATTAATATACGAGTGAAACAACAGCTTTAGTGTGAGAAATTATCACATAAATTTGAGATATTTATCACAATGTCCATCAATTAAGATAAATAAAGGTACATCAGTGTTATTTGTGCTTTGTTAACAGCTTTTAGGTCTTTGTTCCACTGAAGAAATATTGAACAAAGTTTATGATAGCCAAGACACTATTGAGAAACACCAGACCTACTCAGGTCACACAGCCTTCTGTCATCAAATGTACTCTTTTACATTTGTCTTGCTTTTGATGTGTAGTATTTTTCATTGCAAAATGTTCTGCTAACAGGAAAAAAAGAAAAAAAATATGCACAGATGCAAAAATAGGCAGATACGATGACAGGCATCAAGAGACACAGAAACCTGAACAATCGACACACATGATAAATGTATTTGTGTGTGTGCATGTGTGTGTGCGCGTGCATGCATTCTGGAAAGGGCCAGGATGCATTTAAGAAGCATAAAATGTGGAGATGGCCCTCATGATGGTTGTAGCAGGATGTAGGAAAAGCTCACGTGTTCCCAAACCGATGATGAGGCAGAGGAGAGGGAGCATCTGGGGAAGAGCTGGGAGTTGGCTGCTGTCATAGACCAGACATACACTCTGAAGATGAGTTACTTTCCAGTTCCTTAAGCTTCTGTTTCCTTAAAAAACATCAAATCTGACTTTGTTAACACTTTCTAACAAGGCTTGCTTTATAAAAGGTTTGTAGGCTTTAAATAATGTTTCTAAATTGTTAATAAATGATTAGTGAGATGTTACAGATCAGTACAGAACTGTTTGGGTTGCCAGATTTGTCTTATTTTACACATAAATAGATGTGTTGAAATGAGACATTTTACTGTGACATGAATGAAAATTTACACTGTAAATAAACAGAATGAGCTTGTAAATCTTTAAAGGTACTGCTGAGAAGTCGCCAACTCCTCTCACTCCTCTTCCTCTTCCTAATAAACCTCCCACCCACCTCTACCCCCCCCCCCCCCCCCCCNCCCCCCCCCCCCCCCCCAGTGTGGCCACAGTGTGCCGTTGCTGTGGGGGGAGTTGTCATTACAACAGCCAAAACTAAATAGTAACACTATCCACCGCACCACACTGCACTAACTCCCATGATTGGAATCAGGTGGAGAGGCCTGCAACTGGCAAAGGTACAAAGTTACAACATTACAAGGTTTGATTTTATCATCCTCTTTTCTTTGTTCTTCATCCCCCTGCTGTCTCTACTTTCTCACCTTACTCATGCTATTAGAATCAGGTGTGACTGGATCTACCTGGCAAAGGCACTGAAGGTTATAATATCTAGGAGATATTATAACTAGGAGTTATAATATCTAGGAGATAACAATCTAGGAGATTGTTTAGCGTTTCTCTCTGTCGGTCTAATTTCCTTCCCTTTCTTGTGTCATTAAAATCGTGTATCATCGCATTTGGTTATTATTATTGTTGGGGTTGTGTCATATTCGTTTTGTTCAAATTGAAATTAAAGGCAGAAAGTGAAGCTGCAACTCATCTTAATGAGATAAATCCTTTCTTGATTTGGAGGCCACCACAGGCTGCTGGATGTGTGTGGTATTTTGGCGTCCCTCTCTCTCTTTCTCTACACAGTCCAGTTTTGTCATTCATCCCTCACTCATTTTTTTGGTGAATGAGAAGGAAGCAGTTTAATCTTACTGTAGAGAGTGATATAATGGGAAGAAGATGAAGAGGGAGGAGAAGGGGGAAACTGAGACTTGGAAAAGGAGAGAAGCTCTACAGTATTCAGTAAGAAAGTAGGTTAGAAGGAAATGAGGGAGAGGAAAGGAAGGGAGGGAGGACAGGAGAGAGACTGGAGGCATGGTGGACTTGGCTCGCTTCATTGCCAGCTGAGGCACTGGAGTTATGCCACTATGGCAGATCCAAGATGTTCTACCAGCCAAATGCATGCTTCTCTCTCTACACCCATCCTTGTCTGATTATTTACTTGCTTTTCATTCCTGCTGCACTTATACAAGACCAGAAAATGTGATTTTTAACATTTTGGAGCAGCTCATAGCTTTATAACTGCTTCCTTTCATTTCTCCTGGTTCTAAAAGCCACGGGAGAAACACATCTGCTTCCTGTTTGGATGAATCCTCTCAGTCTCTCTCTCTCTCTCTCTCTCTCTCTCTCTCTGTCATCCATCGATCCAACACCTCCCCTATCTGTCAATCAACAGTTATCACTGGTGCTCTGCTCTAAAACAACTAGCTTCATCCATACAAGGTAGAAAATTCTATTCATAGCACTCTTTATCGCAGCTGGAGATAAGTGTGGGCCCAACAGATACCACATTCACCCAGAGTGGATGGTTCGATGAATGAATGAACTGATGAATGGAGGTATGAAGAAAGGAAGGACAAAGCAATAGGTGAATGTTTGGTTAATGATTGTTTCAAAAAAACATGGTGACAAAATTGTCATATCATCATGAACGATTCCTGTACATGTAGTGTATTTTGTAAACTTTGATTCTGGCTGTGGTAGAGATTAATTGTTGGACCTTTTGTTGTGGGAGCTTTTCCACAAGATGCAAAAGTTTGGCAAAACTGTAATAAATTAAAAAAGAGCCCAATATAAAGCAAGGAATTAGTAAGGAAGGTAAGCAGTAACATAAATCTGCTGTGCATGTACCCAAATACAGTACAGCATGTCTAGTTCTGTGCTCCTGTGTTAATATATATAATAAAACTGGACTTTTATGTTAGCATTGGCATCAGCCTTCCCTGTGAGACTCAGCATAAGGTAGTGAGAATCTAACCTAAAACTCATTGACGTCCCAATTTTGGCTGCAGTGCTGCTTCACTCTAACTTTACTGAGGGAAACTGAAAAAATCTATGGCATTAATGTAAAGATGAGGTAGGTGGTGGTGTAGGTTGTGTGTTGGAGGATGTGTGTGTGTGTGTTTGGGAGGGGCTCCACACATGTGCCCTCTTCTAACTTCAGTCCTGACCAGCCCAAAGGCTCCTACACTGAAGGACCCTTGCTGTGAGCAGTAATGGCATGTGAGACTTGTTGTGGGCTCTAATGGAGACCAGCCTTGGAATGCCTTCCTCTCTAAGCTGTAAACTGCCTTTTTGCACTCTTCATCCAGTGCCACTAGTTGAAGAGTTCAGTTCTTCCACTTACTAAAAAAGTGGCTGCATAAAAGTGATATTATGATCTAGATAGTGCTCCTTATTTCTTTGTATGGCATCTCCAGCTATAACCGTCACTTTCATTACTACCCAAATCACTGCATGTAAGAATTAAGTCTGTGTTTTAGTACATAATATTCCACTAACAGGCGCCAGTGAAGGATTGCCCTCCTCACTGTACTATGCTGAGCCCTCCTCAGCAGAGGAACTCCCTGGAGGGCTGAGATTAGAGACAGTGTGTTTGTATTAGTTTGTGTACATATACATTGGGCATACAGAAGGTCCACACATGGGCTGATTCTGCAAAAAAAATATGTAGGCTACATCTATCATTTTGAATGTACTGTACATGTACAATGCAAACTCAGTTAGAGGCACAGACTGTAAGAGGAGAGAATACTGAACATTTCCCTGAGGGAAATACAGGAGATGTCTTTAAATTGTTGCACATGTAGGTGGATCAGCAGTGCAGCAGATGTACAATGGCAACAAACAACAAACATGAAGACATTCTGTGTAAAATTCATATATTTGAGTTTGGATTCCAATAACAAACTCAGGACTGACCTCTAGATGATAACATAATTTGGGAAAGGGTGGTGGTTTGAATCTGTTCAATGGCTAAAAACAGTCTTGGCAGGGAACGTGAATGAGTACAGTTGCCCCTCTCTCAGCATTTATTGCCAAAGTATCCTTGAGCAAGGCATTTAAGCTAAAACCTGCTCTTATTGAGAGTATCAGATGTTGGCAGGAGAACATAGTGGTTGTATTGCATCTGGGTGGATGTTTATACTGAAGGTGAAACAGTGAACTGAGGGAAACGAGCACGCATGCTTAGCAAACCTGCTAAGTGAAGCACACTTGGCATGTTTGCTGATATATTGTCAATGATAGTGCAGTAAATGCTTCATTATTTAAGATGCATGACTGGTTTCAGCTCACACTGCTTGCAATGTGCAGTATAATGTGCTGTGAAAAGTTAAACCAGGTCATTAGGAAGTAGATTCCTTGAGTAGGAAGATACTGCACATAATAAATAATATCTGGAATGCCAAGACATCCAACTCACAGATGGACATTCTTTGTGTGGGTCGTTCCCATACGAGACAATAGTGGTATCTGCAAACTGAGAGGTCAGAGTAGGCGGGAGGAAACAGAGAATATGTCAAAGGAGTGTGAGAGATGTTAATATGTTTTCCTGTGTGTGTGTGTGTGNTGTGTGTGTGTGTGTGTGTGTGTGTGTGTGTGTGTGTGTGTGTTGGGGGGGAGGGCATGGCACCTGTCAGTCTGGAATATCAGTGTCAGGTACAGCTCAGAAAACTGTATGAATTGCATGTTAACACTTCAGCAACACGAATGTCTGCCACCACTTTTAACATATTTTTACTCCAGATGTGATCTTAAGATATTGGTTAGTCACAGTCTTCTCTGTGACAAAGGCAGTCTTCCACATCAGGCATCAAATTACCCGCCCCTACCAAGGGGGAAGCCTATGCGTGACCAAATCCAGCCTTCCGATTGGCCCAGACATCCCACAGAATGACGCATTGTCTGTGATGCAATCAAAAGAGTTTATTCTGTGGCTATAATAAAGCGGCTCAGCCAAGACTGTCATTAGTTTTACAAGACTCTAAGACTGATCCGATCAGATATGTTTCTCTTACCTATAAAACAACTATAAAGATACAAAGAGGAACATAAACATTGTTAAGACAAAAGAGGCAATTAAAACATTTAAGCCACAAATTTGATTGGTGTGAATAATAACATCTTACATTAACCTCTGTGGGGTTAAAAAAAAAAAAAAAAAAAAAAAGGAAAGGAAAGTAAAGCTTTCCAACCGAAAACCCTGACGTGATGAACTTATATGCGTGTTTTACGTACGATCCGCTGAGGCGTACGGAGAAAAAAATGACTCCTCTGACAGCTGGCATGCGACCAAACTTTCAGCATCACTCCCCATGTCGAGTTTTAACACCGTACAACTGACTATAACTTAAAATCGTGAAAGAAACCTCATATCTGTGATGACATTTTACTAGAAAATTTGAATTTTGATAATGATCGTGTCCGCAGCAATGAGTTAACGTGGCCACATTTCTTTTGAATCTTCAACACAAGCATCGAGGGTTAATAACGGGACCTTTTGAACAGGCTCCAGGATGATCAGACCAAATGATCTGGTCGCCTACCTTGAAGCAGCTGTCGTCCTGCCGTCCGTCCTTGAGAGGGATGCAATCAGCTCCGGTGTCTCTTGTATCGCAGGACTGACACAAAAAGTCTGGAAAAAGTTTCAGAGGACACTTGTGTGGTAATAAGTCTCATGAATCCGCTCCAAATAGTCCTCATCAATAAGAAAAATCAAACTTTACGCACGTTCCTCTTCGTTTGCTCAGCTGAATGCTCAAAAAAAATTCAAGACAAAAATATTGTCATCTCCAGTTTTAATTCGTCTGTCTGCATACATACAGCATGCACCTTAGATGTAAAAACGCAAACATCTTGTCAGTCAACTTTGGCGTCATTCATATAAAAATGTATAAATAAAATGTAGACTACATAAAAATGATAAATATTTCTCTCCATCAACCTCTTGCATTTTCATTCTTTTTTTAAGTTTGTAAAAGTTTGGAAAAGCCATGAAATTTGGCAGTGTCAGTCATATTAGAAGAAAAAAAAGTTTCCAGCAATGATTTTATGAATCAATATTCTCCGATATGATTCAGATAATTGGTATTTTGCTCTGTTGAGGGGCGTGTAGGTAAGTACTTCTTTAGTTTCCCCGAGCATCCAGGTTACACAGAGCGCAGAGAAGTGGCCAAAAGTCTGTCCCTACTTGTGCGCCGCTGTTTCAGCTGTCTAATTCCTTCCAGACGGCTGTGTGTGGAGCCTCCTTTATGGCTGCTGCGGCTCCCAAAGCCGTTTTACCGGGCTGCAACAGATTGGCGTGTTGTTTTAATAAGAGGGGAAGGTTTGGGGGGGG
>VXCM01001268.1:55577-216149 GCA_014773175.1 Lucifuga dentata
ACACACACACACACACACACACACACATGGGGGAGGAGGGGGGGCGTCTCTCCATGTCTCCATTCAAACTTGAGAGGCAGATGGGTTTTTAGCATGTTCCTATGAGGCACTTAAACTTAAAAGTCTTGCCTTAATTGCACCAATACATAGTGGGAATTCTGACACAGCTGATGTCTTCATGTGGTTCTGCAGGCCGCTATACTTGTCAGTACTGAGCTTCATATTGAGTCAACGGCTCTAATTGATGCAAATGATCGAAATGGACATGTAAGTGGAGGTTAGACACTGATAAAACAGCTGAAAGAGCAATATTATAAAACGTAAATTCAAGTCTGAAATGCGCAAAAGCGTGTCTATCCTTCGGCTTTGATGTTGTGGAATGCCAGTCATCTCATTCATTCATAAGAACGCAGTTCCAAGCTTTTACCAGCAGGTAGTGCTGTGTAATATAAAACCTAAGCCACGGCTCTGAATGAGCATCTGTGAGAGGCGTATTAAAGGGACTATCCAACCAAAATCACAACGCATTTTATTCCTAAAACAATGAACATTCAAAATATGTTATGGTGCCTAAAAGAAAGATTACATGTCTTTGAATCCACTAATTATAAGAATAAGAATAGATTAAAAAGTCAAATATAAAATATAGATCAAATCTAAAAGTAGAAACATGCAAAAATCAAAAGATCAATTAAGTGTTTTAAGAAATTATTTTAAAAGAGGTTTGGCAATTTGGCATGTCTGATGTTTAGACAATCATCCTGAGCCAAGGTACCCCAAGAGCAAAAGCACAGCCCCCCTTTAGCATTATTACTGGTTTGTAATTCTGATATCTGTAGTCAGACCACGAACTGATTTAAAAATTATCGAAAATAGTCAATATGGCATGTCCAACTGGGAGGAGACCCCAGGGCAAACCCAGAGCACACTGGAGGGATTACATCCCATCTGGCCTGGGAACGTCTCGGAATCCCCCCAGGAGCAGCTGGAGAATTTGGCTGGGGAGAGGGACATCTGGGCTACCTTGCTTGGCCTGCTGCCACCATGACCCGGTCCCAGATAAGCGGAAGAAAATCAATGAATGGATAATCTCAAAATCAATCCTAAAACAAACAGGGATGCTAAAAGTGGAGTAATATGATTACTTTATCTTGTTTAAGTTAAAAAATCTGCAAGCAGCATTTTGGACTAATTGGAGTTTTTGGTTTATATCATAAAAGACTGTTGCAGTTGTCCAGCTGAGTTTTAATGATTTCTTTATCCTTAAAGCTCAAACATTTTCTAATCTTAGAAATTCTTCATCTTTTTGGATGGATATTTTGGTGGTAGTTTGCAGCTCAGAATTTTTAGTCCACAAAAGATTAATCTTTGACATTATATGATATGAAATATGATGCAAAGTGATGCGGCGTGACCTCACAACATGAATTGATCTAACATGACATGATGTAACATGATAGTATGTTTCTTGTCAGTAATTTAGGAGAGACTTGTTGATGTGCATACTTATTAAAGAATGTTAATATCTGAGAAATTATATGCAAAGTAAACTTATGAGTAGACGTTTTCTTTTAAGAGATTTCACTATCTGTAGATGCATCATAGACAGATGTGAACAGGACAGTGTGGAACCCTTTAACTACATCCAATAATTACACTCTTTCCAAAGAACATGCAGTATTTTTTTTTTAAAGAAAATAGTATGCTTGTAATATCATTGTCTGCATGAAAATATAATATTCCCTAAAGACCTATGCTTAGATAATCAATCTTTTATAAAATATCATATGCAGAATGTGAGCATGTATGAGCGGAGGTAATGAATATGTCATCACATGGCCTGTAGTAGGAAACCCCAGCAGACCTGCATTGTTTATGTATTGTAAAGTGCAAACACAGTTTCTAAACTGCAGCGGGCCAATCAGAGAGCCACATTCTTGTCACAGGGGTCTTTTTTTTTNTTTTTTTTTTTTTTTTTTTTTTGTTTGGGGCCAAATGAGTCCACTCTTCTGTGCTTTTTTACTTTAAGCTCATTTACTCAATATTTATTTAAACAAGGAAACACAATTACTTGCAGACCTAAAGACTTTCAGGAAGTAGCTGCAGAATTGACAGTATAGAGCAGACATCATAGTGGCTGACATCATGGGAAAGTTTCAAAAGTGAAGCTGCGCTATACCATAAGTAACAGTTACTGTAACTGGGTACGCTTTTTTGATTTATGTTTCTCTTAGTTCAAGTGCAGTATTACACACATTACCACATAACACCACAAAAACAGTGCATCATCATTCAGAGGTCACTGAGGTCATTGTGTACTTTTAATGATTTAAACCTGTAGTTTTTTGTTTAGCTTTTGCAAAGCATAAGTGCTTCTAAATGAGTTGGTTATACAGTATTGGGAGTCTTTCCTCTTCATATTGTTTGAGTATCAATGGTACATTTCACAATGGCTGATGGGAGCAAATGGGAGCATTTGGTAACATTTTGGCCATAAACAAGAGTTTGTGCAGGCGGTACGTTAGGTGCCATATTGCTGTCATTGCCAATATGTGTAAAAAAAAAAAAGTCAATTGTACCTTATGGGATAAGAATAAAGTCTAGTTTTGTCAATTCCATTAGTGGGCACAGTTATGGTCTCTCAATTACAATTCCATTGAAATCAACAAACACCACAGTCCTAGAAAGTCCAGCTGGAATTACACCCATTCTAGGTGTTACACGTCTGTTTCTGTGAGGCTCCACAGGCAGGAAACAGCACTGTGTGTTGCGGAATAAATTGAGCAATTATCCTGGGAGGCGGTTAGCTGTGGGTCCGTGTTCACCAAACATGTCATACTGTCAATCTGAGGTTTGTTTTACTTTTGCTGTAAGTGTCCATATAAAGCAAGAAACCGAACACAAAAGTCCCGAAACCGACACACCCACCTTCCGACCAAAGTATAGCTGAAACATGACGAGAGCTCAGCTGCACATTAAACAATCCGCGGATGGTGTAAGAACATGTGATTAGGATGAGGAGTTGAATGAGTGATGCTATCCTCATGTCAGCAACAGAGCAGTCCTTCTGGATTAAAACATTTAATGCTCAGGCAGTATGTTTACATGCACACAGTACTGATTTCTGTCCATTCTACAAGGTGAAAATTCTAAGTAAGCCTTATGCATGGACGAAATTATGACTCTTGTGTGTCTAATTGCTTTATTAGCTTACATGAGCCACATGAGACAATGCATGCATAGAGTTTTCATGCCGATTGTAAGCCAATGGAGCGCTTCTATGCTTGAGTCAATCGTTTTACAATCACATAATCCAGGTCTGTTACTCAGTGACATTACAACATTCAACATTACATGACGTTTGAAAAATGTACTTATTGCGTTATCAGAATTGAAGATTTCAAGCTCATATAAACTTGCAGAGTGAAAGTGAAGATTATTTCGATCATATTTGTCTTGAGTACCACAATTAGAGACAACATGTAAAATGAGGGCTTTGTGATGATGTCCTACAACATGCAGATACATTCAGCATGTTGCCAATGTAGCTAAAGTTTACATCATTCTCCTGTTGAAAACAATGACTGTCCACTATTCCAAATACCACATAACACCACAAAAACACTGCACCATCATTCAGGGGTCATTGAGTTCATTAATGCACAAGGATATACAAGGAGAGAAAATGCTCCTCAACAAGTATAGCAAACAAATATGTCATATTACAGTAATAAGATGGAGCTTCCCCATTTTTAGTCGTGTTTGTCAGCATTACCAACTCACAATTTCCCCTTGAAGTAAAGGATAAAAGCTTGCATGTGTACGAGTGGACCTGAAGACACTCATCCAGCTGTATCCTGTGTGTGTGGGTGTGTGTGTGTGTGTGTATGTGTATTGTCTTACACATCTTAAGAGTGACCTCTTTGAAATTCTGTACTTTCAGCCCAAGTCTATTAAGAATCTTTCATCACTACTTTGGTAATGCTGCATTTAAGTTCACCTTTAATTTGTGGAGCTTTCCTCCTTCCTCTTTCCTGTCAAAGCAAAAGTCACACTGGAAACTTGAAGTTTCTCCAACAATCAGTGTGTTTACATGTGCTCTAAACTCCAATTTTTTTTTTATTTTTTATTTTTTATTTTTTTGTCTGTACTACGATTAAGGCAAAATATAAATAGGACATACATGGACGGTGGTTCTTTGAATATACATAACGCGTTTGGCATGCTAGGTAAATTGATGTGCAATCACAAAATCTACATTTTGATTCATGTCGATTCCAACCTAATTATGGTGTTTATGTGATGTTTGAAAAATTCTTTTTATTGCCTCAATCAGAGTAGAATCACTGTGCATAGACATCCTGACTGTAACTTTAATTGTGAAATCCAACCACCCTTCTTCCAAAATAACTGGGATTTCGATTCTTTTTCCTTTCTGAGAAAAATTCAACTTGGCATTTTTTGTAATCATGTTTTATTGCTTTCATTGTAATTCCACAATTTGGGGCATTTCATAGCTCATATTTAGGATTTGTTTGAGGAGGCACATATTAGTTATTGTTTCCATGATGTTATGAACGGATTGTAGGGTTGAAGCTTAGGACCTGAGTAGAAAGTGAAGGGGGGAGGGGTTTGACAATTTATCAAGCCACTGATGCGACTCACCTGGGGGTTGATTGAAGTCACAGCAGCCATCACACCTCCTCCAATCCTGGGAAGTGCTTTTTGTGAGACTGTTTTCATTTGTCATTCCAGAAGAGCGGGCTGGACCAAACCAGTGTGGCCTATGCTGGAGCGACCACCGAGCAAGAACAAGCCAACTGGAGGGATCGCATCCAGGATCTGAGTCGGGCCTTGCTGGTGAGTCAAACCTGTCCCCCCAGACAGGGAGAGACTACACTCACGAGGGTGAGAAAGGAACATCTTCATGTTAATTGCATCACATAGGGTCATACTCTCAGGTTATGAGTTGAAAAGTAGGCAATGAATGTATTTTCCACTATAGCCTAGCGTCTGGCCTTTTCCGTAACAATAAGTTTTGCCTTCCTGGTGTTACAGTGCCTGCACCTGTGTTTTACCATGTGAGACAGAAAAAGACACTAACTGGTAGGAGTTGAGATTTGGATTTATAAGAGTGAAGTTGAGTGTTTGGGTGGTATAAATCTGAGCTCAGTGTAGTTTAACCATAGCCACAAATCAGCAGCGCCTCCAGGCGTGGTTTGAGGGTGAAGTGCTTTTTCCAGACAGCTATAACAGAAACCCACAAAAATGGAATGTTGACATCGGGTGTTGTACCCAGTGTACCCAATGGGATTGTGCTCAAACTGAGATGTTAACGCAGACACATATGCATAACAAAAATAGACTGAGTCGGACATGACACGGTCTTATAAGAATGTACAATATACACTCATACAGAGGCTACCGTGTCAGGGTCCTCTTTAATCTGCGTCATACACACACAGTCATCCTTCTTCTCTTCTGTGCATCATAAAGCGTCTTACTGCATGAATATGGCTCCAACTGGTACCATGTGTCTCTCTTAAATACATCAAGACCTTCAGTTTATGATTTCCTCACGTCTCTCTGGAGGGCTGTATGTTAAGCTGTGATTTTTCTGAATTTAGAAAAATGGGGAAATAGTCGTTACTCCTCCCCAAAAATGCAATCAGTCATCAGGAAGGAATAATGTTTAGTGAGGGCAGAAGTCAAACAGTTACTTTGTTTCATTAAAAAGCAATAAATCTGACTATCTGACTGTTTGTATGTGACTGTATGTGACTGACTATGTGACTGAACAGAGTCACATATGTGACTCTGTTCAGTGGAGAGAAATATAGAGACACAGAATTACAACATTATAACCATGCTTGGGTAATAAAGCAGTTATAGGTACATATTTCAGTACAAAAAATTAGAAGACATCTTTAGCTCCATTCATAACCAGTATTTCTTTGGAACTTGTGTCAGAGAAAAAAGTTGATTCATTAAATTCTCCTCAATACATGATAAAATTAAGAATTTAATGATGAAGGAATTATCAGCAGTCTGAGTGGAGGACAAGATTATTCTGCATAGTCACAGCAGGAGAAATAAAAGAGCTTCGCTGTAATTTTAGGAAAATTTGAGCTGAAAAAAGTGGAAAGAAAACTCATTACAAGTAAAAGTCAGACACCTTCTTTAACCAGTAAAGCAATAAAGTAAAGATGCTTTCTGTGTTGTTGAGTGATGGTGAGGCAGGGATAAAGCCACATATGACACACACACACACACAGATGAATACACACCTGAATTTTTTACTCCACACAGACAGTCAGCTGAGGAGGAGCGGTGGTGGTCATGGGTAGAAGTAACCTTTGAACCTTGAGAGGAAAGTACCTTCCTCATCTTCCTCCTCCTCCCTCCTTCCTTTTAGTGGCTCAGGTTTTCCACTGTGCCACGTTGATCTGGCTGAGCCACTATCATCTGAGGATGGAACCTATTCTCAGAAGTGCATGCACGCACACACACACACACACACACACACACACACACAGAGAGATAGAAGAGAGAGAGAGAGAGAGTNCACACACACACACACACACACACACACACACACAGAGAGATAGAAGAGAGAGAGAGAGAGAGTCATAAACAGAAATGCATTTTGCATTGCATTAACTTTTTCAGAAACTCAGGAACTTTGCTTCATTTCACACCAAGGAATCAGAATCCATTTTGGTACCAGACCTAAGTTCCTGAAACATTTTCTTTACCTCCTAATCCAGAATATCTCAGATAGCTCAGGAAGTGCTAGGTAGAGCTCACAAGACTGATCATCATTGATTGGTCAGAGGCAGGCTCCCCACACTTTTTAATACGCATATTTAACTGAAACAGCAAGGGTTCAAGACTTGATGAAGATGGAAAACAACACAAAACTGTAGATGGGTGATGAGGTGCAGACCTTTCTAATATATATATATATATATTAATAAGAAATAAGGAGATCCAGAGACTTTGAGTCAAAGAAATTGCTGAAGGAACCACAGTTCCTACTCCAGATTGTTCCGGGTAAAGTGATTCACGTTTAGGTCTGTAAGCAGCTAGAGTGAATGTATGACTGCAGTGGAGGTCTTCAATGATCCAAAACAGATCAGTGGAAAACCTACTCAAACCTGACATGAAAAAATGAAGTTTTAAGAGAAGGGAACAGATCCAAAAGGACCTGAGGACATTTGGACCCGACCAAAAATGTACCTGAGGAGACCTGATCTAATATGTAGTCGACCTGAGCTGATCAAAAAGAGAGAAGACAGCAACGAGCATATTTTCTTTCAATTGGGTCCTAGAATTCTGTCTTGGCTCCCAGGAACCAAATGGACCTGTCAAGATCTCTAGACTGCATTCCATTCACACATGGAAAGTCTGAAGAAGATCATTTCAGACAGAAGGTTCTTCATTTTTGTAAACCTTGAAAACTTTATATCTCCATCTTTGGGTGAAAACTTTGTATCCCCAATTTTGGGAATTTTTAATATTTCATTTCCGCATTTTACTCTCATTAGAATAAAATGAATTCCAATGACACTAAAACACCTCCCGCCCCTCCCCCATCTGCACAAACAGCAGCTCAGCCCCAGTTGCTGCTTTTATTTTCAAACTGGTGAGAGGACCTTGAAGAGAGGAAGAAAGAAAGAGTGAACAGAGAGCAAAGACCTAATATTCAAGAGGAAAAAAGAAAGAAAATTGAAGCAACCAGGATGGTACTTGTGTGGAGCTGTTTTGAGTGAGTTTGTGAGTGTTTGCATTCATTAGGGAGTTGTGTTAGGGGAGGAGTGTCAGTGCAGGAGTGAGAGAGAAAGTGTGTGTGAGCATGTGAGAGAAAGAAACAGAGGGAGTGAAGGTCTGGACAGGGGTACCCCACCCTTCTTGTTGTGGTTTTGTTACCATGGTGATTTCTAAGACTAGACCACCGCGCAGAATTAGAGGCGTAATTTAAACATTTTGAAGGATAACGTTCTCCATACACTTCCCTCCATCTGTCTCTGTCTTAACACCTCCCTTTCTTTCTTTCTTTCTTTCTTTCTTTCTTTCTTTCTTTCTTTCTTGTTTCATATCTCTCCTCCACAGCCCCACTTCTCTGACGTCTCAGCCTGCATTTGGGTGTTATTTGAGGTCACACAAACCTCAGGACCACAACCTGAGAGAATTACATTTGACACGTATTCAATCATCATCCTCTCACAGGACAATGAGCCACATTATGAACCACATTTACCAACAGTTTCATATGTTTGCAACATGGCAGCAAGGAGAGATGATAATATTCTGAGCCAAGAAGTATTCGTAACTCGCATAAACCAGGCTTTAGCATGACTTTGGAAATTAATATGTCAAAACCTGAGATGCGGCTACACTAACCTGGAGCTTGCATTTACAAAGCAATAATGTATCATAATGCAGCACTTTGATCCATGTAAACTTCTAAGAAATACTCCTAAAAGCTGATTACTGCAGTAATGAGGGTACTGATCTGGATGTAAACACACTCCAGCGCAACAGAATTTCTTTTTACTTCATGTAGTATAAGTAGTATATGCACAACTACCCTGTAAGTTACAAACAACTCGAAATTACTGTGTCAAATTATGATTGATAAATTCTGAGTATAGCATGTCACAATTTTACTGAGAAATGTTGCGGTTATTAATCTTCGAGATAATCTCCTTCCAACCTGACATGCTGGATTTTATCAACAGATTCCCAGTTGAGGTCCTTTTCTTGGTTGTCCAAACAATTTCCATCTTCTATAGCTGATATGACATCACTATCTGAGGCAAGAACGTTGTAGCTAAAGCCTTACAGCTAAACTCTGAAGGGGCAAATCAGGTGAGGAGGTTCCTGAACTAGTTCAAACCCATCGCTGCAAATTGATAGCAGCCATGGTGGCTACTTATGTGTGTGTGCAAGCACATATCCTGATGAAAGACCATTCCCCCATATTGTTTTGCCCTATTTTTTCTCAGATTTTCCTCAGAACTGCAACATAATATGCCATAATGCCCCATTTGGTCCATTGGGAGCTAATCTACAATTGATACACCCACCTCCCCAAAACAGCCACAGCTTTACCAGATGATGAACATTCTTTGCTGGAGGAGATCCCACATGTTTCCATTTCTCATCTGTGTTTACAACCACTGCAAGAAGTTATCTGAATCATATTCATAAGGGAAGTTCTCACAGAACACATCAAGAGGCTTGAACCCATACAAGCTGAAACCTTTATCTTTGCCATTATCTGTGATAATAGCCTCTTCTGACAAATTCCTACTGTATTGGAAGTATCCACTTAGTTAATTGAGAGTCAACCATCACAATGTCGTGTATCTTGTTGACCAGGACAGGGATCTTCAACACTCTCCATGTTTGAATTCTACTGGCCATCTTTTTTATCAATAGTACAACAAAGGATATCACTCACTAGTTCTGCAGTCATATCTTAATGGATGGATTCATTCATCTAGTTTGTTCATCTTGTACAATTCACAGACTTGGGTAAGAAATACAGCTGATGTGCAAAAAAAAAAAAAAAAAAAAAGAAAAGAAAAGAAACAGAAATTACATAACTTTCACAAAATATCTACAGCCCTTGCTCAGTTTAATCATTGCATCTTATATTCATCTTTATCTCAAGTAAAAATGTTGGATGCTGTTGATGATTTGCTGAGCAGACGATTCTGTCTTATGCAGCATGTAACATATCAATCAGTGTTTCCTTGTTGTAATTTGTGTAAAATACCACACCACCATCACATCTGGGCATCTTCTTCTGTGACTTTCCTGACACATACGCAGTGTAAATATTAACAAGAAATCCAATTAAAGGTCTAATCAGTATCTCTTCCTATATAAATTTGACATTGACAGAAACATTTTCTCATTTTCCAGTTTATATTTAGGGGAGAACTGGGACTACAGTGACAGTTTTTGTGTTAATTATCATATGTGTTCAAAGATAAATAAGCCACGCATAATGTGCATATGTAATAATGTGTATAAACTTGTAAATGTTATTCATTATCAGTTATAGTTTCTTAGCTTAAATAAATGGTAGTTAAATAACCTGAGCACCAGACAAGTCCTTTGTTATTAAGCAAAAGTTAACAGTTGGTCCAAAGTGACAACTTGAATAAATGTCTTCTGAGGTTTCAACACAACATGTGATCGTAAATTCAGATTGATTTATTCCTCCATGCATTGATCCAGATGAAATGAGCCCCTAATGCTCTGTCCTCCGAGAGACATCCATCATCTGTCAGAGCTTCATAATGCTGTTGCCAAGAAATTTTCATATCATTTGTCATGAAATGGTTTGGTTTAAAGTTATATATATATATATATATTATTCATGAGAACATGTGAAAAAAATTCTGACATTTTACATAGGATCATGTCTTAAAAAATGTTAGAATGTTACAGCCATTGTCTAGTGACTACATTTTGGTTTTTCCTGTATAATTTTCCATATTGAGCTTCATTTATATGTCAGAAAAGGGTTTATTAGACCACGCTTCACTTTTCCAAAAGATGGATAGCGCTTCAAGTTTGAGCATAAACAGAACAGCAAAAACCATTTACGAGCAAATGTAGTATGTTAACAGGTGCCCTGTAAAATATCAGACATCCAAATAAAGGACACTGTAAAAGAGACAAAGTCTCACATTATGGTGTTTCAGGAATATACATTTTGTAATGACAGAAAAAAGCCAATTGAAGTATCTATTTCAAACTATTTTATTTCAGTTCATCAGCATCAAGTCTCTTGCATATACGTAAACCCAATGAGTTTCAACAAATCTCAGCGTGAGCCTTCAAGGATGCTGATCTATTTCATTCTGGAGACGAGTTTTGTCTTTATTATCCTTTGGGTTAAGGTTAAGGTTGATGATTATGCTTGTGGGGTGATCATAAAAAGGGTCTCCGGGAGGTTCCTGACAAACGTTGGCCCCTAGCATGTTGCCACCTTGCATGGTAGATCTCTCATTTACTGCAACAACAAAAGGTTGACAATTCACCCTGAGAACTTCCTCTGGGATGACACTGAACAAAACTAATCAGAGTGCTCAAACCCAACCTACACCACTGCCTCAGACATTTATTTAAAGTTTGATTAAAGGCCTTTGATTAAGTAAAAGTGCATTGGCATTCTGAAATTTTCAACAATATGTTATATTATTCAGTCCTGACCTGTAAAAATCAGCTCAAATCTAAATACAATGAAGCCTTCACTAATATAAAAAATTAGGGCCTTTTTTTTTTGTGAATTAAGAGGAACAGAGAATTGTATCAGGATTTGGTTTGTTGGTACTGTCTAACATGCATGTAGGCGCCAGTGCCCACTTCTGCACGCATACACACACACACACACACACACACATGCAGAACAGCAGATCACCTGAATCATACACACCCTCATATAGCTGAACCCACAGCAAGGTCACGGTGCTGATCGAAGGACAGCAGTGAAGCAGGAAGTCACGGGTCGTTCTTCACTGCATCTGCTGTTCTCCGCTCTGCTTCAAAGAGCTCCATTATCAGTAATGGTTTTACTCAGGGGACCCGATGGCTTTTATCTGAGAGCTAAATGACGGCTGGAAGTGACTATTTTTGAAGTGGCTGGAAAACTGATGGCTTTGAATTGTGTGTTGTCGAGTGATTTGTGTCAAAACTGTAAAGCCTTTTTCAAAATGTGGTATTCCTTGAGTTGTGTTATCCCACAAATTGATATGAGAAAATTGGTTTCTTAGATTTTGTACTGTATTTATACCAATATACAGAAGTTATGATCAGTATATGACAAACATTTTGACATAAATGTCAACATTTCCTGAATAATTTCCATCCATTTCCTCACTTTTTTTTTGTCTGCTCAGGTAAAGTTGCTCTGTTTTGCCTGTTTCACATTCAGCACCTTCTTACTACTTCTTACTACTTTTTAAATTTGAGTTAGTTTTTATTTTTATTCTGCAATGCTACAACAGATACATTTTAATCTTATCTCTCATCTTATTTAAGATCTCAGAGCTCACAATGTTAAAGGATTATTTTAACGTTACAGTATGTTGGCTTTGAACAATTGCATGAGCAGGATAGCCTACTGACTAGTGTAATTTGCATGGATCTATCTCTGAGTTCTTCAGTCTTATCTGAGCAGACAGGCAGACATGTGACACAACTGGACCCTCGTGAGTCCAGGATCAGAGCAACACTGGGTCAAATTCTTCTTACTCTGAAGGGTTTTCACCTGTGTTATAAGAATCACCAGCTTAATCACCCAAGAATGCACACACACATACACACACACACACTCAGACAGACACAAGCCACTGCTGTATATTTCATATCATCCTAAATGTGAATTGTTGATTGGTTTGTCATATTAATTTCAGATAAACACAAAGCAAACGTTTGATTCTGACACAGTCACTGGCCAGACATAATCGCCTGCATGATCTTTAACCTCAGGGGTCAAAGTGCAAAATGTCAGGTCTAGGATCTCAGCAATACAAGGGTCAGTTTTGGTCCTTCGGGGCTATGGTCACAGAACCAGCTGGAGAGTCATGTAGAAAAGTGCTGCAAAATGAAACCATCACAAGCTTCCAGCAAAAACTGAACATCTGAAAAGGCTGCAAGTTTCAGAGGTCTGGAACTTTTTGGCCTCTGGCTCAAATTTGGCTATTTCTAACGTGGCAATGAGTCTGTTTCACATTCCAAATGGATAATATAGTAGCAGTGACAAGTCTGCTCAACATTAAGTAAAAAAAAATAATGGCAACAACAGTCCACTTAGCATTAAATCAAATAAAAAAATAAAAAAAATCTTTGGGACTGTTATTACCTCCGTGATTTCATTGTCATCCCTCTTCCATATTGGCAGAGCACATGTACTTTTTGGCATGTATGTCCCTGTATTGGTTTATTACAAATTAAACTTCACTATTGGCGATTTATGTTTTTCCTGCTTCTGTTGGTCTGAGTCTGTCCCACTGTAAACATTAAAATCCCATGGGTCTCTTGATATGAAAATAAGGGTGTCTTGAAATTTATGATGACACTAAAAGGGCTAATATCATATGACATTTATTTTGAAATCTGAAAGGCCTCTGGAAGCTTCTGAAAGTCACTGACAACTTAACAAAAGCAGGGCTTATGAGCAATAATACATTAAACTGCCTTATCTGTAACCAGTCAGTACCTTTATATGCACATTAAAACTTTGGTTGTCCTCTGATTAAGGCAATATGTTATTTTTTTCAAAAATCATGTAAACACCATAATTAGATTGCAACTGGCATAAATCGAGGTTGGCATACCCTGAGTAATAGACATGAATTATGCAACTATAAATCTATTTACTCAAGGATTTAAATTATCCATTGTCTGCAAGCTGGAGTAAGAAATCTCTGCATGGATGTCCTCATCTGTCGTACTTCCCCTTTAAAGGACCATACTGCCCATTTTGCATGTTTGAGCCTAATATATTCCATTTTCATACACGTAAGACAACTATTTCTTAAAGGATGAAACTGTATTTCAGCTTTCCTGATGTTTTGCAAAATCTCTTAATCTTTCAAAATCAAATATTCAAGCAATAGAACCACCTTAAAAATCGATGTTTCGCCTGCCAATAGTTACGCAGCCTTATGAAGTCACGGTCCTTTAAATTTTTCCATAAATGCAGGTCTTCTTTTGGGACTATATTCCCCAGTGGAGGCATACATTCACTCCATGCTTTTTATTGTGCTTAAATGCTAAAATTACATGACTTTGAAAAAAACCTGAATACACGTCTTGCTCGTGATGATGGATTACCTATACCAAGAATGTTTCAAGTATCAACAAGTTGATTCTAATAGCGTACCAGAATGAACTGAAATCAATGGTGGTCTGGAAGGTAGGAAAAAAAAAAAAAATTCNGCGTACCAGAATGAACTGAAATCAATGGTGGTCTGGAAGGTAGGAAAAAAAAAAAAAATTCACCATACCAGTAGTATGCTTTGGGAAATGATTGTCAGTAATGTACGTGTATGAAAATTGAATATATTAGGCTCAAACATGCAAAATGGATGGTATGGTCCTTTAAGTCANCGTGTATGAAAATTGAATATATTAGGCTCAAACATGCAAAATGGATGGTATGGTCCTTTAAGTCATGTTTGAACTAAATAAATATTACCCGCATACAAACCAAGCATGTTACTGCAAACCATTTTCCAAACTATACAGTATAACCGTATTTTAGTGTTTTTGTTAGTTTGTCATGTTCCCTAATTTTTCAAAATCATATCCAGGTATTAAATTAAACCCACTATAAAATTCAGTGTTTTTCCTGCTAACACTTACACACAGGCAGGTGGTTTATTTTTCTCTGTAAATGCAGTCTTCCCCTGAGACTATAGTCCCTGGCAGAGACATACAGTTTCTATGTTGAAATGCTAAAATTACATTACTTTGACAAAAATAAATAATTAAAATAAAAAAAAATGACATTTAAGGATTGCAATTTTTTTTTTTTTTTTTTTTTTAAAACCTCAACCAAGCATCAGCATAGGAAATTACTGGCATTAATAAAAAGGAACTGAGGAAATAAAATAACTCCTCATGATGATTCAGTAAGAGCCATTTAAAAAAAAAAAAAAACACTGGGCATTCATTTATTTTCAGAGCTTGGACAAAAAGGTACAGCCCAATGATTTCATCTATAATTCTTCCTCAATACAATGCTTCAGAGACTAAAGCACACCCACTGAGAGACCCGTTACTTTACCTCCCTCACATACATCATTGCCGGTGATGCGTAAACCATGTTTCCTACTTTTACACTGCAAAGGGGATCCCATTTGTTGTCGTGCTGCCATTCCAAACAATCGTCCTCGAGGATGCCTGTTAAGTTAGTGATAAGAGACTACAGGAGTATCCAATGTGTTAAAGCTGACGCCTTACAAAAGGGAACACATACCTGCTAATGGGGAGGGATTTAAATCACGCTCTCAACAGCCTTTATGTTGAAGGCGCTGCAGTCCTGCCTTGTCACAGCCTTTAAAGAGAAGGCATGTCACTCGTTCCTTTTCATTCCTCTCCCAGCAGGCCTGGCGCAGATAAAGCAGATACATGCCGTTCACATACAGGTGCCTGCAATAATCACTAATCAGGAGATTCCAACTCACTGACCAACCCACTCAGCATCTATTAGACTCCCTCATACATGATCACCTCATCTTTTACTTTAATTTCTCTTGGACCCCCCGTCCCCCTGTCTCCTTGCCTTTAAACAATGACAGAAAAACTTTCACTGTTTTCAGTGAAAGTGTTATACCATAAGTACGGTTCCTATACTTTTTCAGTGGAAATCATCAGATTACTTCAGATAAGCCTAACTGAGTTCAGATATAATTTAAACTGGGGTACCATGAGGCCCCTTAGCTTGATGGCAAACCACAGGGACAAAGACTTGGATTGGATTAACAGAGAGGTAGAAAGCAGTGAAATAATTTAAGAACGTCAGTATTGTACTAGTTACAACATATACCAGCTGGCAACTATGGTCAGATATTTTTAATAAACCTGGAGATATTAAGAAGAAAATGTTCCATCACCAGATAACAGAAGGAGAGGTTGTAGCAGAGGAACAAAGCTTTTTAAAAGAGGTTGTGGTAGCCTAATATTAACAATATTAGGCAAGATATAGATCAGCTGATGTCAATCTTTGTCTTGAAAAGTCTCATCTCTCATATTGCCACCTTGGAAGATGCTTGAAGAGAAACTGTCTAAGGTGATATGACTGATTGATTCTCTCTTTTGTATTTGATGGGTTGACATTTTGGAAGTGGTAGGTGCTAGGCTAATGGATCTTTGGTTGTGTGCTGAGACAAGTAATTCTTGTTTCAACTTGATCTGGGGACCTTTTCGCCTTTGAAGAAAGTCATTAACACTTCATGGGGTAATTAATCTTTACTGACTTACTTTGTGTCAGACACGACAGGGTTTGAGTTATTTTGACTTCATTCGTTCTCCACTGCTGAGAAATCCATCACATATTTTTATTGTCTTTCTGAAGCTCCAAAGGGACTGTAGATGTTTCAGAGTCCTAATGATAGCAATATTAACTTCTTTTGTCTGCAGCTGTTACTCTTCTTCTTTGGTCTTTGAATCATGCAAGCATTCAAAAAAAAAAAAAAAAAAAAAAACCTTAAGTATTACCAAAATGCAGCTTTGTTGTGGTCAGAACTAATGTTAAAGCTATCTTTCTGGTGATACTTGCACACATATAGCAGAATCAGCCGAAAGAGGTCAGCAGAAGTCAGGACTACCCTATTCATCAAACCAATATTGTTACAATAATATAAAATTATTAAATAATTTTCATTGGCATATAATAGATTCAATTGTAATAATTTGTCATGGATATCTGGTTCCTACATTCATTGAGTTTCTTCCAATTAGTAAAATAGCACCCCTCTGGATTACAATGTATGTTCAAAGGGTGAAGTGCAATGCCATGGGTGAGGCAGATGCTAGCTTTAGCTTTAGCTGTGTCCTCACAAAAACTGCATTTGGAAAAACCAATGACTGGTTTACATCTTTAATGGTTTAAATACCAAGAATGAAGGATAAAAGTTTAGGCCACCATTGGGTCGCTGCCTGAAAGTCTCTCACAAAAGAGGATCTTTGTTTGTTTTGTTTTTTTTCATTGGGACTTTGGAAAAGCATGTCAAAACAACATCATTCCATTGGTGCAAGTATTACGTATAATTTTGATCTTGATTTGTGGGGATGCATATTCTGTATTGAGCTAACAGAAAATCTCCTTCATGCAGACTTTGAACTTGACTTGTTAGTTCATCACTGGTGAAAACTACACAAATGTGACAGCTTACATACATGTGCATGCCAGTTATATGTATTAGAAGTTGATTTAACTCATCAGGTGTGGGTAGAGCAAGGAAAGATGTAAAATATACAGTGTTGTAGTACTGGAGGACCAGATTTGAAAATCATTGCTGAAAAAAGTTGTATTGTAGCTTTCTAAAGTGTATGATCACAGGAAACCTGAGGGGGTCAATTCTGCCTTAATTCAATCAGCTCAGAGGATCTTATCAAAGATGTCATATTTCTGGAGGGAACACTTAGCACAGAGAGATTCAGATGCTTCACACTATAATACACTGCAGGTTTACGAAATATTCCCTTGTAATATTGTCTTATGAGAAAGAAAAGTGAACCTCCAGTCTTATAACTAGAGGATGCATGCTCAACACGATCACTTCACACTATAAAGATGGATGGTTAGCTTGTCTGGGGTGGAGATGATAATGGGACACGATGATTACTGAGTCTCCAGTCAGGTTTGGTTACAGCAGTTGTGGTCCAGTTGAGGTTTGATATAAACATTCTGGATTAAAATGTGAAAGTCTGTCAGTGATGGATGAAAAGCAGACCGGACACTCATTCAGAATGAAGACTGTACTGCCAAGACAAATTCTCAAAGGGTGTGGCTTTATTTCAGGTGCTAGCTACAGTTCTAGATGCATTTTACAATACAGGCCTGTTTTATTTCAAGGCCTGAAGACATTGCAAATACAAGGAAACTTTTGAAACCAAAATAAACTTAGAACTCATGTTTAGCTTTCATGTAATATCAGACCTTGAATCCCAAATTTCCAGACAATACATTGCAACGTCAAAAAACATTTGCAACCAATAAACCACGTCCTACAAAATCAGTCGTAGGTTTTGTGTTGACAGTGGGGTGAAAATTATTTATGGACCTTTAAAGCAAAAGACTTCCAATTTATGAACCACATATAAGCTGCTCAAAATGCTGTGAGTTCAGCTTTACTAGAGGATGAAGTACTACAGTATTTTAGTATTACAGTATTTTGTGTGAACCTCCAACAAGGTCAACAAGAACTTTTACCATGTCATTCTTGTTTATAAAAAAAAAAAAAAAAAAANAAAAAAAAAAAAAAAAAACTAATTTGCAGGCTCTGATCACTGTTGGAACAGGTAGTCAGAGGACTATGGAAAAGCTGCATAAATTAGCTCTGAATCTTCATAACCTGTTCAAATAATGCAATAATTTCCCAACATGATCCTCAAGAATGCATGAAGTTGGAAAACTTTAAGAATTTTTAGTGATAGTATTGCATGAAGTAACTTGGGTTCATAAACTAAAGAAACTTTAATAAGCAACTGATTGTCATCCGCATTATTTTAATAAGAAAGATTGCACAATTTTGGGTAATTAGAAAAAGTGTTTTAATTTTTCCCATCACTGCAGCCTTTGATGCCAAAATGTTCAAATTGTTTACATAGCTAACTTAGCCACATTTTGCCAACAGCTGTCAGTGGCATTTTTTGTATAGTTTCTTCTTCAATTTTATTTCCTGGAATCCCAATCCCAAAACTAATTGTTGCCTCTGTTTTGTGGAAGTTAGGCAATAACTATCATTATATTCCATAACTCAGAATAATTATTTGGTGAAATAATATCTCTCAGAGGCTGCATGCTTTGAAGCAGAATTTTTTGTTTTTTTAAATCCTTTATTCTTTGCACAGAGGCAGGGATCAATTAGACCGGTGATGTCATGATGCAGTGAATGCGTCAACAGTGGAGTCTCGTTCGCTTTTACTTATTTACACCTGGGAAAATGTGTGTGTGTGTGTGTGTGATGGAGAGAAAGATGAGCAAATGGAGTGAGACAGACTAATAAAGAGACTGGTGGAGAGAGTTGGCTGTGGCACAGCAGTGGTACACTGGGGATCTCTTGTTTCACCCCAATTTCCCAACAATAAGCATGACCATATGATCCTCATAAACCTTCTTCTCTCTCTTCTCTCCATCTTTTCCTCAAATCTTTTACCTTACTATTGCTCCTTTTCCCCCTTGCCTTCCTTCTCCCTCCTTTTCTCCCTGCCTACAGAGGATAACTGCGACTGCAGAGTTAAAACAAACCCTTTCTCCCGCAGTGAAAATAAACTACTTTCCCTCTTTTTTTCTCTCTCTCCTTCTCATCCCATCTTTCTACCTCTCTCTCTCTCTCTCACACACACACACACATACACACACCCCTATTTAGCCACAGTGAAAATAAACTCCTTTGGTCTCTATTTATTTTATGTAGGAGGACCCGGCCACCACAGAGTTTCCTCTCAGCTTTTTCAACCTTAACCTGCTTAATTTCTTTGTTACAACAACTTAATCTGGTAACTCTCTGTGCTAATTTGTGGCATGTGACTATATTAGGGAACCACTTACTTGTAAGTATCCTTAAATGTTAACATCTACAGTCACCATTTGCTGATTTTTAACTTTTACACAAATTCACACCAGACATTTTCTCTAAAGAAATGTGTTTCATATGCAATGATGATGCATTGTCCCACATCAAAAATCACTGATGTCAATGGTGAAACTGACCAGCTTTTTCCTCTATTCCAGAAAAGGTGACACATTACAGTTACCAGGAAGGGTAGAAAGGATTGTAGCTGTTAGAGAACCCAGTATACTCATGGAGATCCAGTGAGAATAGGTTTGCACGTGGGTGTGTTATGGCCAAACATGAGAAAGGCTTTCAGCATGTGTTAATGACCCAAAGTCCAAGGACACACTTAAACTTTCTCATTTTGGCTTCAGATGATGAAACAACTCAGAAGTTGCTGGTTAACAAGACAGTTATTTTTACTATCCAAATTAAATTAATGATTACAACAAAAGCATTTACGAGTGCTAAATAAATAAAATGATGGGATAAGGGCTTGTGCTTACATAGTCAGCGGTGAGTAATCAGAGCAAACCCAACACCACATCACCATGGACCGGAACCAACTATTGGTTTACTGCCAAGCTTTTCATTCAGTACTTTACATGCACACTATGCTCAGATTGTCTGTATTGTGATTAAGGAATAAATGTGGAGTAAGATGCATACATGGAGTTAGTAGGATTCTGTCATACATGAATCATTATTTAATCAGATTGTGAGTAGAACCAAGCCAGGTGAAGAAATACATGCAGAATGAACCGACTATAAATCAACCGAGTGTCTGTGTGCTTGAATAAATTGCGCAATCTCATAATCTTGGTCTGTTAGTTGAATGCTGGTTTATGAGAAATTTCAATCTGATTATGGGTCACGGTTTGAAACATTTGGATTTAAACGGATTTGCCTTAATCGGAGTAGAATCAAAATTTTAACATGCTTATAAACGTATTGATACAAATGTTTCATCCAACTATGCTACTCAACCAGTTACGATGCAAGGGAAACGATTCATGTATCAATGTTAAAAATTCTACAATATTATATAATCTATTGAAATTTTCTTGTAGTGGGTAAAGAGAAAATGACCAGTTGGGTAAGCAAAATGACTTAGTAAGAAAAACTAGCATGCAAAAAACTAGCATAAACTAGCTAAGTAGCAAAAACTAGCTAGCATGAAACTAGCATAAAAAATCAAACAACAAGGTGTGATCTTAAAACTAACAAAAATTCACAGTAGTTACGATAAATGATGAGAAACAGGAAGGAAAGTGTGAATGTTTACAATGGATCACACTAACAATGTAAGGAAGAATTTTCGAGAATCAAGCATCATTTTGTGATCTATCTCATTTTGTCTTGTTTCAAGAAACAGACTTTGGTAGAAAATTGATTTGTGTTGATTTTAACTCGTTTTATAAGAACAAGACACAATAAAAGACAAAATGACTTGCCAAGAATTTGTAAGATTGGTTTGATTTAGATTGGTTTGTTTTCTCATGATCGAGGTTTATGATATTACTGCGTCAGCCGTCCAACTCACTTTTCAGACATGTTTCTGGTCAGTTTTATCTGAAAAACAATCTGAAAGACTTTCTAAAACAAATCAAGACCAATTACCTTGAAAAAAGTCATACAGTGAATATGGTGCTTCATCCGATTTTGTTTGGATAAGAAGAAATGAGATTAAACCATCTTAAACAAGATCTTGATCCTTAACTGAACTCTATTAAACAACAAAGCAGTAGAATGCACATCAATACATAAAAATGAGAAGCAACCATGATTTATATGACAGGCTTGGACATGCAGCTTGTGCCTCTTTTGACCCATTTGTGGCTGCTTACCTCACATGCCCTCTCAACAAATCAACATGTGTTTTTGTCCACGTAATTTATGCATGTGCATTCAACAACGCATGCTTATATAAAGCTGATTACTGCATGATGGATGTACTTTCACCCTACCATCTGCACTTTGAAGAATTACAATGTATTGCACACCAAAAAATCAGAGATGTGCCAGAAATTGTCTTCACAGCATCAGTTCTCTCACGCTGTATTGATCACTGCCTTAAAGTGCAACCGTCTACTCTTTTCTTTGCTGTTTACAACATCCGCCCACTCTTTCATTCTGTCTTCCCATCGATCCTGCCAATGCACTTTCTTGTTTCTATTACTTTAATATCGCTTTCTTCCTCCAGATCACATCTTCCCATCCCTCTCCCCCAGAACTCTCCTATCTGCTTCCCCCTTCCCTCTGCTTTCAGTCTGCCAGCTCCCCTCTTTTTTCCCAGCTACATCATTATATCATCATCATCATGTACATGCAGCATAGGACATTGTTCAACAGTAGAGGTTGAATTGTGTACGGAAAATACAGACTACCTTTTGTCTTGTAAAATCACTACCAGGTTGTTTCCAGTTTGCTGGCCAGGTCTGTATTTGGGTGATAAACAGCACTGTCTTCTCTTCTTCTCTTCTCTCTTCCCAGAATCCCATTTTGTCTTTGAGCTGGTTGTTACACACTGAATGAATCATTAATCCTTTTTTCTGGTTGAGGGTTTCTTCTTTGGAGGTAACATACACACTTTTTTTTTCTTTGAGAGGGTTTAATGTATTTGTTTTTTTGCTTTTCTTTATTTTCTCAGGCTTGAATGTGCCTTTGTCTCTTTCTTTTCTTGCTTTTTGGAGTGAATGGATCGGTTGTCCTTGCTGCCCTCTGTGTTGTTGTTTCTTCTCTGGTGGGTGAACTTATCACTAACAAATTTGCCATTCTCTTTGACAGCTGACATTGTTTCTCATAAGACAGAAGTGGGAAAGGCCTATATCTACCACAGATATTACTCATGGACTCAGTGTGTTCTGTGTGTTGTGAAAGGCTCCTGTTCTTTTCAGGATACTGGCCTTAGCTCAAATAGGAAAAGGATGGCTGGACTGTCAACCCTGTGCTGACAGTGCATTGAATCAAATGTGGATGGGTACACAAGTAGTGTATATAAATGTGGATGAGATATGTTTTTGTGGGCGTCAGTGTGTGTGCACCCTTCCAAGAAATCTGGACAGAGAGCTTATTCATCTGTGCGTCTTTTGTGAGAGTAGAGATAGTGGGTCTGTGGTGTGTCACTTTGCCTGATCAAATGAGGAACACATTGAGGGAAAACTGTGCTGTGTCTCTGTGTGTGTGTAAAAACCCAAACTGGTAGACAACCACCCTGACAACATCTGGCCATGCATCCTTTAAAGATCCTTAAGCATAGAGAAAGACTGTATTGTTTTGAGGCAGTTAGACCAACACACACATACATGCAAACATCTTGCAGCATGCATCTGTGTGCATACATGTGTGTGCAAGAGCAAAAAAAGACCGACCAGAATGTGTGTGGGTGTGTTTGTGTGGGTGGGAGAGTGTAGTAGAAACAGTGTGTATGTATCTTCATACGTCATCTAACATCCTTTCACCTTTATATCAGTCACATTTTAATGAATGGAAAACTTAAAAGATTAATAAATACTCAATAGACTTTATGACTTGTGATTTCAACACTGGGTAATGTACATTAGTTTTCTGGCTGGAATTAAATTTTGTGATTCTAAAGAGCAGCTGACATAAAGTTGTAACCAGAGACCGTGAAGCAGTAATTTCCAGCTAAATGTCTGCTGGTCAAACTGCAATAATGTGTTTCTGTATGGCTCTGGTTTACACAGTACCTGTCGTCTTGACAACAGTGACCCATGCTTGCCTTATGACATCATTGCTGGGTCTAATTAGGTTGCTGGGGAAAATCCCCTGCACTCAGCCCAAACAGCCAGATCCCCATGTTTCAGCTATAGCCTTCTAGGAAACACTCCATGTTTGGGTGGAAACTCATGCATACATTAGTGAGTGAGTGCTTGTTAACGTGAAGCTACGCACACAGGCGTCAGACGTGCTAATGCATACATGCATATAAACATAGACAGATGTGCAGATTTTAGTAACACGTAAATAAATTTTATAATATCCAGATATTTTTTAAACATATTTTTTTCATATAAATAGGCACATTTGTATACATGCACACACACATTTGCATGCACTTGTGCACATGCACAGCACAGCAGCTGTGAGTGGAGAGAGCCAAACTGTTATGGAGAAACTTATCCCACTTCTTAGAAGGAAGATAAGGCTTCCAGCATTTTCTTGCTTACCAAGAGGATTTGGATTAATGAAGGTTTTGCAATAGATATGTCAAGCATATACAACATCTAATTTCTAAATAAAAAAAAGCGTAAAGGCTGTTTTTCTCCACACGTCTCCAAAGAAAAATATCTTTATAAAGAGAAATAATAGTCCAAACATCCCATTCCACTCAATCCATTAAATAAATGTGAGTTGGTTGCCATTGTTCTCGCTCCCATGTTTCTCTAATTAGTAATTTATCTCATTTTGCTAAGTGATGAAGTTCAACACTGAAGATAATATAACCCAATCCCTATAAGACTGTAATAAATATCAGGGATAATTATTTTAAAGATTGACCAAAAGATATTAAAATTTGTGCATGTTTCAAACCTCCATTGTTGTCACTGGCATAGATGACAGATACAATCAACATACTGCATTTCATCATCTTGTTCAGTACATTTCAGTTGTCAAACATGGTACAAATAAAGTGGAGTTTTAGAAAGATGAGAAGAAAAGAAATATTCTGGAAAGCAGATATGGTAAACAGGAATGAATATGAGCTTATGAGCCTCTGAGCAATTTGACATGTTTGATTTGCTGTCAGTAAATCTGTGTGATGCATGTGTGTGTGTGTGTGTGTGTGTGTGTGTGGGCACTGCAAAATGCCAAATCACCCTCATCAATATCATTCAATGGGAAAATGGGTTCTTGCCCACAGTGTCCAATTGGAATGTAAGCCAGAACAAACAGGGGTGTAACTTCATAATGCATCAAGGCATGACTACGCCCGGGTGTGGTGCCTGATCGCTGTGTGAATTTATCAGTACTGCATGTGTGTGTGTGTGTGTGTGTGTGTGTGTGTGAATGTCTGTCTCGCTGCCTCTTTGAATGATGAGGGGGGATGGACAAAGAAGAGGGAGGAGGACAATGACAAAGCAAATGAAAATATGGGAGCAGAAGGGAAAGGAAGAGAAAAGAAGAGACAGACAATGAAGGAGAAATGCTGTGGATGGAGAGAGGAAAAAGAAGAAGAAATAAGAGAAATATGCAGAGAGAGAAGAGAGACAGAAAGATTAGGCTGTATTTATTCATGACATGTCTATGTATGATGAGGCCAGGAGTTGATTGATTAAATGACTGACAAAAAGGTGGCGACATAAAGTGATTTATGCCTTAAAGATAAATGTAGGCAAAACAACTTATACATATGGAAGAATAAATACTATGATTTGATGCTCAAAGTGTGTATTACAAGATTAAAGAAGAAAGCCCACAATGCAACATATGAGCAGTGTGAAAAGATTGTGGAGATGAAAAGACAAGCATTAAGAACACTACCCAACCTAAGCATTAATAACAAGCAAACACTTTCATTTGCAAATAAATTTCACTTTATGTCTATATTTTAAAGTGGTGACTTCAAATAAGAAATAATTTTGAAATAAGGCACTGGAATATAGCCTAATGAATTGCACTGTCCATGCTCCAGACAGTTTGTAAGAGTCATTAAGTGCTTCTCTCATCCAGACTCGTGCGTATTGCACGCTGTCACTGCTCTCTACTCCATGATGCCATTCTTCTTCTAGCACGGCTGTGTCTTTGGCTAATGGCTCCTATGAGGTCAATTCAAAGCCAACTGAAAACTCACTGAAAACTGTCTGTTGATGGAGACTGGGGTCAGAGTGACACGCACACACACAAATTCCCACATCAAGGAATGCATGCTCACACAGATGCACAAGTTCAGAGTACAGAGTCCCGTCTGTCCGTGCTGCCAGCTGACATCACCTTTTTATGAAGTGCACCCTGTTTTACACTGGCTACGGCCTTGTTTGGATTGGGCTGAGCTGTGAAGTGGGCTGGGTTGAAAGTAATAGGGTTGAAGGGAGGATCTGTGGCAGGAAACCTGGAACTGGAGCTGTGACTGAGTGTATGTAACCAGACCTGAGGCTGGAGCATTTTAGGCCTAGGGCAGTTGAGGTTGGAGGAAGGATTATTAGGTTCAACAGGCCATCTATAGAGCTGGAGACTGGGCTGATTTAGTGGTAGAGGAGGGAAGGCTTGAGTTTAAGTTATGAGTACTTAGGGAAAAAAATGGGCATAGGTTGGGCCCCAAGGGCAGGATTTCAAAGGGAGAGGGGGATGAGGTCTGGATTGAAAGGTTTGGGTTGGACCAGGAGTTAGATATAATTATAAATAATAAAATTTAGATAGAGAGGTAAAGGATCAGCATTTTTCTTGATTTATTGTTTGGTTCAGACATTAATGGCAGTTTTTGTTGGAGGAGGAGGGAGCTAATTTAGTCTAATTTTTTTTTTTTTTTTTTCTCAGTTGGTGCAGAGATTTAAATGAACAACAATAGACACCTCTAATTCACTTTCTTAGGAAACACTGGATCTGAGCTGGCAAATAGCAATTTCAGGCAGTTGAAATTACATTATATCACATCATTAATCTCACTCATTTTACACTGCTAATCATGGCTCTGACTCGAGCATGACGCTAGAGTTGGCAGGCCATCATGTTGGGATAGACATTTTCCAGCAGGCACTCGACTCACTCTGAAGCAGCCATTTTAAAGGATTAGACTGACCTTGCGGTAAGGTGGTATGTCTCTCATACCTCAGCTGCTGCTGCCGCAGTTAAAGGGCTTTTGTCAGATTGCATTTGGGTGGGTAGGTGATTGTGAGAGTGTGAGTGGCGCTGGCAACAGAGAGAGAGAGGGGGGAGAGGGAGGGGGGGTGTTCAGAATAAAATAATTTTTCTGCCAGTGAAAACCAAATCGATCAGGCAAAGTTAATTTAGGATCATTAATCTTTTATTGCATCTGCTTCTGTATAACACGTTCTCCTCAGTAATAATCTTGGACCAAACCAAGAGCCAAGATTTCTGGTTTGTGGTGACTTGACTGATTTGGAAGTAGCGTAATTCAATACCATCAGCACCAACCTCTCCACATGGACATCCATGATGCTCTCCTGCTGTCTGTTCTTCTTGTTGTGAAGAACATAAGTTCTTAATGTTCTTAAAAAGTTCTTAATGTAACAGAATGCTTTTTGTAAAAGTTGAACATTTATGAACTTCGAAAACTCTATCAAAACTCTACTCTATCAAAAATACAACTACCCTCTGCACATTCTATAGCTTTTTCCTTTTTGTCATGTACTAGATGCCCCCTTTTTTTAAAGTCAGGGAATAATTTGCTGTCATTTGCGATTTGAAGATGTGTATTATAAGGATATACAGTATATTGGCTTCAGACTGAAAAGCACAGTTTTGCACAGTAAAGTGAATGGTATTGTAGATGGATTCTAAGAAAAATGTACTTTTCAGAGACTCCAGGAGTGTTCTGAAGAGACTTGGTGGTTTCAATGATGTTTGGCAACAGGACCTGCTTACAGGGATCATGGTCAGTCTGTTTGGTCAGCACTGGAATGTTTTATGACAGACTGGCACATTTTTTTCAACACAGATTTAGTCATATTTTATGTCAAGAAAAGCTGTCAGTCAGACCAATGTGCTTAGTAGTTTGGTCAAAACCATGTTCTGAGAAAGTTAAAGTCTTTTACCCCCTAAGCGGAGAAATAAAATGTGATGAGGGATGACAGGGATGGAAAAGCAATCAGAAAGCTTGCCTTGAGCCAGAGGTATCACTGCAGAACACATAATCTGGATGGTAATAAAGAGCAGAGCAGCTAAAATTGTTTTTTAATCTTAAAATCTACTTTGTTGGAAAGTGTAAAGTAGAGAGGTGATAGAAAACTAAGTGAAAATAAGTGATATCTACAATTCTCACGCTGCAGGGATGCAAGAGAAGCATCACAGGCTGCTTCTGTTTTATAAGGTTTCATAAAGTTGGGAGCCATACGGTTAATTCATAAACAATTACCTTGAATCTAGTACATTTCAGTAATCCAAATTTTTATTTCAGCATCTTCATTGAGTAAATAAGATTTTCTTGAAGCTCTCTGGTTCCATGTGTTTTTTGATAAATGATTAATAATGTTTTAGAGTTTTATTTATTTATGTCCCACCCCCACAGAGAGATGGTTGCAATCCAAAATCAGCATTTTTTCTGGAAGTAGTTTACCGTATTTGGCGACCATAGTTGTTGGTTGTCAGAGGGGTTACGTAAGTTATGGCACTCACCAACCGTGTAAATTGGAGCAGCATTAAATCTTTGCTTATTTTCACTGCTTCTTGTGGAAATCTCAGCAACTCTCACCCCCCCCCCCCACCACCACCTCCTCTTCTTAGAAACAACATTGCCTCCCAGCATTTATTTTTCACACAAAAAAAAAGAGAAGTATTTCAAACCATCTAATCATAAGTACAGATCAGTGTCATCACCTGGAGGGGGAGGTGAAGTAATGTCATCATTTTGGGAAAGCTTTCTGCAGCCACAATATGACGCAACACCAGCATTTTCAGATTCATCTACATTTTAAGAATCTTGTTTTTGGGTGTAAAACACATCTTAGTCGTCTTCATGTGGACACAAGGCTGCAGCAGAGGGGAAAAGCCAGCCATTTAGCCAACTTCATGTTCACACACTGTGCAATTACATTGATCTTATAAGCTCATTGTATTCCACACTTTGACAGATGGTCTGACACAGATGTATCTGTGTCAGACTGGACGAAACCAAGTCGCATCAAGTTGTGAGAATGAATGCCTGGAGAAACAACACTGCAACAAGCAGGGAAAACCTATGCAGGCAGGCAGCTATGAAGCTCTCTTTCTCTAGATGTCTCTTTTAGGCATTCATTTAGCTCTCTCTCTGTCAGACTGTCCTGGATCACAAAAACCCTAAATCCAATATCCTTGGATGTGTCACACACTGATTTAGAACCACCGTTTTGGATCGGCAAGCCGGGATTTTTCCACAATTATCTCACGATCTTTTGTATTTCATCCACAACAGCCCAAAATTGCACATTCTGTAGGAGCCTTAAGGCACATTGAGAAAAGGCAATGATTGTTGCTGAACAGGCACTACAGCTTGGAAGGACTAAACATGTTGTCATTTATACAGGTCTCAAAATGACTGGTGTTCACTAAACCGCTTCGTATTTTGGCACTACACAACTCGGGATGTGCTTTGTCACAAAAATGGAATCAAATCCTGGAAATAAACAAAACATCACCACAACTTATGTCAGTGGGGATGTGATCATCTGGAGCATTGCGTCCAAGCCTTGGATCCACCAATGAGCTATCTTTAATGTTCTACAACAAACGTGTAGGTGTACTGCAGAAGTTCCCCCCAAAAAATGTGTATTTCTTTGCGCTCCGTAACTGCCATCTTCGTTCCTGTTTTGTTTTGTTTTTTTAATTTTTTTTATTCATATTTAATCATATTAAAATACATCACAACAAAGACAAAACAATAAACCCAGAAGACACAAAGAGCACAAAACACAACAAAAACAAAAAGCCATTAAGTACCTTTAAGGTAACTCAAAAATTTTCCCCAGATTTCATATTTGTCTTTATCATATTTTTCTAATCTTCTGATTAACATAAGGCACTGTTTTCGCCAATACATTCATCCATTCCCTATAGGAGGGGGCTTCAGTGCTTTTCCAGTGCCCAAGAATAAGTCTCAGTGCTAATACTATACCCAAACTTAACACTTTAAACTGAGTCTTATTCATTCCTTTAACTTCATTTTTATCACTAAGGAGACAAAGTTTCAGTGTCCGAGGAACAGGAAATCCCAACCCCTCTTCCATAGTTTGCATCATTTTATACCAAAAAGGGGAGACAATATAGTTCCACAATGCATGCTTTAACGTCCCTTTCTCTTCATTACATCTCCAACACAAATAACTCTTTACTCTTCGTTCCTGTTTTTGAGTTTCCTCCAGTTCTCACTGGCAACTGTCTGAGTTACTGACTGCATCCATATTACGTCATACACTAATGGGCAGTTTAAGGGACTGGAAATGAGCTACTGGATCTGGTCAGCAAAAGTCAGCACCCACTAAAGCACCTTGTCTCAGCCAGGTTCACAAGTAGTCAGAACAATAAATATGGACTACGACGGGTCACTGGCTTAGGTTAGGTTCACGTAGGTAAGGTTGAGTCATTGCAGTTTTGTCTTGTTATCTGTAATGTAATTATTTTGTGGGGTTATCTTATGTTTATGGAAAAATAGGGAACTAATGTCTTTCACGGATAAGACATTATTGATTTTCAAATAGATCAAGGAGCTATCCCTATTTGTAAAAATTTTAGCAAAATTACGTACGAGACATTCAGTTTCATAACAGTTCTGAATGTAAGGATTTTAGGATTTACTCTAACTTTTGACCCAGATTTAAGGCCACATCCTTTCCTCTGACCTACTTTCCTCTCTCCTTCCCTTCTCTCGCCTCTCTTGGACCCTTTTTCTGTAATCTCGTTAGTCCTGTACTCCCTTTCCTCTCTCTCCTCTCTCTCCTCTCATCTTCCATATTTAGCTTTCCTCATCTCCTTCTCTGCTCCTCACGTCTCCCCTCCAGTCATTTGAACCCTCTCCTCTCCAACCCTCTCTTCCACCACTTTTCTTACTTTTCACCCCCCCAGCTCCTCTCCTGTGGGTCTGTTAGTAAGTAATGTTCCTGGGGGGTTGTTCAATTTGGAGAAAGCTTTACCCCCTGCATTGACATCTGTTGCCTGCTACCAGTGAGTCTCACACACACACACACACACATACACACACACACACACANCACACACACACGCAGATACTTCTCCTGCCAGCCTAACCCCCACTTTCTCCACTTCTTTCTCTCTAGCTGTGTATATTCATGATTTTACTTCTTCCATCATCCTTCCTGGCCTTATTTGTCCTTTTTGTCTCTTTTCCTCATTCGTTGTTCATGCTTTCTCCCTATTCTCCTATCTGTTTTACCCACCCCCCACATTTTGTATTACTGCCCTTTCTCATGGCTTACTCATCTCTAGCAAATAAAAGCACTGACCTCACTCACGTTGGGCAGATTTGGCTTCAACAGAGTGTGTTAAGGAATTTGTTCTTTGCATATGGTAGTTTTCATGTAAAAATTTGATACAGCACCTTCAGTTTTATGTTTGTTTTTTTTTGTTGTAACTTCCCTTGAAGGGTTACATGCTGTTTTGTAGATTGAGAAGATTTGAGCCTTGGGCTGATTATAGAGACTTTAGGCACTTTTAGACCAAATGTTTGAAGCTAAATTACAAACTGCTTTGTCCAGAGCTATGCAGAGTAGGACTACCTGGTTCCCTCAGTGACTTCCTTGTTCACATTCCTACCGTGCTTCAAATACAGTGACTTTTATGGACACAGTAGTAAGTTTTTAGTGTGACATCTCTTCATTTCCACTACACAAAGACAAAACATGAAGGTTCATGTGGCAATTCTTCACCCTGAGGTCAATGCTGTTTTCTAATGTCTCCAACAAAGACAAAGTCTCACATACTAAAGTGTCAGAGTATACTGGTTGGTTTCCCAGAATAGCATCCATCTGTCAAAGCCACTTATTTTATTGTGATTGATTTTTTGTAATTTTGCTTCATTGTTTTTTCTTGGCACTGCTTTGCAATATGATTAATTTCTGCTTCCAATAAAGGTAGCTGAATCCTTTTGTTTTGTTGTGTTAAAAAAATGTGAATATGAAAAAAAAATTGCCAGGGCTCTGACTAATCTGACTAATGTTAAGTCTTGTGAGCTCCACCCAGCAGTTCCTGAACCATTGGCGAGTACCTACCCTTGAGAACGAGCTAAAAACGGTTCAGGAACTACAGATCTGGGTCCTAGTTATTTGATATACAACAAGGGAAAGTTTCTGAGTTCCTGAAAAAGTTCCTGTGGTGCAAAAGTCACTTTTGAAAATCTGGAGAAACTTAAAAAGCATTTCAAACAACCATCAGGAGTACTATTAGAGTAGGTAAAATCTCTGTTGCTCAAAGAAAATTCTGTTAAAATGGGTACATTGGGTGTGGCAGAAATCAAACCTGGTCTTCATCAATTGTCCAATGGAAACTATATGTCTCCAAACTTGATAGTTTGCTCCAACAGTCCAAAGACATGAAGGTTAGGAGAATTCAAAGGCCTAAATTGTCAATAGTTTGAGCATAAGTGTGAATGAGTTTGTGTTTGCCATATGACAGACAATTCCCTGTAGGATAAGTTCCCACTCTTGTAATCCTGCATAGAATGAGGAGTGTAGAAAATGGATGGATGAAGTGTAAGAGATTGACAAGCCACTACATTTGAAACAAGGATATTTTTTCTTTGCTTTTTTCTTAGTTCCTAAAAATATGACATTTTCAAGATACATGAGTTCCATGGAAACAGTTACACATTACAACACATACCGGAGCTACCTGGTCACCCTATTATAGAACCCATATGTTCCTTAATGTGGGCGAGTTATTTTAATGGTACAACTGTGTTTTTCAGTATTGCAAAACTTAGAAATGTATAGCCATAGAATGCAATAAATGTCATTCAAGAGTTCCAAGAGGACGAGAAAAAGCTTTGCGCAATCACTGTTGCAGTATGCCAGGTATTATGGTCTCCTTTAGCCATTAACTGTTGGCAGATGCATGTTGGTCATTGAGTGTCAGCTCATCCCATTCATTTTCATTGACTTTCAATATATGATTTATTACATTTTCAATACTTTTGATAGAGTTGTGAAGAGGAATCTATGGGGGGGGGGGGNGGGGGGGGGGGAGAGAGAGATGTACATGAGTGTGAGTGACATAAGCCCCTGTCAGCATCAAGATCACCTATCAAATCCTTGTCTGAGCCAGAGCCAAATATAAATCAAAACATTTCTCTCTTCAAAATGTCAGAACAGGATTTTAATGAAAACTACAAATCTCGGATTCAGTGCCAGAGTCAGCAGGAAGAATCTGTCATATCATAAGGTACTCCACGTCCTTCAGGGAGATCAATAACACAAACACATTTCTGTGGTTCCATAATGTTGCGCTACTGATCTTGCTTAATGAAACTACAAGTAGATAGCATAAAAATATTGCATCTCTACCTTTGTGTTTTAGACTGTAGCTGCTTCGCTGAAGCAACAGTCAGCTAGTCAGGGTAAGGTCATCCAAAATTACTGCTCTTCTGTCGGAGACACTTACGTCAACAAATCGACCATGTATCCTAATGATTTAATGATTGCTAGATTTGGCAGAAATAGCTGTGCTCTTTTAGGGATCTTTCAAAAAAAAAAAAAAAAANAAAAAAAAAAAAAAAATAGAGCTGCAACAAGGTTCATGTCAGGAAAACAATTCCTGTGTAGCTTAGAGAACCTAGAGATATCTAAAAACATTCATATTAGCACATATTAGCACAATCAATAATGCCAGAAACTATATGACATGAGACAAGCGTTTGTGAAACTGTGAGGATATATAGGCTACCCTACATTAATATGATTGGATGGTACTAGTCAGCTGATCATACAGCAGTGTGACTTCAATGGTCTGCCTGAACTAACGTAAAGCTCCATGTAAAATTTTCAGCTTTCACTTACAGTACTGCAGCTGTTCCTGTAACACCAGTTCATATCCATGTGACATTTATGGTATCACTTGCTATGAGCCAACATGTCTAACCATCTGAATCAGCAAATCTCAATTAGTGATGCAAATGCAAAACAGAAGGTAATACTGTATGTATTATTTTCCATGTGGAAAAGACAAATGCAGAGACTGACTCAGAGAGTGTCTATCTTTATTCGATTGCAATGGATGAATTCTGTATCTAAACATCAATATAACCTATGATTATATCAATATAATGACTTCTTTTTTTGCTGGTTTATTTAATCCAGTTGAGCTAATTTGTATCGCAAAGTTAGATGCGGTATCTAAAGGGGTTTTACAGGTCCACATCAGCCATGATTCTTGACCATGCCTCCCTGTTGCTCCTGAAGACAAGGAATGCTGGGGGATTATGAGCTAACAACAGGACTATGATACAAATCCAAGTAAAGAAATAGGTCCAATAAACTAAGTCCAGTGGAAAAAGGAAAAAGAGTTGATGATCTGGTGTTTTTTTTTTTTTTTTTTTTTTCAAGGAGGTTATGTGATCATGGTTTTGTTTGTCTGTTTGTTAGCAGGATATCTCAAAAAATTATGGACAGATTTGGATGAAATTTGGGGGCAGATTGGATAATGTTAGAGGAAGAAGAAGAAACTTTGAAGGGGATCCAGATCATATTCTGGATTCAGAAGAAGTTTTTTACCCTATAAAATCCTTGGCAGAGGAGTTCCTTCTTGTTATCAGGTTGGACTATGCTGAATTTATGCAATCCAGAGATATGAATTACAGAAACGGCTTGGAATGGATTCTAGAGTGTGTAAATGTTGGATGCTATGACAGGCCAATCAAAGTAATACCTGTAACACCTACCAGAAACCTGTACTGCATTTGTACCAAACAGGATTTCTTTCCCTCCAACCTCTGAGCCTAACTCCAGCTCATTAATAGAAATGTGAAATATACTTGAAAATAGTTGAATGAACTTGCAAAGACTAGAAGAATGTTTACAGTATCATAATTTGAGGTCAATATTATTTAACAAGTGGAAGCAATAAAAAGTATATCAACCTATCAAAAAGTGTGATTTCTATCCAACACAGAAGCATTTGTTTTATGTGATACTGGAATTATGAAAACATATTCATACACTGCAGAGGCTGCTACTTTGTCAATACGACATTTTCAAAAGCTTATTGGAAATGGTAGTCTATGATTTTCATGTGTTCCCATTTTTGAGCAAAAAAAAAAAAAAAAAAANAAAAAAAAAAAAAAAAAAAGCATTTTAGAAATGATTTTCATGTATGGGAATGGGATAATTATTGGCAGGCTGCCTTTACCCTTGTGGAGCTGCACATTGCACTGATACTGAATTACAAAGTTGTTTTTTTTGTTTGTTTGTTTGTTTTTTTTAGTGGATCAAAAGCAATCAGTGGGTATTTTAGAAAAACTCCTCTTGGAATGTCAGAAAATGAGGAATATATTTTGGAATTTATAGTTTAATGTCAGAATACTCTCTTTGATTTTAGCAATGTGAAATACACATTACAGACTAATGTAGAACACTCACTCAAATGTATTTCACTTCTCAGGCAAAAAATTTGTAAGCTGTTTGCTTTATTTAATGTTAGAAGCCTGCTCACATGACCAGGGTCGGTTTGGGATTCTAATTTTTACTGGGAATTTAAAGCAGGGTCTGATTGGCCATCGGGAGAGGCAGGATTTTTCCCGGTGGGCTGCAGCCATCGGTGGGCCAGCTGGTAGCCTTTGCACTTCACAATTAACTGCACATATTAATTAAAATTAACTTAACTAAGCAAACATAATTTAAAAAATATATATATATTTTTTACAAAAAAAAAAAAGTCCTCTATATTATGTCACATATGTCAGCTTGACTTCTTGGCACTTAGAGGATTCTAAAAAAAGACAGGGTGGTGCGGAGAAACAGTAGGACAACCTATTAGCGGACTTATTCACCCCACCTCCAGCATCATTGTCATCTTTTAGTAGGCCTTTGTCTGGCCATCCTACCGACTTCTGAACATGAAATAACTGTCAATGTCAACATATAAACATATAATGAACAAAATAAATGTACTGGAGATTGGTGCATATATTAAAAAACAACACACAAACTACATATAAAGGAAATTTGTGCAATAATCCCAGTCTGGACTTACTGAAAAAGAAAATTGGTTCACATGCAAAGGAAATCAAAGCATTAGTTTTTTCCTCTTTCTCTTTTATCCTCCTCTTCTTGGACTTATGCTCTTTCCACTTTTCATCCCTCCGCCTTCCCTCCCTTCTCCTCTTCACTTTACATGTCTCTTTAGCTGTACTCCACAGCTCTGTCGTCATGTCTACCATATGCTGCATATATTTCTGGGATTGCTGCCAAACTTGAGTCAGGGATTTACATTGAGAATTGCCGGTGCCAAGAAACACAGCATGCATGTTGCTGTAGATTCTAACACTTGTCAAATCCTCGAGAAGGAAAATTCAAGTATGCAGTGGTGATGTAATGGTATTTCCCAGTGCAGGTTTGAATGCATCTCCAAAAAAGACATGCTTTGTTAAATTGTCACAATTAACACATAGAGAATCAATGAAAAGCAAGTTGAAATAAATACAGTTAATGTTAAATACAAGTGAAATTTGATGCCAGAAAATCACTGTAGTGTCAGCACAGAATGAGAACCATGAGCTGGAAATAGCTGTAAACTGGACATGAAACTGATTGCAAATTTGTGACTTTTCTGCATCATTTCACCCACAAGCTCCTTTCAGGAGTGAGTAACTGAACACTCCTTGCTCTGTAAAATTCATTATCTTTCGTCAAATCCTGCAAATTACTTAAAGTGCTTCAGTTTGAAAGTGATAGTATGATGCATCTTGCTGTCCTTACTCCCTGGGACAACAAATTCTTCGGATGACTTCCTGAAGCTTGTTGGCCATGTTGGTCAGACGGCCTCTTGAAGTTGGGTGTTGACGTTGGACATTCCGATGTGGTGAATGTTAAGTAAGTAGCCGCAGTCTTCCTCTGTGGTGCTGTTGGACATCCTTCAACACACACACACACACACACACACACACACACACACACACACACACACAAATGTGTATTTCAGGCCAAAATTACAGAGAAATGTTTCTTAAAATCGAATGCGACAATTTGTAGGAAAGATCCCTCTGTTAAACATTTGCTATTTATTCAATTGATTATAACGTATTCAAGAACTGACAAAATGTGGCACGTCAGCAAATTGTACAGGAATCAACTCTCCTTTGCCACAAAATATACATCTCTCTTGGCAAAATTTGAGTCTAAATTACATCTGGAAGGTTGAAGTTGAGTCACTGTGCTGGAAAAAAATAGCTTGAAAACATTTTGTTTGTTTCGTACATCCGAAAGAGACACTTCCAGTTCTAACTATTGCAGGAAGGTCATGGCAACCTTCCACCTTAAATCACCATAATCTCTAACTCCCTGTGCATGTTTTGTCACTAGCGCTTTGCAGCCACAATCACATATCTATGTTCCTGGATCTGTGTTTCAGGCTCCAGCCTTGCTTTTATGTTCTTTGGAGAACAGCACAATTTGTCTCACAGTTAAACTACAAGAGGTTTCGCTGAAAGTTACAGCTGTGCTAATGATAAAAATACAGAAAGCATCTGCTTCTTAACTTCATCCAAACCAAAGCTACAAAGAAACGGCTTGACTAATGGATCAGTTTGCCTCAAAGTTCATATATCAGCTCTACAGTGTAAGAAATTACTTGTGTTAAGTTTCACACCCTTCATGTGTTCAACAATGATGCAGAGCTGAACTACGTGCAGTCGGAGTCCAGCAGAATGTGTTTCAGCATACAAAAAGTAATTGTGCTTAAAGATTATTTATTTTTTAAAATTCAGTTATTTCAGTGGTCTGTACAGCAGGTGTTCCTGACTTTCAGGTGTGACAGGTTTAAGCTCCCAAGAACATATGCCTATCACGTGGGTATGCACGTGTAAAAACTAAAGAGCTTTGGGCAATGTTATGTTCAGACATACTGTATAGTTTGAGAAATATTTACTGAGGAATGTGACAGGAAGTGGTGTGTCATTCTTGAGATGTTTATCTCTTTGTGGAATCGAGTATTTATGGTAAGAATATCATGTGAACAACTCGCATGATGTACTTTGTCACTGAACACGTTAATATACTGGCCAGTCTCCACACGGGGTACTATGATAGATGACAGATTATGGCAAATTGACATGTTAGAAATGATTTTTGTACATCCAGATGTGAGGTTCTGGACCTCAAGCTGTGTCCACACTGAAATACAGTTTCTTATCACGAAATAACTTTCTGGTCAAAGGATTTACCTTTGGCCTAGTTGTATCTGGTGGTTTCATACGTTTAATACATGCAGAATAACTTCAAAAGTCAGTAGACACTTTTCATTATACATGTCAAAGGGAATAATTCTCCTACTGTGGTACACTGTTGGATTTAGATTAAGTTTCTCATTCATAACAAAATACAAAATTTAGAGTCTTGTCTCGCAAAAAATATTGAATGTAACACATTGGACTGCTTGTTTAGATAACACCGTCTCTTCTGTCTCACTGTGATATGCTGTTGTTGGATCTGTGCCATGTCACAAATTGTTTCACAGATGTAACTGTGCTTATGGCTTTTAGTTACTGGAAAGATTAATAGTATTTTCAACAGCTCACTTGCAAACTTCACTTTCTTCCATAACCATGAATGTGCAATACATAAAAAAGAAAAACAGAAAATGTCCAACTGCTCGTGCAGTTCCATAAATTTGATATCCTTTGTTCTGTGTTGGGCTGTTGATTAGTCCAGCCAGGCTAAATCTCTGGCTTATTCTTTAAGCCATGATAGTGATGAAAAGCGATAGAAATTAGCTTGACTATAACAAACTATTACTAAGGACATTTTACACCTACATGGTTTATTGTTCAATTGGACTTGGGTTCATTTCCCCCCTTTTGGTACGGTTGGTTCAGACAGATCTGAACACAGAAACCACACCTAGACCAGTCTGAGGAAGCGGTCTGATCCAGTTCCATACTAACTCTGGAGTGGTTTGTTCTTGGTGTGGGCATGATCCAAACTGAAGAGACTACAAGGTGATCTATTGATCGGCTAGAACCAGAGAGGGCTAGGTGCAAGTGGTTAACAATGAGTAAACTACACCTTTGATTAGCCATAGCAAGTCAAACGGATGCTGTGAAAAGGTCGTAATATATCAAACTTACCTAACACATGGATTCTCATGTTGAAGGTTAGCATGTCATAGCGTGTGCTCAATAATCCTGCTCAGCAGTGTGAATGCAGCAAGACATAGTATGAAGCAGTAATCAGTTTTCCATACATTTTTAAGTCAGTTTTGGTATTCTGCTGGCATAGTTTTACAAAACAAACAGCAGGAAGCAGCAAAAGAACACCTATATATAGTTAGAAAGAAACTGCAGAACAAATACCTCATAGCTCATACCTCATATATCTTTCCTATTCACTTTACTGGATTCTTAGAGGGTTTTTTTTTTTTTTTTTANTTTTTTTTTTTTTTTTTAATTTATAGTCAGTTAGTCCAGATCTGTACTTCATTTCTTTTTTGGTGGCACATTTACATTAGCAAAAGCCCTGATAGACTGCACAGGTTGGAATTTATGAATGTCTGAAGCCATGCAAACTATCCCATCACAACTGTTATGCTAAAATCCTGTAAAATTTATGTTACTTACTTATTAGAGTTATTTGTTTGTTTTATTTCTGGATGTATTTTATAGTCTACAAAGCTGGGATCACTGAGCAAAGATAAGCAGAACGAATATACTCTGTAAATGACTTGTGTTGTGAGGCTCAATAAAACATGATTCAGCTTTGTAGGAGAGGGCCAAGCTGTCCTCTGAGAAGAACAAGTCACAGTAACCTCTGTGCACGCATGCACACACACACACACACACCCTTTCATCCTGCTAAATGCAGTCAGCTGCCACACACATCCCATTGATCTTACACCACGTTGCATTCAGAGGAAATGGAGGAGGCCAGGGCAGCTCTTAATTGCCTACACCTGATAAGTTGGAAACTAACACGAACACACGGACACATACACCATATGGATGCACATACAGCACAGGCATTCGTGGCTACACACACATACAATGGTAAAAAGACAACAACGCTGCCTAATCTTATCAGCAGTAAATTAAAAAGTCCAGTCAGACTGTTGCTCAAGCTCACACCGTCTCTTATCACAGAGGACAACCAGATGGAGGATCCTTGTAAATATAGTGTGCCATATATTGGTGCTACCCAAGGGATAAAACATACATGGTACCTGTGCAGTTCTCACTTTGTTGAGTCCTTCACATTACAAATCAGAAAGAAAAGATATAATAAAAGGCAGGATTTTTGTGCAGGTATTACAAAGGTATTGCATGATTCTCAGTGGCGAGGCTAATCAAGCAGCCTGTGAAAAGACTGAGGAGACAAGATATAAAGAAGATAACTTCCATATGTAAACTTAAATGAATTACTAGCATCAGAAGAGAGATTTTTTCATGCCTTACTGACATAAAGTCAATGCACTTACCAGCAAGTGTGGTCGGAAGTGTCGCTTCCTGAAGGAGGAAAATTTGATACAGAAATAGGAAAAGGAAGATTATACACACAGTTATGCACAGTTTGAAGTAGTGCAAAAAAAAAAAAAAGNAAAAAAAAAAAAAAGCACTGAGTGGTGTGATAAAGTTCATATTTCACATAAAAGCACAGCAAGCCTGTGCAGCCACCCAACACTACACTCCATCAAGTCAGTTGTATTTTTTTCAGGGATTTGACCATTCTCTTCCTGTCATCAAGTGGTGTGTTATGACTGGCGTCCACTCTGAGAAGTAACGACGCAGACAAATTGAAGTGATTTTCAATTTGTCAGCTTACTGTGAGGTTGTCCAGAATGAGAAATTAGATCTGTTATTATTCAACAAAACAGCAGTGGGAAACTTCAAAATATTCAATTTGTGTTTCTCTCTGGAGACAGAAGACAGAAGCCGATCCAATTGGACAAAGACCACCCGTTCAGAGGAAAGATGTTTGGCCAAATCAATATAAAGAAATTATAACAGAGAACCAACTTGTTAGGACTGTTATGATTCTGCGTGCGAGGGTTCAAGACTGTTAAAAGATATTTTCATTTGTGGTCTGCATTTCGCTCAGCATGATTATTTTGGTCATATTTGGATTTTACCGCTGACCATTTCAACATATAACAGGGAATACCTTTGCTAAACAAATTAGGAGCAGTCACAGCTAAGAAAGAGGGAGAACTAATTGGTCTGAAAGGGAATATAAGTTATTATGAAGGGTTTACATTAGATCAAACAATGATTTTTTCTTAAAACTTAAATGAAAATAACCTTTTCAAGACTCACGTCCTGTCCTCACGCCTGTGTTCCATTCAATGGGCTTTTTTTCTTTCTTTCTTTCTTTTTTATATATATATATATATATAGGCAGTTTCTTTCATTGCCCTTTATGAAAACATGGACATGTTTTTTGGGGTTTTCTGTTCATATTGTAAGATAAATTAATATCTACTACTGTACAGGAAAGTCTGGAAAGTCTACACATGGGAAAACAGAGTTAAATGATTACTTAAGAAAGATGATTTCCTTTAAGATTTTTTACTAATGTGAATTTCATGGATTTTTTTTCTTCATCTTTCTGTTTATCACACCAAGTGTAATCAACATGTTATGTCATACTGTACAGACTTTTCATTTGACATTTATCAGTTTTGAAGTTTTAGCAGTCCTGGACAATATCCAACAAGAAGAACTCTCTATGCCTTTTTAATATAAATTCTTACGGATGAATCCCTTAAAAAAAAAAAAAAAAAAAAAAAAAAGCGTCTTGGTTAATGTTACTGTCCAGTGCAGTATATAACCATTTATCTTTTTTTTTTCTTTTCAAAATTGTATATATATACCAAACTGTTATGCCAATCTTGGCATATACCACGACTATCAACTATATATGCAGACAGAAAAAAAACAGATAACTATTTATCGATTTATCCCATTTGAGCTTTTGATAAAGAGCGATGAGATGAACTGTCTTATCTGAATAACAGATGTTAGTGGAACACAGGGAAGCAGGACAGGAGGCAAGAGCGTGATGGAGACACCGGGGCTTGTTTTCCCGCCTTCAGAACAAACCATCTGCTGCTACTCACTCATTTACAGTAGAATAAACAAGTTCCACAGACTTGAAAAATGTCCGAGTTTGATAATCCATCACACAAATCATGAGCCCTTTGTTTGCATTTGTCAAAGTTTTTGTTTAATCATTATTTCATTTTGCACAAGTTCCATATTTTCGTATTAGTGTGAGCGTTATGTTACACTCTATTTACAGCCAATTACCCATAGGAGGAAATTGAAGCCTGTGCAAAGAAATAATCGCTCACTGCATGACATCTCATAACCTTTATCACCACATCCGTTCATATTCATGGTGTGATTGCCAGGACAGCAGTTTTTTGTGCTACATTTGAAGTAATATTTGTATTTTAATACGATGTAAAATATGAAATAGAGGTGTAGATGGTATTTCCCTTTACACACTAAAGATAAAAAATGTTAAAGGACTATACCATCCATTTTGCATGTTTGAGCCTAATATATTCAATTTTCATATATGTAAGGTTACTGACAATCATTTCCCAAATCATACTACTGGAACAATGAATTAAATTTTTTATCTTACCTTCCAGACCACCATTGGTTTCAGTTCATTCTGCTACGCTATTAAAATCAACTTGTTGATACTTGAAACGTTCTTTGGATAGGTAATCTATTAATCTATTATCGTGAACAGCACATATATTCAGTGTTTTGTTTTTTTTGTTGTTGTTGTTTTTAGAAGTTATGTAATTTTAGTGTTTAAGCGCAATTAAAAGCGCAGTGTGAACTATGTCTCCACCGGGGAATATAGTCCCAAAAGAAGACCTGTGTTTATGGAAAAATTTAAATGACCGTGACTTCATAATGCTGCATAACTATTAGCAGGCGAAACATCAATTTTTAAGGTGGGTGTATCACTTGAATATTTGATTTTGAAAGATGAAGAAATTATGCAAAATATCAGGAAAGCTAAAATATGGTTTTATCCTTTGGGAAATGATTGTCAGTAACCTTATTTGCATGAAAATTGAATATACTAGGCTCAAACATGCAAAATGGGTGGTATGGTCCTTTAACACAATACTACAAACCATTCCTCCACTATTTATCCTTAGTGCTTGGCCTTTTGCTTACTGGGAGGGACTACATCAGCCTTTAAGCCTATTTTAGATAAAGGCCACACAAAGCTGTGTAATGAGCTGGGCATGGTTGTAAATAGATACAAAGAGGAAACTAAGTGGGTGATCATGTTGTTTCAGCCTTGTTAACAACAAAGACAGGGACATCCCCCACCCTGATGCTGTACTCACCACCCCCACCTCACCCAAATTCCCTGTTCCCAAGCTGGCTGACAGTCTACAAACATCATCAGTCAACCAGCCAGCTAGTCTGCAAGTCATCCAACCAGAGAGCTTGTTTGAAGACCAATCAGCTGTTCAGCCAGCATAGGAACCTCAGAGAGGGTCGCAAATCATCATCCAACCAGCGAGTCAGTCTGTCAGCACCTTTTGTTCCTTGCTATCAGCAGGAACTTCCTGTCACCCTCTTCCCCTCCCATAACACCCGGACACACACACACACACACACACACACACACACATACACACACAGAGAGAGAGAGAGAGAGATACACACATTTTAGAGTATACGCACGCTTCCATAAATATGCACATACAAATTCATGCACAGAAATATATTGCACTTTGCACGTACTGAACATGGCAAATATGCAGGCAGACATATGGAGAAATAAACACATGCATACGCACACACACCAACACACACATACAAGACAGCCAAATGGTTTGCTCCTGTCACACTGTGTTACACCTCGGTCTCACACTCTCAACAAACAGCAGCCTCAGATCTATTTACCAGATGTTTCTCTTTCAAGTGATCAGATGGTACCTGCAGCTCTGCAGTTAGTGCGACTCTGATCTCTGGTGGGTTTTTGTTGATGGGTTGCTGCTGGTGACTGGCTGTGTTATCCAACGCTCTTATCCAGTCTGACTTGCTATGAGTGAACAGGACAGGGTTTAGTGTTTTCTCAAAGTGGCTTTGACAGGGTGAACAGACGTGTGTTGCAGGTCAAATCTGTGCTTCTCTGTGGGTGGGATATTCTTTACTCTTTGTGTGTTCCTTTTGTTTTTACTTTTTGAGGTTACTTATAACATTTTTTGTTACCTATTTATTTTGAATAGTCAAAATGGGATTAAAAACAGTGTGGGACATTGTGCATACTGACACATCTCATCATGTACAGCGTAAAGTGTATGTTGATAAAAACTAGAAATGTGAAAATTTTCTTTGATAAATCTTCATCAAATGTAAAACTGAATTATCCTGTTTATGGGAATGGTTGGTCAACTGTTATTATTTTCTTTTCAAGATGTTGTATTTTTCTATTTGTCCAAATTTCAAAATTATAAAAAAACTTCCAACTAAAACTTCCAAGAGTGTAATGTATTAATAATGTTTATTGCAAACCTAAAATAACATTTTTAGGCAACACAATAGTTTACAACATGTCTGAATTCTTCCCTTTAGACTCAAAAAGAGCAGCTGGTCAGATAAGAAAAGGTCTGATGCTGTTAAAGCTCTAGTAACCTCTACTGTATATGGTGATAGTTTAATGAAGCCATACACACACAGAGCCAGTGTCTGCACACATGCACACACTTATACACACATGGCTAGGCACACATAGAGAAACACACAACCAACTACATGCACACACGCACATGTGCACACAAAAATACATAAATTTTAATTCACACTCTAAGCAGGTATATCCACATTCACACACTTCAGCCACAAAAACCAGGAAGCAAATGGCAGTGCAGCCTGTAAAAAAAAAAAAGTATTTCACTGCCCTGTCTAGACAGAATCAATCAATTTCTAACAACCTTCCCAGTTTCAGATCTGTAGAAAGCATTTTGAAGTGTGTTCAAAATGTGTTCCTGGATTTCAATCCTGCTCATAATTTCTTTTATTTCCTGGATCCATTAAATTTCTGTTTTAAAAAATGTATTATAAATCCATATGCTGTAGTTCAACTAAAACTACATAGGGTCATTATATTTGTAAATATATTCATCTTAATATATGTTATTTATTCTCGGACACATAATTCTCTAATGGTGGTTTTGGCAATTTTGTTTTTGTTTTTTGTTTTTTTTGTTTTTTTTTGTTTCTTTGTTTTTTTTACTTGCTTTATCTTTGGTTAATAGTCTGAGCAAGTTTTCAGTCATAGGGCCTACCTAACCTAAATTCATGGTTGCCATTACAATGAAGCTATAAGTGAAGCTGAGCATTGTACATCTAAATATGTTTTTCAGAGTTTATTTATTAGATATGTGTTGTATATGGGATATGTTCAATGGGCTTCTTGGAATGAAATGAATGGAATCAGAGCTAAATGTTAATGACAAATTCCCCGGTAGACATAAAACAATTAAATTTCATCCATCTTCTATCATCTGCCTATTGAAGAAAACTCTTTTGTCATATACTGTTTTCATCAAACAGCCATATTCAGCTGGTGTTTTCCCAGGTTTGCAGTAGTGATAGGTTGAATTCTTGTACAGGCAACATTATGCCATCATCATCTCTGTGCTTTCCAGTGTAGGACTTCAGCTATAGGAACAGAAACCCACACATTAACAGGATTTCCACACACCATTTGCTATCATCATCAGGATAATCCTAAGTTATCCAAACCCACCTGTCTGTGATCCTTGACACCTGGATCATAATATTTTCTCTACAACCACCATGAGGACCCCTCCCAAAATCCAATGTGTTCTGTTGGTCATCCTAAAACCATAACCTTGTGAACCCTCTCATCCAATGGGAATAGAAATAGGGTTCATGATATTTAGGTTGTAACTTGACTTGTGTCTGTGAACCACAAAGATTTTTCAGCGTAACACATACCAGGGCTCAGTATGCTAGCACTACATGCTAATAGTATACATGAAAGAAACAACTAGTTAGCATTAGCTTAGACTCAATGCAGTAGTTTGGTCTAAACATTTAGATTATACATGCATTAAATATAGTACAGCGGATACACATACATGTCACGTTTAATTTCACTTATTTAATTCATTGTGTATTTAATAATCTTGTGTGCTCTACTGTACTTTTAACTCTGATAGCAGGTCCGAGATTGAGCTGGGGGATTCCACCATGTTTAGTAAAGAGGAGACCTGGGCTGTATAACTGGGGGTAAAATATNGGGGGGGGGGTGTTGGTATCATTTTGATCTCAGACCTCTCAACTAGGGATGGCAATTTCAACACAGAATTTCTAACAGTTTTGAAACCCATCGACATGCCCCGTTCCAATACGGTGTTCTAACAACTGATTTGAAAACAGACGTCACGTGATGGTTTAGGAGGCGTGACAAAACGACAGCACATGCACCACAATTTTCTTCAATGAATCAAGGGAAAGGTTTATTGAAAACTGGTATAGAACAATTGGCACAAATTAAAATGCAGACATAGTCATCATTTCATAAGTATAATAAACGAAAAAATTGTTGTCATTGTCAGTTGCCATGACATAGATGTGATAAGATAAATACTTATGTCATAAGGTCTATACTATCACCATGGTCATATACTGTATATATATATATACTGTATATATACTGTATATGATACAAGGCCTCGATCAATAATTGATGGTTTTGGAACAGGACGTGTTCAACACTGCTACAATTACAACATTGAGCGAGAGATTTCAAAATGTTTTGAAACAATATAGCAAAAAGTGTCAAAACATTTTGAAGCTTCAAAATTCTCACCTACTCTGATCAAAGTCCCAGCAGACCACTGCATCTCCAGCAGGTCGCTTCCCCACACCACCACTATGGCCATGTACATCACCTCCTTATCAGCGCTAACCTGGTGCCTTAAAAGTAAGATCTGACAGGTAGAATCTAAATTTCCAATATGATTAACATATGTGAGAGCGGTTCAGGAAATCGTTTTTGCTCACTGCCATCAGACTGTGCATGAAGTGTCATTCTATTTTTGTATTTAAGCCTCTTTTTATACTTGGCATTTAACATACTGTATATAGCTTTGAGAATTAATATTTACTTAGTAGATTTTACTACATGCTGTACCAACCTACTGTGGTCTATAGGACTTCAGCCTTTGGTAGGAGCAGAAAGCCACATAACATGATTTCCACTCCACTTAACATTTGCTACCGCCAAGATAACCCCAAGTTATCCTAACACACCTGTCCATGATCCTTGCCACCTGGATCATAAACTTCATCTAATCTAAATTCACCTTATGATTATTGTATTGTATGTGTCAAACTATTTATTGGTTGCTCTTCAGGTGATGGCCTTTTGGGTTTACAACAGTTTTAAGGTCGTTCAATTCTATTTTCAACATCCTGTCACATGTTTTGTTCATTTCAATCTCCATTGCTCATCATAATCTGAATGTGTGTGTGTGTGTGTGTGTGTGTGTGTGTGCGTGCGTGCTGTATGTGTTTCAGTTGTTTCTGTGTACATAAATGTTGTTAATGTTGTCTTGTTTTAGCTTTTGTGTTTTATGTGTTAGATCAGTAGATGTAATGTAGCATAATACATATTCATATACATTTAAAGTGAAGTTGTTCTGTGGTTTGTGCTCACATTTTTAGTCCCTAAATTGCTTTTGAAGTTATTTTTTCTTTCATTGTCTTTATGAAACTCCTCTTGCCTGATCACCCAAGAGAAGCTTCCTGTTTAGAACTGGTATTAAAACTTGCATTGGCTACACGAACAGATTGGTCAAGTCATGAATATTAAATCTATTCAGCATTCCCCCAACAAACAATACATTTTTTTTTTCCAGCTAAAAACACCAGCACACTACACAACACACTACACCAACTAGTTGGCTGTTTATTGGTTTTCTCAAGCCTGGACTACATACATCATGGTAAACGTAGCAACAAGAGCCAAACATATGGCTTCAATAACATTAATAGTTGGGAATACAAGAGAGATTAGACACAAGACAAGGAAGCCATTCAGATCTTCTCTTACAATCAGTCTGGTGTATTTTCCATGTAGTACACAAGGCATGGAAACCAGACTTGTGGTTTTGATAGTGGGTAACAAACCACAGTGTTCTTCTAAACGTGATGCTGCGTTTGTTTCAGTGTGTGACAGTAACACCTTTTGTTTTAAATCAGCTGGCACCTGATTGTGCAAAAATGAGAAAGAACAGCAGTTAGTGCTGCAAAAAAAAAAAAAAAAAAAAAAGGAGGGGGCTGAAAGCTAATGTTGAGAGAGGCCAGTTTGGGAGATGTGCCAGAATGGGTTGTCTGCTCTGCAGGGAGGGCTGAAGGTAAAGTTTGAAGCCAAAAATCAAGAATAACTGAAACTCTCTGGATGCCTGAGGAGGCTTAAAGACTGGATCAGGAGCCTCTCTGACTCAATCAAACATAACAGGCCTTGGTGACAGATCAGACAGATTAATCGTTAGAGTTTTGCTGCCATGCTTTGCCCAGTGAACACTATCACACAAATTTGCTTTTTTTTTTTTTTTTTTTNTTTTTTTTTTTTTTTTTCCTTCTGTATCATGCGTTTAGCTGACAGAACTGGGTCATGGTAGCCCATTCCTCTAAATGAATAACTACAATTGCTAAAGCTTAAGCTGCTGAAGTCCTCAGCTCCATTTTATCAACCTTAAACATGGGAGCAATATTACAGCATGAGCCATGTTTCAAGATGACAAAACTTTGGTCTTAATGCCTCCTACTTTTATTACAGTGCTTTGGACATGCTCGGGATAAGTCAAATTAACGTCTGCTACTGTACTTAGGATTTAGGTTTCAGACAGAGAAAATCTCAGGTTTAACCTGTGTGTCCATGGAAGTTCATGTCCTTCTGTGCTGCTCTAGTCCTTGAGCCTGCCAATGCACATTTTAAAGAAGTTAATAAAAGCTGTAAGTGATTTGTGTGTATAGTTTAATGCACTGAGAAATGTGAGTATTTGAGGATTAGGACACAATTTTCAATCATAAAATCCAAAAGTATTATCATCAAAAATTATTATTTTTTCTTATTCATTGTTTTGTGATAAAAGTTAATTTTGTTGCCAAGGTTATTAAATGTTCAACATAGGCTACATGTCAAAAAATGAAAATGAGATAAAAGAACATTGTGAAATGTCTTGATTAGCCAAAATGTTAAACTGATATAAATTGCTGTATACACAATAAAAATATGCATAATTTAAAAACAATGCACCACATAGAACACACAATGCAGACACATGCTTCCAATTAATGTCATGATTTATAACTTGCATGTGAAGCAATACTCTCAAAGAGACCTTAACAGCCATATTATAACATTTAGATAGATGAACACAACCACAATGCTTCACATAAAGGCGGCACTCTCATATGCTCCCTATTAATGTCATAATTTGATACATGAGCTTAAGTGAGAGTTACAAACTTCAAGCTGGTTTGTCATTAAGGCCATAAAAGCATCATAATGATGTGATGCATCTACACTAGAAAGATTTGTTACTGAGAAAACCAAACTGCCAGCTTCTCTCAGTACTGCAAAATGTAAGTACATGTTAAGCCCAGAGCAGCAGCATCTGTGGCCACCTTCAGACTCAGTGAAGTTATATACATTAAAACTCAAACTCTACATGAATCCACATTGGTGTACTCATAACAGATAGATTATGAGACTGTGAATTGATTTGATCAAGCATGTAGACTCTCCATTGGCAAAAAGGAGAATTTCAGAGGTGCACATTGCTAAAGGTGGCACACCGGAAGGCTGGGAATCGCAGATCCCAATACACAATAATAGATCGCTTAGCTCAGCACGTTCTTTATCATGTGAAACCAGCTTCTGAACTCTTTGTCCAGTGCTTTCAACAGTGTTTCACATGTGGGATGGAAAATAATTACTGTATTAAAAATTTGCATTGATTTTGTTTTTGATTTTTTTATTTGCATTGAACATGCAACATATTGCACATACTGCAAGAGAAACTTGTGGATTATGAACTGTCTAATGAATTGAGAAATTTTAACAGAACAAGCAACAATAGAGATATGAAAAAAAAATCACATCTGGGAAACTTTCATAGTGGGCTAGTTCACAATGGCTGCCACTGAAATGCATCATTCAAGATCCAGTATGCCTGCAATTATTCATGAGTCCATGTGTTTGCAGTTGAACCAAATAACGTGAAATCTGTTTAAATCCATAGCCTATTACTTCATGTCAGTGCTGTAGACCTTCTTTTATTGTGATACAATATTGGGATAATTTTTCAGATAATTTCATCTATGTTAACAGCCTCATCATCTTCACTACCTTCAACTCACATAAAGCCTTTTAATATTCCATTTTACAACCAAATCTCAAGCCTATGTTGCCTGTGGTCACCCATAACTGCTCCATTACCATCCATGACATGCACTCGTCTCCTCACATCTAACCTAAAGCTGTTTCCCTTTACTGTGGTGATAAATTACCTGCCTTCATCTCAGAGGGAGAAGAGAGGAAAGGAGGTGAAGAAAGAGGAAAGAGAGACCAGTCTTTAGCCCATCAATGGTGCATAGTTGCTGTACTGCTGGCATCTTTTTGGAGAGGGAGAGAGGGAGACAGGAAGGGGAAGATCACGAGAGGCCAGGAGGTCTAAGTGTTAGAGCTTTTTTTTTTTTATTAATAGCTTTTAAAACATCAGATTTCAGTTTATATGAGATGGACCTGCAGCCAGCTGTTGAGGAGAGGAGAAACTTCTGATCTTTCTATTTACTCCTCCCTTTTTTCCTCCTCATTCACCATCTTTCTTCACCTTCTCTCTCTCTCTCTCTCTCTCTCTCTCTCTCTCTCTCTCTGTATACAGTATTTAGTGCTGCTGCTTAATTTCTTTATACAGACGCTGTTTCATGACTAATGCTTGGCCAATGTTTTCTTATATGCTTTAGTAGCACTGCAGCTGTTGGGTCTGGAAATGCACAATCTGGATATGAAGAGAAAGAAATGGTTTTAATCATAATCAGATTATAAGCAGAGAAGGTGGGGGATAGGATGGGGTGGATTGAGGGTGTTTGGGGACACAAGCAATGCTAAAAGGGATTCCTTTGTTGGTCTTTTTTCTTTTCTTTTTCTGCCCATGTTTGCCTCTGACTCTGACTCTCTGAAAGACACTGTGAAGTGACAAGGGGGTTTTAGGGCATTATGATTCCATGCTGTAGCTGGTTTTTGCATTTCCTCAGCCTTCCATCATGCATCTATCCATCTATGACATTTGTCTATATAACTATCTGAATGAAATCCATAATTTGGAATTATACCTTCAAATGAACTAATCACTTTTAAGTTTTAAGGTTCTGTATCTTGCCACATGCAGTACCTGTATTTACTTGGTTCAGATTCATTTCCACATGAGTGTGGTCCAAGAAGGATCTGAGAGTATCTGATTTCATGTCTTTTTTTTTTTTTTTTTNTTTTTTTTTTTTTTTTGCTATTTACATCTTCACATATTCGATATATGCATATATCAGCAAAACATCAGAATTGGGTTAATTTTACCTGCCAGTGATGTAAATGTTACATATATGTCTTAAGTGAGTATCTATGCTGTTATTCCCCATCCCTGTATTGGTGCTGTTGGTCCCAGCATTTTTATATATTGCATATAATTGTTCAACTATATGCAGAATAATGGAATGGCTAAACTGTAGAACATGTAATTTGTCTTTGCCAGGTGAAAACCTGAGATCTTTCTTTACAGGGTGTTTCTACAGTGTTTTGGTTCATGATTTTAAAAATGCATGGCGATCAAAATAAAAGCAGTGCTGATTTTCAGTTCCCCCCCAAAAACTGAGACTTTAGAAATTTTAAACAGCTAATAAGGAATTTAAGCATGGTGTCCATAATGAAAGACATATATTTTTGTGTACATATGTATATTTGTGTCATTCTTTTTGCACACAGCATTTTGTTTAAACTGTATGTATGAAGGGCGGGAATGCTAAGTAGCTGAACAAGCACAGACCACAATGCTTTACAGTTAAAGACATTCACATGTGAGAGTTGCCTGGTTTAGCCACCGCTGGCTACTGAGCAGCTGTGTTGGACAGGTAGGAGGTCAGAGCTTCCACATCAAGGATAATCTTAAAAGTATTTATTGGAGAGTTTTCACTTTCCACTTTCAATTTGACACTTGAGCACTTTGGGGGATTTTGATTACACAGTGTTGCAGTAGAAGGTGATTGGATCAATGTTTCCAGTGGGATGGAGAACAATTACTCAGTTTGGCAGAGTCCTGCTTTTGCAGTGGACGAGCTGGAGGAATTTTTTTTAATGTAATTTATATACTGTAAGCTGACAGTCACTGTATTGGCTGCAGCTGTGTCTGCAGGGGATCATGACATATGATATATACTCATAAATTTAAACAAAGAGGTTGATGCGGATTCCAGCATAATCAGTGTTACATAAAGGCACTGCCTGCACCTGTAATACACACACATAACACATTTCTTTTGGTAGAGGCTGTGTTACAGCAAATCTGGAAATAATAGAACTCTCTTATATTTTGACTTGTCAACACAGGTGTAACTAATAACAGCACAGACCATGCACATGCTCATGGAACACCCACACAGGTGTTTTCATTTGTTTTGGCTGATTAGACCTCTTCTCGCTACTGTGTGGGCATGTGCAGACTGTGCTTGATTGACATCTCTCTGATTCTCCTGATTGGTTGTTGCACTTACTATGGTGGGGCAATTTACACCTTTATGATTCTTTAATGGAGTTTTGAATCTCCCAGCATAGTTTCAACCAACTTCAACCTGAGAAGAGCTCTAATCAGCCAGAATGAGTGAGGACCCCTTCAGGGTGCATTCCATTTAGGTGTGCCAGTCAGGGCCTTGTTATTATTGTGCCCACTGGCTCACCGATATAGCGTACTGCTACCTAAATGGAACAGAGCCATTAATAATGTTATTAGTTGCAAAAATGTCTGCCATGAGAAAGCTGTATTATTGTGTCATCTGTTACTTTCTAGGATTGAACCTCCCCCCCAAATCAAAACAAAACACCTTAAAGTTCTTGATTATACAAGATAAGGTGAACACTTATGCTGCGTTCACAGACCTCGGAAGTCGAATTTTTCCCAGTTTGAACTTCCAACCTCAAACCTTTCCAGCCAAATGTAATCAAAAAAGCATAGCTGAACACCAATAAATACTGTAAAATTAATTAAACTTTGTAATAAATGCTAAGTAAAGTAAAGTTAGACTACAGGACTGTTTGGTTGTGTTGTTTTACAATGATATTAATCACAGTGAGTATTAAACTTTGTGCAGAGAAGTCATATTATGAAATTATTTACACTTACGTATCAATGGAAAACAGTTATTATACAAAATAGATAGTTAACTTGACAATATATTCTGACCTTTTTCTTTCAATTTCACGCAAGAAAAAATATTTTATTCGCCTTTTAGCTGATCATTTCCATTCACAAAGCTCACTTCCATGGTGCTGCCATGTTGAGTGACGTCATACTTGGTAAGTTGGGGTAGATAATTTTGGTTCACATTTCCCAGGCAAAGCTCCGACTTCAATCCAATGTGACTTCCATTCCAATGCATTTTTCCAAGTAAGAAGTCAGAAAAATCTGAGTTCTGAGGCCTGTCAAACACGGCATTACTGTGCTTAGTTAAATGCCTAAAATCTATCAGTAAAAATCTATGTTTTGAGTGATTGTCCCCATGATCCAGCAGTCTCAGGCATATGTTGCAGTAACAAACAAACATATGCTGTGTCCTGAACTTAAATTTGTGGGGAAACATGTAAAATTGGGTTCTAATGCCTACCATGTGGTTATATCACATGCTAGACCTTAGAATCTGTTTAACATTAAAGTGATACAGTATGTTTAGGGGCACAAAGCTCAGTAGAACCCTGGTGACCATGTGTAGCATTTATACCCATATGTTACACACACGAACGCACTCACACAAATGCATGGTGGAGCTATAGGCAAGCATATCCACATGTGACATGTGCACAGATATATGCACATTAATGATGTCACCCAGAGTCTCTAACTGGTTTCCTTCCAAAAGACTATTATCCAACATTTAAACTGCAGTCAGCATCGTGTGTGTGAATCATGGCTAATGCCATAATGGAAGCCATCTACAGGTCTCAACTTGTTACCTTGACCATGTGATACCAACTTAGTTGAAAAACACCTGAGGCAGAACTCCAGCTCAGCTTAAAGGTTAAAGGACCATACAATCATTTTGCATGTTTGAGCCTACAATATTCAATTTTCATACACGTAAGGTTGCTGACAATCATTTCCCAAAGCATATTACTGAGTTAAAAAAAAAAAAAAAAAAAAATTCCAGACAACCATTTGTTTCAGTTCATTCTGATATGATATTACAATTTGTTGATACTTGAAATGTACTTGGGATAGGTAATCCATTATTGTGAACAACACGTGTATTCAGGTTTTTTTTTGTTTTGTTTTGTTTTGTTTTTGTTTTGTTTTTTTTCAAGTTTCGTAATTTTAGAGTGTAAGCACAATAAAAAGCATGGAGTGAATGTATGTTTCCACTGGGGAATATAGTCCCAAAAGAAGACCTGCGTTTATCAAAAAATTTTAACAACCATGACGTCATAATGCAGCCTAACTATTAGCAGGCGAAACATCGATTTTTAAGGTGGGTGTATCACTTGAGTGTTTGATTTTGAAAGATAAAGAGATTTTGCAAAACATCGGGAAAGCTGAAATACCATTTTATCCTTTGGAAAATGATTGCCAGTAACTGTACATGTATAAAAATTTAATGCATTAGGCTCAAACATGTAAAATGGGTGGTAATGGTCCTTTAAGGAAAAGGGAAATGATAGCGGCAGAATTTTAAATGAAACATCTCAGAGTATTTACTAAAGAAAAAGAGTAAATATATCTTTTAATCATCTCACACAGTAAGTAACAGTCTTTTTCGTAATGGTAATTTTCAACAATAGCTGACAATTTGCATATGCATCCAGTCTGACAAGTGGAGCTGGTTCTTGTTGTCAAGTAATATAATGTGAATGCAAGTTGTTTGTTTTTTTTGTTATTGTTTTTTTTTTTTTTTTTTTTNTTTTTTTTTTTTTTTTTTGGCTCCAACATCCAAGATCATAGGTAGGGTCTTTTAAATCCATAATGTTCATGGTTGTTTCACACATCATTAGGATCATATTTCAGGTCAGTTGAACTGTCTGGAGGTTTTTAAGGGATCTTCATGTAATCTTAACCAATGACACCAATACAAATTTTAATTCTTGCATTGTCATTGCTTAAATTCTAATAATTACCATCAGTGTGAGCTTTGTTCGGATGCAGAGCAGCGTATAGCATAAGTCAGGGAGTGGAGCAGAGAACAGGATCGTATCTGACAATAAAATTTGACGATATAATCATGGACAAATGCAAGGCAAACCCTCTTACACAGTTTATACATCTCTGTAAGCTGATGCCAATCTTTGAATTAATGTATTAGGTTAATTAGGTGCATCTGGACAATATAATGCATCCCAATACCACAGCTCTGCAATAAATCCCACTTTGTGGATATAATGTTCACTTTTTGTTGACACTGTGTCGATTGAACTCTAAGATCATTTTTGAGGAGGAACTTAGTGTCATTGGATTTCATAATCTTGAGGCATTTTGTAATATTTGTTCCACTTATGTATGTACGGTAAATGGACTGAGGCTATAGATCCCAAATATATGACCTTCTAAGTGAAAAAATAAAATATATGAATGATCTTAGCAACCTTAGCTGAAAGTTGCTTGTAACGCTAAAAAGAATCCATACTTGACTGCATTTCAGGACTGGAAAGAGTGATTTGTACCCTGTGAGAGTCTGTTTGCCCTTGCTTAACGTGGGATACAAATCATTTGTGGAGTTAAAGGTCAGGCTTATGGCTTCTCTTCCTGTGTGAATACGGGCTGGTGGGTGTGGTGCTTGTTTGTTACGGTTCCCAAAAAACAATCACAATATGATAGAAAACAGCTGCATACACGGCGAGTATGCATCTGCATGCTTGCAAGCACATACAGTACATGTGCACGTGTGTGTGTGTGTGTGTGTGTGTGTGTGTGTGTGTGTGTGTGGTGTGTGTGTGAGCTCCAATAGTAATAAACAGAGTGAGGGCGTAATTGTCTAAAATGACAAGGTTTCATACTGCACACAGATTGAATGTTAATTCATTTTTGTGGTTCATTTCCCATCGTGTAAAGTTTATCCGAGTCCAGCGTATAATGCATTGATATCACTTGGCCACTTTCTCACATCTCCAGTAAGTGGGTGTGTGTCGTCTGGATGGATGTGCCAGTTAGTGCATTTGTTTATGAATATATTTGTTTGTGCATGTGTGTGACTGTAATATTTGTATGTGTATGTGCTGCATGTGTGTCGCCACTGACAGCTGTCAGCTTCTACAACATCTCTCTCCAGGAGGTGTGACACACACACACACACACACACACACACACACACTCAGAACCANCTCTCTCCAGGAGGTGTGACACACACACACACACACACACACACACACACACTCAGAACCATCTGAATGACTTATTTATGCTCATTGCCAATTGCAAATATCACAAGATCATAAACAATAAAAAAAATTATAAGACTTGTCAGTTGCGCATGTGCTCGTTTGACAATCAACACAAAACAAAATGGATTGGCAGCAAGTATGAAATACAATAGCACATACAGTATGCACATGCACACATGCACAAATTCACACGGGCACTTTTCTCATACACAGTCAGTGTGGGTGGGATTGCTGTTGGACCAGACACACATGGTCAAACAAAGCTATAGTAGATTACAGCTTGATCACATCATGCTGTTGTTTGATGAGCCAAACTGAAGGAGGTCAACCTGGGACAATTCTCAGAATCAAGTATTGTATGTATGTCCTATATGCATTTGAGCATATGTATGTCCTTTATGCATTTGCGTGTGTGTGTGTGTGTATGTGTGTGAGTGAGTGAGAGAGAGAGAGAGAGAGAGAGAGAGAGAGAGAGAGAGAGATTGAGAGAAGACCATCTCTACTATTGTCACTTGCAGAATAATACGAAATCTGCATATGCAAAATGTTTCAAAAAGAATTTATCAAATTTCTTATGTACAAAACTCCACTTCAGACAATAGGAGATCATACTTTCTGTCTGTGTCCACATTAAACATATGAAGCTGCACAGGCATTTTGAATCATGAGAAAGCATCAGGCCTGTGGCAGACTCCCAGAGTTGCACAATAGTGCTGAATATTACCCATCTGACAGTGTTTACACCAGTGTGTGTGTGTGTGTGTGTGTGTGTGTGTGTGTGTGTGTGGTGTGTGTGTGTGTGTGTGTGTGTTTGTGAAAGCAGCTTCCAATGTTTATTGTACAATTACTGAGAAATCTGCTGGGGAGCCCAGTCTACACAGTAAACTTATTCCTATGCCAGGATACGTATTTAGCTCATAGATTTAAAATAGGATAGATAAGTTATAGTGGTCTTCCATGTTCACAGCCGCCTGATGATGTTGCTATGGATATTCAATCTACTCCTGCAGCCAAAAATGTTAACCTTTGACCTCTGTCACTTTCCCAATCCCATCTTCATGAAGTAAGACACCAGAGACAGATTGCAAGAGGGAGAATGAGCAATTAAAGGTAATAATAACAATAAAATGTGGCAAACCAAATTATCCAGGACAATGTCTCGATAAGTGAGAATCTCTGGTCCATTAGTGGAGTCCATCAAAAGCATTCCTGCACTGATCAATGAGATAGATATTTCTCACCAAAATTTAAAGATACCTATGCAGACTCAAAAAAGCGTAGATGTTGAAAAATGTTCTGCATGTTCATACTGCTTTGATTTTAAGTTTGAATTGAGATTCTAACATTTTATGCAGTTGTAATAAATAGTGTAAGTCAGTACATACACTTTTGATTTTTGCCTGTACTGCGATTAAAAGATACGGACTAAGCTGTAAACACAGATGGAGTTAATAGGATTATGTTGTTCATTAAATATATAACTCATTGGTTATTGGGCTTAAGACGAAGAAGTACTTCAGGTACGATCTCACGCCAGGTGAAGAAACGCATGTGCAGATTGCTTATACTGACTGTAATCAACAAAGCATGCTTGAGTAAATCAATCTAAGATCACATAATCTAGGTCTGTTTTACATGATGTTTGAAAAAATTTGACTTACTGCCTTAATTGGATTAGAATCTAAGTTTTAATGTGCATATATATGAACACACTGAGTGTTCATATATATGTCACAGATCTGTCAGATCTGCAGTGTTGGGTGTAATATAAATGCATAAAATATGGTTTTCTGGAAATTGTTCTCAAAATTAAATACAGACAAATTAGAGCTCATTTGATAAGTTCATCCAAGGTGTAGGCTAAGGCTTTGCTCCAAAACAAGCATCAACACCCTTTTTCAACCAAAAGCTAAAACTAATTTGTACATCCTATTGTTGAGAATTGGAAGCTAAAGACAAAGAGCTAGAAAGAAGAGAAGTTGTAACCTCTCTGTATCTTTTGCCGCGTCATTTGGATTCATCTCACCCACGAGCCAGCCCAGCCGACGCAGATCCTTTCCATCTGCAGCAGACTGACAAGGTTTCTCTTTGTCTTGCTTGTCTGACTCCATTCAACTCGCCCTCCACGTGCTGCAGTTACCATAGCAACCAACCACAATAATCACCACAAGCCAACCAGTGTTAAATCACCAAAGGAGCTCCAAACTAAGCTGTATGTGGTGCGACTCATCTATGTCTGCATTGAAAGCTGCTTCCACAAAGCCTGCCTACCTGAATCCAAAGCTTCATCTGTCTGAGGCCTACAGAAACATTCAGACCTGCGCTGATGGATGCCTGAGTGTTGCAGGAGGCTGCCAACAGACTGCACAGCCTATGTGCTCCCATCAGCCTTCAATGCATAATTTGGCCACCATGGCTCAATCATCTCATGCTAATGGCAGATTCCTAGGCCTTCTGTTTATAAATAGTACAACAATTCCCACTTTCTGAGGTCATATTTAGGTCAAAGTTTTAGGTCTTGCTGTAAATAAAGTTCCCTTCACATGAGAGAAGTTGTTATAACTCTTTTGTGTGTCTAGGTCTTACATGGCAAATGCCATACAAAATGCATCATGGAGCTTCACTGCTTCATCCTTCATGATTGGAGAGGCACCCATTCTATCCATTTTACTTTTATAGGTTATCTGATCTGTCAGTTTTTAAATCATACAGTATACTGGTGCAGAATAAATGAAACATTGCAAGAGAATGACAGATGTTATGTACATGAGTGTGTTTATCAGCGTCTTCCACTAAGTGTTAGTAATTCATGGAAGTCCCTGCATCTCTGCCATGAAATACATGGAAACCCACAACAACAAATGGACATGGATGTATCTATTTTATGCATAAATACACTCAGAAATTATTTCACAGATGCAAGTATCCGTGGATACATGCACAAACATGCACACACATAAACCCAGAAGTATATAACTTTTATTTGGGTTTGATTTTTCCATGAACATACAGCAGGCATTACGCTTTTCTAGTCTCTCTCAGAGGAGACAGCAACAGCCAAAATCAACATAGCCGTGTATATGTATGTGTATGACAAAAAGTGTGTCTCTGTGTGTATGCATGCTCCCTAACTTATTTTTATATTAGTCTTGTGCAACCATGCACGTGAGCATGTGTGTGTTTACATTGTCATAAAGATGGCAGCTTCTTAAACCTCCACAGATATAAAACATGACTAATGTAAAGAAACATCTTTTTTTCTCTCTTTTTCCAGCATAATTCCTTAATTACTCCTTCTGTCACCCCACCCTCACTCCCTTTTCTCCCCTTCCACTTTCTGCTGGCTGAAGATTGTAATTCAGCGATTACCCACAGCATGAAATTTATGGAGTGGCTTAGACTAACTATAATGTTTCTGATGGTTGCCAGTTTTGCCACCAATGGTACAGGAATCATACCAGTATGGTAAATGGTGTTAAAGATCCAAGGTAAGACCAGTATCTTCATCTTAAATTCAGATATAACTTCAAGAATTGGCTGTGGTATGAATGAATACATACTGTACATCTCATGATGCTCTTGAACACATCATCAGTGATGTTACTGAGGAACATTGCTGATGGTCCTGGCAGGATCCTGGAAGGGATTAATGCCCAATTAAGGATTAAGACTCAATAATACCAACACTGGCCACTTTGCTGAATTTTCATGTGATTTTGTTTCAAGTCAGTAACGATAACGATGGTACTGATGAGTAATGATGATGATAATGTAGTGTAAAGGCATTTGATAAACCCCAACAATGAAATTTGAGTGTGACGTGCACCAGCCAATGGGAATTTTCTTTTAACAACAACAACAACAATGCCAACGCCCTCAAATAGTTTATAGTTTATATCAGCATGATTCAATATTCCCCTTCCTCCACTGCTAATGGCCTGTCTATGTCTATTTAAATACTGTATATCTAGTTGTGGTCAGTCGTAGTTGTTAATCATGACATCATTAAACCATAGTCGCTATTTCAACAGTTCAACATAGAGGCAACACTGATCATAATTGTCCCATATCACCTTCATCAGCATTCAATCAACAAGAGCTCAAACTAAGAAGCAACTTAAATCAGATTTATATTTGTTATAGATTCCTTGGTTGAAAAGTCAGGTTAAAAAAATGTCGGTGATAAGAGAATGACGGCAAGATCAACTTTGTGAATAAATATCCAGCCCAAAATGGTTGTCAGTAATGTAACATAAGCATGGAGTATTTCTTGGGCTCAAACATGCAGAAATCACTAGTATGGTCCTTTAAATGGCCTGTCAGTGACATTGCCAAAGTAAACAGCTGTGCTTGATAATCAGTACCAGTAGAAAGAGAATACGCAAAAGAATATCATGGTACCAGTGTGCCATTTATATGGATTGTACCATGAATTATAATGGAATGAGGTACAATCATTCAATTTTTATAGAAGACTTGTATCATATTTCTAGAGGTCTCAGACCACAGTCATGGTGTTGAGTTCATCCTGCACACCGACAACATTATTCTGACTGAATAACTCTTCTCAGATTGAAGGTAGATTAAGCTATGCTGGGATTTAATCATTAATTGATTGGCTCACTAATTGTACCTGCGGCATGTGAAACTAGAGCAAATTAGAGATTTGTTGGTTCAAACTTCACTTTTTGTACACCTAAGCAATTTTCTTGTTGCTCCTCCTCCTTTTTAAAACCACGATGACAAACTTTACTGCAACAGAGAAACAGATGTTGTCGAGTCACTCCCTTTCACTTCATCTACACATGATCTTCTCACCATTATTCCAGTGGTGGGGATGTGAAACAAATGGTACATAATGAGCTTTGAATGGGTTTTAAATAATATTTCCTTTTTTGTATTGTTTATCCTGTACTTTCCCATGTCACTTATAAATGCCAGTGATTAATACTGAATGTTCAGGATTTGCTTTACTATTGTTCCTGTTGCTCTGTAAATCAAACTACAGCCAGAAGACTGTCTGTAGCATGATTTATTTATTTATGGAGTTGTATTTATTTGCTTGTGTCATCTTTTTTTTTCTTTCATTGTCTGTTTGCAGAGCGTGTGCGAGTGGGGTGTGCGTACGTGTGTTTATATGTGTGTAGTGGGGGTAATGAAGTTGAAGATGCAAGGTTTGCGTCATTCAGTAAGACAACTCATCATGATCATAAAGGTTTCCAGGACTTTGTCTTTTGTTTGTTGCAGCGTTGAATCCTCTGGACAGATGCAGCTCTGAGTCATACACGGGATCCAGATAGTAAGCAGGAGAGGCTGCCAGTGGATCTGTGTTTATAAGATCCGATCAACTCTGAGCTCTGTGCTGTCTGTTATTGCAGGATTCCTGCACAGCTTTGGCCAAACAGCTTCCTCAGCATGTGTATATCTACAACACTCACTCAGAGCACATCCTTTCATCACACAGAAGAAATAGGTAATGGAGCTGATAAAATCTACTGTGCGGTGAAAACTAATGGCTTTATTTTTGTACCAGCAGAGGTACTTTCCTCAGTTGTCATGTTTTCTTTCCTTTCCTGCAGCTGGTTGGTATTTTGGTGACTCCCTTTCCCTTTCAGACATTCTGTTAATTTGCAGGCAATTTAATATGTCAGCCTTGTGTTTGAAAAGTCACTTTTTTGTAAAAGTAGTGATGGCATTTACTAGGTAGGACCGAGTAAAATTTCAGCAATATTTCCTTAACGACACATTTGTGAAGAAAGACATTCACATCGTCAGCAAAAGCACACACAAGATTATGGTGCTCTGACGTTAGATGTTGTGTGGACCAATTATGCAAGACTAGGAAATGATGCTTTAAATTCTGTGCCTAGATCACAGAGTTCAATTTAAAAATTGGTGAAAATTGGTCTGATGCAGAAATTAGAGAGCTGCTCTCCATCCACTGACTCTCTCTTTCGCCATGTTGCTGTAAACAATCTCTCACTTTGTGTATTATGTAACTTCCTGCGTTACCCAGTCTTGCCTGGATGCCACATATTGCACGAGGAACTATGCCTCTATCCACAAAAATCCTGCATGTTGAAACAGAGCTTTTGTGGCCCTTTGCCATAAAGGGGAGACCCATGTTTGAATGACAGAACTCCACCACTTTAACAAATAGGTGATGCCAGCAATTTAACAGATTCCATGTGTAAATAACCCCATTTGCTTTTTTTTTTTTTTTTTTTTTTTTTTTTTTTTNTTTTTTTTTTTTTTTTTTTTTTTACCTTCTTTAAGCTTAATATGTCTTATTTCCTGTTTTGATGAGCATGGTTCTTGTTGAGGCTTTTATTTTGAAGGCGCCTCAGAGATTAACAGGAAGTTTTGCAAAAGAGCGCTAAAGTTACGTTACTGTAAAAAATACGGTGAAAACAGAAGAATTAAAGTTCCAAATGAGCCATTTAATGTATTACCAACCCTCTGAAGAGGCACAGGGTAGGGTAGTCTGTGTTATAAGACTAATGTTGAAATGCTGTGTGTAAGGTGTAAGATATAGTAATGCTGTATGGAGAGATCGTTAATTCGCTGTTTTTGTGTCTGTGCATAGCTCTTACATTGGTTTTGGAAGCACCAGTCAAATGTCAGACCATATTTCGGTGGGATATGCTACACTATGTCTGAAAGGGGCTTTTGCAATGCAGTCAGAGGAAAGGTGCAGTAGATGCAGTCCAGTGGCACCCTGCCATTTTGGAGTCAAGTGGTTTCATTTCCTTCAGGACAAAATTGATTCGAAAGACTGAATAAAACAAAACTTTTGCTCTATTTGTGGTCATGTCAAGGAGGCAGCAGTGAGAGTATATGGCTTGGAGAGATACTTTAATGCTAAAATGTCCAAAAGATTTGCATGGCTCACCAAATGTACTTGTATTTCTGTTTCTCTGACGAAAAAACTTAAGGGAATATGACTTTAACTCAACCAATCTGAGCTATATTTTCATGTCTGGCCTTTATCTTAGCCGTCTAAATCCTGTGGATCACAGTGACTAGCTGTTAAAAGACATTGTGAAACCCACAAGAAGGTCCAAATCTTCTCCCAGAGGTCTAAGTGTCCTTCAGCAAATCAAACGCTGGACACCACTACCGGTACTTTGGCCCACTGTGGATCCTGACCCACAGATTCAGAAACACTCTCTCTCTCCAGCTTTCAGAGTTTCTCACACTTATCCAGGAGGAACACCCTGGTGAGTCTATCTGCCAGACCTCTACATGTGTTGGCCAGACAGCAGCGCACTCTCTCTTACACACACACACACGCACACACAAAAGTCAGGTCATGGCAGCAGTAGCACCACACCCTGCAAGACAACAGGCTTGTCAATGAATTTACCAGACTTATTTATACTGCAGGCAGTTTGTCTACATCTGGAGCTTTTATTTCTTGTTTTTGTAGAAATTAGAATTAGACATAAAAATATGATGCAGAAATGCTGGCTGAGGAGGGTATGGATGTATATGTGTGCGTGTGTGGGTGGTAGGGAGGTGGGGTTGTCAGCCTTGATTCCATATTGTCGTGGTCGGCCTCCTCTAGGCTGGCAGATGTTGGCCAGGATGACAGCAGCAGACAACAGAAAGTGGTTTGGAGAGGTCACCCTGGGGTTAAAGACAGGCAGAGTGGGTCTTTCTTTCCCTGCCAGGAAAATATCAAAGCTCACATCTGGATCTTCTCTGTCACAACACAATACTAAGTCTCACAAATGTTTCAAACCAACTGTTGACTACCTGCTTATCATGATACACTCGTAACTATCATGCCAGGTATTAACAATATTTTGCCTCCCTTTAGAGTCTGTATCTGGCCCTTCCAGAATTAGCAGGAGGTTGTTTGTGTTAAAAAAAAAAAAAAAAAAAAATCTGACCCAGTTCCACATCACCTACTGAGAACATGATCCAAATGTTAGAAAAACACATGAACATACACGAGAAAAAAAAGAAAGAAAAAGAAAAGAAAGAAAAACACATCTGCAAAGAAAGCACTCACTTTAAAAGTTATAATAAACACAACAAATGTGATCATAGGCCAAGAGTGGCTAGTAGGAAAAAGTTTAATCAACAGAGCCAGCTGTGAGGCGAGAGTCTGAGCGAGCAGAGGACTGTGATGATAAGAAGAGCAGCAGGAGATAAAGAGTTTTAAACAGTGTTTGATTTGGCCTGACTTGGCCTGGGCTGCTAAATTTGGTTTGAGAGAGGAGAGCCGGGAAGGTAAAAGTTGGTGAGAAAGACTGAAACTGAGGACCTGATGATAACCAGAGGTAATATANCCCTCCCCATACACACACACACACACACACACACACACACTTATCCACACATTCACAAAGAGCTGCAGATATACACAGACTCTAGGGAGCATCAGCATTGGAAGCCTGTTGGACTTTTGGTTCTTTAGAGTCCCACTGAATGTGGTTTTACAGACTTTCCTCTTCACTCACCACAAACCCGGTGTGTGTGTCTGTGTGTTTGATGGTGCATATGGCCGCTAAATCTGATGTCATCTTCTGCTGCACGGAGACTGAAGCAACTGATTAATCGCTGGACAGCTCAGGGACTATGCACATGAAAATGAGGTGATGACTGGTCCTCAATCCTGTCAGTCCTAAAGGGGGACTCAATTGTGTGTGTGTGATAATTTAAAAAATCACTTTTTGTTTTGATAGGAGAATCCTGTATATGTGTTCAGGAGCTCTGGGACTGAGACATAAAACAGTCAGTGTGTGGTTAGTCCCACCGAAGAGACCAAAATCATTAACAACGCATCACAAAATGACAAAATCCCGGTGGTTAGATTAACCAGGTAGTTTCAGTAACCATTTTTCTTGGTTGCTGAAAAGTGGAGTTTTAAAAGACTGCATCTTTTAATGCCCAAATATTATTTTTGCAGATGTTCAGAAAGTATCTCATAACAGCATCTGCAGAGGGAAAAAGCTCACATTAATGTCCCACCCACCTCTTACTTTGGAAGCCAGCCCATTATGGTTGATTCTGCCTGGCGACCAGCCCACAACAACAATCTGGACAGAGGATTAGAGGGTTGTGTGACATTTTAAAGAAGTCTGTGACTTTCTACCACATCAGGGCTGACAGTAGAATTGTAGTTCCTGTAATTTGGCTCTTGGTACTGTAAATCAACTTGATTTGTGGTTCCATGAAGAGTACATTTCCTAGAACATCAAGCTGTTAAGTATGACTAGTAAGACAGTCATGTTCTTACCTCCCTGAGCTGTAATGATATGCAGAAGAGTGGACAGATGATGGAATATGCAGATATGCATGGGAAAGGGGGAAAAAATGAGGAGGAAAACAGAATGTGAAAGTAATGGGTGAGTTCTAAGACAGACCGCCAAAGAAAGTCACAAATGAGGATAGTTATACAAAGACAAATAGCTGTTTTCCACTATGCTGCCAAATCGTTCCCATCCATATCGAGCATTGCAGCAAACCTGCTAAATCGAGCTAAGCTATCAAATTTCTGGCCCTGCTTTTCGTTTGTTTGTTTGTACGGCCAAGATGTGCTGGTGTCCACCCTCAGCAACCCTGTGTTGATGTAGCACTGATTGGCTCACATGGGTTTATCATAACAAGCAACGTGGGTCTAAAACAGTGGTGACCAGAGAATTTCTAGCAGATAAACACACACACATACACAAAATCTATTTCTAACTTTTAGTTTTGTAGTTTCTAGACCATTGGTTCTCAAGTAGAATAACACTGCATGTTGTCCATCTCTCCCTGTTGTACCCACACCTACAGTAATTAACTAAATCTGGCATGTTCACTTGATCATTGATGCCTCCCAGATTTTAATTTGCTAATCAGGTGTAGGTAAAGGAAGGAAAGATGGAAAATATGCAGTAGCAGTGGCTGTTCAGGCTCGATGCATGAGAAAGTGTATGGGGAGATATCAATGTCCATTTGCATTGCAACTACATTTGGTAACGTTGCTCCTTAGAGTTGTCTTGAGTCTAAAATTTCCTAAGGAAATCCAAACGTAAGTATTTCCTTCATGGGGATGAGACAACAATTCAAATGTCTCAAACTCAGAAGCTAGGCATTCACCACACCCATGCAGCCTGGGAAAACTAATACAGCCTTGATTTGTTGGACACAGTTCAGTCAGTAAAATTTGAATGTCCAAATTTCAGCTGAGTGTGTATCATAAACAATAAGTCAAGTCCAACAGAAATAAAAACGATCCGGGATTAAAATCTTATTGTAAAGACATCTTACACTGATCAGAGTCATGCTAGCAGGGGCATCATAGTAAAAAAAATTGTACTACCTGTCGCACCAAATTTAGTGTTGTAGTGATCAATACATTGCTTGGATTGCTGCCATATTTGTCCTCATCATGAACTTTTCCTTCACCAATGACTATTGATTTGAGTTGAGGAAAACTTTAATTGTGTAAAGGAAGTTTCTTCAAAAATGTCAGCTCTAAAAACAAGGCCAACAGTGCAGTCAATCGTCAAACAACTGACGAAAGCAAGGACAGAGACGAAATGCCAAATTTTGTTCCTGTCATGGCAGAGAATTTATGTCTGAGGCTCTGAACAGTTTCAGCCAAAATATTCAAATCGTTATGTGATTCTTATCAAATAGCCTGAATCAGGGAGTCGTTGCTGTCAACACTATAGTATTCTGTGCATGAAAATGTTCTTTACTTTAATCTTGACATCCTGGACATTAAAGTCGCCATTTATTTTCACTCTCCTAATGACTAAGGAGAACAGGTGGTCACAATTTTTGTTTGTTTCATGCAGTAATGTTTAAGCTAGATTAGCAATGCTTTGTTAACAGCATGTAGCTGATTATTTATGAGAGAGGCTCCATGAAAAGTACTAAAGAAAGTTTTGGCCTCCACACCACAGCAAACCAATTTGTCTCAGTAGATCAAGCAATTCCGCCTCCTCTGTCTAACAGGCCCGACCACAAAATCCCAGCAGGATCAGCCCTAGTCAACTGCAGTAAAGCTACCTGGGAGTGTCAAAGCAACTGCTAATTTTGTAGCTCTCTGATGGCTTGTCAACTGACTGCTGCTGTCTTAAAGGAGGAGAGCTCAGTTTCACTCAAAATCCCAGAAACAATAAGCTCCAGTGTAAAAGCCAGAGAGCAACAGTTCTCTAAAACCAAAAGGAAAAGTATCAGTCAGCAATGGCAAGAATTAAAGATTGTTGTCCATTGTTGAGAAATTCACAAATATGAACTTAATTGAATTAAATTAGCTGTTTCTTGGTCAAATGTTATATGATCCTCAAACGTAAATATGAAAATAAATCACCACTATAGCTGATCTCTGGTGTATTACAAGAATTTAAATTAAAATGTGGTCATATAAAACATGAAATGCATTTTCATAGTGCACATTTTTCCTGACTTTTTTTTTTTTTTTTTTTTTTTTTGATGATGCAGAAAACCTCATTCTTAGACCTCTTCTGTGACTTCTCTTCATTTACAACACAGAGATAGACATTTAGAGATATACAATACAGGCAATTCATTGACCCAATTCTGGAGGTCTACTGCAAAGAATGCAATATTAACAGCCTTTTCAGACCTTTGCTGCCTCTATTCACTTCATTCTGAATGGCAGCAGTGGCAGCAGCCCAGTGGGTGGTCTGCGGTTGCAGCCCACATGAACAATTACAGATTTTCACATTTTTTGTGGCTGACACCAAAGTCTGACCATGTCAAATGTTTGCCACCCTACTGCTGTGTGATTCAGCTGAGATCCACGGAGGATGGCAGCCACTGCGGTTGTCACTTCCCGGACTGAAAAGCCTTAAACAGTTTCCCAATTCCTCCTCACAGAGAATCACCACTAATGATTGGCTTTGGGATTGTGTGTATATGTGTGTCATGGGAAACTCGTCTCTTAGCAGTAACATCATTTTTTATGCATTGCAACATTTCTACATTTGAATTATCAGTGTTACAGACAGTAGATGTTAGTCAAATAAATGATGGGGATAAGGAAAATTACTGAGTACCATTCCCATGATTAAGTTGATGGGATAATATGGCATGTTGGCATAGTTATTGATAAATAACTCAATTTGTATCCTGGCCCTGATGCCAATTGAACATGAAGATAGACTCCAGCCCTCCTGTGATAGGTAGGTGGACAGGATTGGCAATGCCTGTACAGAGAATGGATAAATGGATGGTTGGAAGGATAGATCCATTGATTGGTTGTGTATATTTTCATTTGCAGTAATAAAAAAGGATGGAACCTGTGTATAGAATACAAAATGCCTTTGTTTTTACTGAACTATCTTTCCATAAAAATGAATCAGTAAATTTTAATTAAGAGTTAACACTCGTAGAACAGATGTACTGTAGGTCACACAAAGTTGACTACTTGGTTATACAGTATGTGTCTTTTTATAGATGAGTGAATATGAGAACTTATACTGTGAGTCTTTTCCTGTGCTGATGGTCTATACAACATCTAAAGTTATAAGGTGTGAATTTGGAATTACAGAAAAACTGGAAAGTGGATGAGGCCGACATCTGGCATCAAAGTGAATAAGTTCTATTCTGTGTCCAAGAATACAGTGAATCAGTGAGTGATGCATGAGTGCAATTGAGGCATGAGACAAAATCTTCATCATAAAGGGCTCTGAGGTCTAAAAATAATTTATGACATCAATGCAATTAGGAGCACCTGGTATATTCAATTTACCAGGTGTAAAATGTCTGTTTGCAGACACATACTTGTATAAAAATAGCTCGAGGCCAATTCAGAAAGCAGAGAGAGAGCCAAAGTAAAAAAGCGAGAGTGTATCTGTTATCTGATGAATGGATTAGGTTTTCCAAAAAGACAGAAATAACCCAAACCTCTCTGCCTGCCCCCCACCCCCACCGCTGTAACCTGACTAAGCATGAGGACATTTGAGGCGAATTACCTTCCACCTAGTCATGGTCAAATTGATTATCCGCAACAACTCCATAACATAGACCAGGTTTACGAAATCAAAGTCAAAATGTCTGCTTTGACCTACATCATACACTTTATATAAAAGCTGAGAGAATGAGAGTTTGAGTGAGGGAAAATGTGAAATGGAGTCTGGCGTGATGGAGTGATAGTGAGAAATAGTGTGTGAGGGACAGAGGTACTGAGTGAAAAGTGACTGTATGAGCACCAAGAGACAGAGATGCAACAGGCAGCAATGTTATGAGAAAATAGCTTTGTAAAAAATCCCATGTTTGACTCTGTTGGATCTACTGTAAGACACAAGATGTCAGAGTGAGACATAATACTAATAAGAAAGGAAAATCACATTGTTTTTGATCCTTGGTTAACTTCAGATCAGTAAAGTAAGATTCTTAGACATAACAGATACCATATAAAGGCAACACAAATTAATCATTCTTATATAATCAGTGTTTTTGACAGTCCTTGTTTCTTACATTTAGCAGAGATGCAACAATAAAGACATCACAATAAATCAGAAAAGAACAATTTGGGCTCATTCAGACCACTTGCAGACCTCCATGTCCGGCATTAACCTGTTGTTCACTGAGGATCAGTGGACCATGGGTGACCTGGTGTTACATAACCTACACAGACAAACTCGGCTTTGTATAATGAAGAAAGAATATCCATTTCACTTTGGGGACTCGATTGCTCTCACTCACTCCTTCTTCGTATCAAACGGTCAGATCGTACTTTCTGCGTGCGGACCTGTCTGAAGGATAATGATATTAGTGAACACTGGTTCCATAATAACTCTGCTGTGGTCCCAAATACAACCTAGATTTTGTCTTATCAGTCTGTTGATCTGTGCTGCTGTTTGTATTGAGTTAGCAAGATTGACGGGTTGGTGTGTTGGGGGCCTTCATTTCCTACTGTGTTACCACATACTGTCAGGCATGGCTTACATAAGGATGGAAGAAGTGATAGGCAGAGAAGGATGGGGGGAGATTAGAGGGCCGTAAAGAGGTCAGTCCAAAAGATGAAGAGGTATGGATGAATACAGGAACTTGAGTGGAAAGAGGATGAGTAAATATAGTCAGAAAGATGATCATTTCACTGCATGTACTTTCTGTTGACTTGCAGAAATAATCGCACAAGAGAAATGTACTGTAAAATGTGACTGCAAAAAGATATAATTGTGGGAAAAAATTGAAAATTGAATTTTGAAAATTTTGATCTTGACAGATGAGTTTACAGCTGTGTTTGACTAGATTGTGAATGCTATGTGGTGACTACCCAATCAGACAGCGAGACTTACCATCCGTTATAGCAACCCAAACTGTCCAATCAGGGATGAAATGTGGTGGTGCACACTCTAGCCCAAGGATCTATCCCAAAAGGTGGACTCAATGCATTCAGACATGCTTACACAGTCTACAGTATAAAACAGTAGGATGTCCCATATACATAGATGTAGGATGTCCCATTTGTGGCTCCCTAGCAATCTATAATCCATAATTCTTTGACAAACATTAGCCATGAAATAATTAGTTAAAAGCCTTTTGGGCGGAAATCAAAAATTACAGCCAATATTTTGATTTACCTGCATCAACTGTCCCAAGTCACTTCCATTTTTAGTCTGTGCATCCCTGTGCAGCTGAAGTCTAGCAGCCCACAGAACTGTTTTACTTATAATATCAAAGGCTGGATTTAAAGGGCTTCGACCATCATTTGGGACAAGGGGGAAGTTGACAGAGCTGTAGCACCTAAAAGCTGTCAGAATTTGTTATGATGTGCAAGTCAATGACACCTCTGAGGAACTAGATAGAAATTTTGTCAGAACAACATTCTATATGAAAAGGACTTGGAAGCAGCACCCTGAGAACTTTGAAGAGTGGAACAAAGATGGACAGATGCAGGGAAAGTGAAGATAAGGATGGCAGTATGGTGTGAGAGTGGAGAGAATCAAGTTTATGAGGGCATCGGGTAATAAACAATGAAAAAGAAGGGATGGAGTTGGTGAAGGGATCAGGGTAGAAGGCTGGAGATGAGATGAAGATGGATAGAATTACGAGTGGCAAGAGGGATTTGGAATATTTTAAGAGGAGGAAATAGAAAAATACATGACAGGTTAAAGGACCATACCAGAAGAAGAGAAAAACTAAAAAAAAATAATAATAAAAAAAATAAAGGACCATACCATCCATTTTGCACATTTGAGCCTAATATATTCAATTTTCATACATGTTACGATATTGACAAACATTTCCAAAGGATAAAACCGTGTTTCAGCTTTCCTGATGTTTTGCAAAAGCTTTTAATCTTTCAAAATCAAATATTCAAGCGATACACCCACCTTAAAAATCGATGTTTCGCCTGCTAATAGTTAAGCAAAATTATGAAGTCATGGAAGTCATGGTCATTTAAATTTTTCCATAAATGCAGGTCTTCTTTTGAGACTACATTCCCCGGTGGAGACATACATTCACCCGGCACTTTTTATTGCTCTTAAACGCTAAAATTATTAAACTTAAAAAAATAAATAAATAAATAAACCCGAATACACATCTTGTTCGTGATGTGACCTATCCCAAAAATGTTTCAAGTATCAACAAGTTGATTTTAATAGCGTACCAGAATGAACTGAAACCAATAGTGGTCTGGAAGGTAGAAAAAAAAAATTAATTCACTGTTCCAGTGTCATGCTTTGGGAAGTGATTGTCATTAACGTCATGTGTATGAAAATTTAATATATTAGGCTCAAAAATGCAAAATAGCAGTATGGTCCTTTAAGGGTAGGTGGCATGAAGACAGAGAGATGGACTAAAGAGATGAAACTGGAAATAGGGCAAAGTAGAAGTGGAATAGGCAGGTTGGGGCTACAGAGGGAAGAAGAGGAAATAGAAACCATGTGCAGTCATGTAAAGTTTGTGTCAACCTCTTACAGAGAGACACAAAAGGGACAGAAGAGAACAGAGAAGGATTATTGAGAGAAAAAGAGATATCAGTTGAGCCAGTGGTGTGGTTCCTCTTATCCTATAAAGCTTCTCTTATTCTCTCAGTGAGATACCACCAACTGAAAGTAGGCCAGGGGAAAAAACACATGGAGTTAATGCCTTTAATGATAAATAGTGCTTGTAGGCTTCTCTGGTTTGCATTTGTCAAAGTAAAAACATACCCTATTAATAACCACCAGGCCAAAATAATCTTTCTGTACATTCAGCCAATTATATTCTTCTTTAAAACCGATTCTGAAATCCCGTATTTCAAACTGTATATAACATACTGAGATCTTAAGTTAAGTCATAATTTTCATCATGACAGCTATATGTATAGTGGACATTTTTAAAATATAATGGTTGAAGAAAGAATGCTGACATGTTTAGTAGGGCCTATAAATAAATTAAAAACAGTGCTGGGCCCTTTTATAACGTCAAGAACATACAGCAGTGCATTGTTTATTATAAGTGATGTTGATATTTGGTTGAAAAGTGCATTATAGTATCTTGCATTAATTAGTCTGTTCTCTGAAGGGGTTTGAAGGGTGGAGCAGGGGAAGTACATGTGCCAAGTGACATGGACCAAGCAAACCTCAAACAACATGATTGTGAGCAACAGGGAGGCGGTACACTGAAAGGAAAACCAACACTAATCTATCTGCAGAAATCTATCTACAACACCATCTGCAAAATGTAATGCCTCGATGAACACAAAAGCCAATATTAAAAATCAAGAAATGACCAAAGTGCAGGATGCAGGATGTGCAATATACTGTATGTACAACATCAAGGAAGAAAAGAAAACTAAATAAGAAAGAACAGAAAGCAGAATAAAGAAGAAAATAAATATATTTATTATAGTAATCTAAAAATATACAGTGTATACTATGTTATATACATAAACTTCCTTGTGTTCATGCAATATGAAGCAGTGTTACAGATGACATTTCTATCTGTTTAGTTTTGCACGAGGAGGTCTTAAATCTAAAGTGAGGCAACAAAAAAAAAAAAAAAAAAAACCCTCTGTGAAACACGAGAAGCATAGAAATGTAAATTATAGGCTTATCTATATACTCTTTACTGCAGCAGGGTGGATGGCTGCTCTCATGGGGATTGAACCCTGGTGTTGTGCTTTACAATTGGTCTCCCCATTCATTATTTTAACCGGTTGAAATTTTGATGTGGACTCTTAAACACAAAAAGGCTTGTGAAATCCCAAGTGGCTCCTTAACCCTCTAGCCTTTGAATGACCTGCTACAGGATCTGACCATGAAGCGTCCATCAGCTTTACAGAGTCGCTGCCACATGGTTGACACACAAACCACATCGAGGAATGACGAAAAGATCCACATGTGAACCACACAGGGTTTCACCCTCTGGAAAATAATATTTTCCACAACAAAGTCAATTTCCCCGTCAGGATCAATCAGTTTGGTGGAGAATTTAACTGTTGAGACATTTTATGAAGATTTTTAGATTTTATGAACTGATTCATAACCTTTGATTGACCTGTTAAAGTACACGAGGCTTGTCACCCCTGCTGAAACATCTTCACAGTCTACAACTTATGAATAAAAAGAACACAATAGAAGAAGAAAAAGAGCACTCCAAGTGCATACCTCCACCAAAGTCGAACAAGCCTAGATTTGAAAATTTGTCTTGGCTTGACTTGTTTCGGATCTCACACTTCCATAGGGAAATTCAGCCTTTGCATTTGACCCATTCTAACTACCATAGTGCAGAGCCTGGGGACAAACTCCAGGTCTACAGCATTGTGCCTGGTTAAAGGTAATGGTATAAATATTAACTTGACACAAGTTTTTGATGGTGGGGAGTACCCAGAGGAAATGAATACGAACACAGCAGAACATGGAAACTCTACACAGAAAAGACCAGGACAGGCACAGGATCTCAAATCCAGGACCTTCTTTCTGTGAGGTGTATTCCTTCTGAAGAAACTAACAATACAGCATTATGAAATTGCTTAGAAATGTTTTTAATCTGCCCTTAGATCCCAATCAGCACCAATATATAATGGATTCTTCCCTTGGAAATTTCTCACCCTTCCACCAAGAAGAGAGAAGAAGTATAGGTAATCATAGATACAAGCCGATGTTAAGATTTATAACACTACGCATTAACCTGTCCTGGTAATCTGGATGCTGTCTATGGAGTAAACATGCTATAAAAACTATAACATGCACAAAAAAATGTAGCCTGTGTTGAGACATAACACCTATGCATCACTTACACCTTGACACCATACAGTCCACTGACAGCCTCTTCAGAACAAAGAAATCTGCACTTAGGGACCATAAAAAGAAGAATTTTGAAAAGTTTAGAGGCTGTTGAGTAATTTGGTAACACATGGGTTATTGGTAGTCAATACATAACTCAGACCCCTGCTGGCTTCCTGCTTTTGCTAACAAAAGAAAAAAAAGGAATGTTAAAGGACCAAAAGTGTGGTGGCAAAGCTAATGTAAAAAAAAACAAAAATTAAAAAAAAAAAGATTATACTGTGTCATAAATTTTAGATACACACTGAAGATGAAAAGTTCATGAACATCTGGCCACTGCAGGGAGGTAAAACATGAAAATTGTTCATTCAGACCCCTGCTGGCTTTAACCTGGAGGCCCCATCTCAGGATCTATTGAAAGTTCAGTTTAAGTTCAGTTTTAAAACCAAAAGAGCATGAAATAATACCATATACACAAAATATAAAAGAAGCTTTGAAATATAATAAAAGTGCTGGGGCAGAATGGCAGGTATGTCAAAGTCCACCGGCTGTGATAAAAACACAGGAAATAGGGGAAATAAACTTGGGGAGGGGCTACATTTTTGCTGACAATATGTATTTCAAATTGCTGTTGTTGGTGGTGGTAATGTTATTCCAGGAAATACAGTACATTGTATTACTCAAGATCACCAGGCAACCGCTCAGAGCTTTCATGACATATTTATCCTCTAATGCAGGGGTTCCACACAGAGGATCCTCCATGAAGAAATTTAGTCTCATAACACTGCTAAGATTATACATCACATTATTCAGAGTTAAAGATTTATGCTTTCTAATCGCAGCACAGTGTTCTCTCTCAGGCAATTGGCTGGTTTGGGAAGTTTGGGGATCCAAGACATTCTGGATCAATTAATGACCAGGGTGGGGGCCATGCTGTGATGCTGCACCATAATAAAATGCAGAACATCTGGTAGTTGGTGCGTTTTGCACATATGTGCTTGTGGCTGTACATCTGCCTGTCGCAGTTTATGTGTGTGTGTGTGTGTGTGTGCACCTACATATGTTAATGTGTATGTAGGAGTAAATATTTTAAATATTTTGTTTGTGTGTACATATGTTCTATGTGCTTGTGAGTCTATAATGATGGAAGAAGTATTGAAATCTTTTGCATTACTGTTTTCAAGTATCAAAAAGAAGTACTCAGTGTGAACAAGGGTCCCTGTCAGATTGTTAAATTATTGACACATCAACTTTTATCTGGTACATGTTAATACATGTTAATGGAAATCTTCCAAATTTGAGATAGAATTTTTTTTTTTTTTTTTTTTTTTTTACCAGACATTGTGAACATTCTAGCATATCCATCTCCAGTCTTGGAAAAATTTGGGGATTTTCATACTTTCAGGTAGTTGAAGGATTACACGTTCTTCTGTACTTGAGGAAATTCTCTGACCTCTTCCCCTTTCCGGAGCTCTTGAACTAAAGTCAAAAATGCATTGTGCCACAGACCTATAAGCGAGGAAGAGATATGTGTTTTCCTGACAACAGCAATATTTTATCTAATGCTGAATTTAAAGTATTAATCTAAGATAAGATAGGATAAGATCTACTTTATTATCCCAAGGGGAAACTTGTCTTGGGCTCAAGTGTGCAGGCTACACAAAAGCGCACACACTTACAGCACAAAGTCATACAACATAGTGCATATGAGCATACAGCATACAATTCATAAAACCAGTATCACACAGTCTTAATCTACAAACTTGTAACAGGTAACTACAGTCATCGGACAAATGTTGTGGAGTAAAAAGCGCAATATTTCCTTCTGAAATGGGGATTAGAAGCAGAAAGTAAGTACACATAATTCAGATTTGTATTTAAGTACAGTACAATATTGGAGTAAATATATTTGATTACATTATGGTCTATATAGTATGCATGTGCTGAAATCCCAAATAAAGTCATCTGAAAAGAACTGAACACTCATCAAGTACAAATCAAGGGTTATATGTTATGCATCAACAAATCCAGAAGTCTGCTGCTGGCAGTGTGTTAACCTGTCATGTTCATGCTCCTGACAACCCAAATCAATTTCTTCCAGAAAACTCACAACCATATCTGACATGTCTGAATCCTGTCATTCCAATAAAAACTTGATAAGTAGAGTTTGGTGAGCAGAGCAAATGAGAAAAGACGGCTTTACTTCTTGGTTCTGAGGGACAGACAGCAAACACTTGATAATGTTTTAGATGGCATGACAATGTTCCCACCCATCTGAGTTATAGCTGTGCTAAAATTACGAGACTAAGGCTAAAAGTTTTAGCCTTGGGTCCACTTTTACCATCTCTTAATTGGGCCTAAGGTTAAATCTTTTAAGGCAAGGTTAAAAGGCACTTTACTCTTGGGTAAGGCTTTCAAGGACAGATAAGGAATAGTTCAGGTAATGAGACGGCCAATTTAAAAGATGTGACAAAAAAGTGAGGAAATAAGGAGCCCTGGTCCAAAATCAACTCTGACTACTAACAGAAAACCTGCAGGAAAAAACAGCTCTGCTTCAGAGATCAATAATGAAGTCAACAATGAAAAAAATCTAACATCCTTTCTTTGGAATTTGACGTGATTGCTGCCAACGGGCCTCAGCAGTGCGTCCCGTTTTTCTCTGGAGCAGCAATGATGGCAAAACGAAATGACAACAGTGAGCAGCCTACTACCTCATCTAAATCCCCAGATTCACTGTCACATGCTCTGTGTGCAGCTGGATGAGTCTGTGCTGCTCTCTGTGATTGCTGTAACGCTGTCCAAAACACAATGAGCCAGAGCCAGAGCTACTCCAACACACACACACACATACACATTCTTGTTGCATTGCTTTTTGGCAAACTAGTGAAAGGTGCGTATGCGTGTGCACATGTATACATCTGTTAGTCATCCAGCTAACACACACAACATATATCAAAGCTTCTGTCCTCTTTTGAGTGATACAGTCTTTCAGTGAAACTGTGTAACCTTCTCTCATGTGTAGAATTTCCACGAGGATGTAGTTAGGTTTTAAGAGGGTAACTAAATGACAATTACACCACCTTCCTCTGTGAGTCAATGCCGTGATTCTGCTGCAGACAGATGCATTTTTACAGCCAAGATGCTTCAGGATTTTCCCTGCCTTGTGGTGGACTGAGCTTTTTTTTTTTTTTTTNGTTTTTTTTTTTTTTTTCTCCTCACATTCAACATAAACTTACAATATCTTAAATATTGTTCAGATGTGTGTTTTTTGTTTGCAACAAGCTTTTCTTTAAATGGCATGACTGGCAGCAGAAAGATTATTTATGGCAGCACATTCATAAATGTGCTGCTATAGATAATTTTGTTCAGTGTGTACCTGTGCCATGCGACAAAGGCCTGGCAGGATAGTGTGGAAAAAAAATCTGATTAAACTACATTTTTTGTCCCTGTATCCTAAAAGTCCCTAAAATTTTCATTTCAATGGCCTGTTTCCCAGACCAGGTTGTTCTCAAATTTCCAAAATGAACATAATGTAGTGTTATAAAGTTATTGTTGTTAAGAAGTATGGTACCCTGTATAAATGCATGATCAGCCAGTGGATATTTGGTTGATAACGAGGTTAAATACTATTTACTGTCTCTGAGTTTCCCTGTTGCCAATTTGTATTTTAAAATTTTGAAGTTTGTCCACTAGGGGTCAGAAAAACTACTTTGACAGACACACAGCCCTGATATACCATTTTCTTATCCTGTAATGACTAACCAGTTAGCAAACAGTTGACTATTTACATACACCACAAGCAGACTCACAACAACTGCTGCATTTCATTTGAGTCATGTGTCTGTCTGATGACTGTAAGTCCAATATTAACTCTGTTGTACACAAGCTACCAGAACCTTGAGACTGCACCTGCATAAGAACAGAGAAGAATTCCCAGAGAAGCTGGATTGGACTCCACTCTTTACCCTTTACACTGCTTTAAAAGGGGATGAGAGGAGACTGACAATTACTGCACCAAACCTAACTCCACTTACTGATTATATATTTCAAAAGAATAAAAAAAAAAAGAAAAAGAAAAAAATGGTCATACTTTCCATCAAGATTTACATTCTTCTGGTATCACTCTTGACTTTCTCTCAATGCCTCATCCGTCCTTGTCTCAACTAAGGCTTGATGAATGCTGAGCTCCAATGTGATGCAGACACGCACGGCTGCAAAATGGACCATCTGCGTGTCCTGGCATTCATGATTCTTGAACTTTCATGATGACTAAGTAATGACTGCTCAGTTTTTCTCTGTGCTTCATGAGTTATGAGAGCCTGGGCAACCACCGCAGTAAGCTCTTTAGCGCCACCAGAATCCCCATTTCTTGGTTTGGTCTTCTTCACGTATTGATCGCATAGATTTTTCCACTTCATAAAACAGGAATGTTCCCTGGACCTCAGAGTACAGACTAATTCCTGCCAGGAATTGGCAGCCTTTTGGCAGTCTTAATCATCCCTCATAAAGGAATCCTATAGGTGCTGGTACTTCCTCACCTCTTCTGCCAGTTGCTTGTCAAAGTCATTCGCCTTCATTTGTTTTTCTTCACTTGGCCAATTGTCATTTAACCTCAAAAGCGGCCACCCTGGCTGGCCTTTTGGATGCAATTATGTCACATTTTCTGTGTGCCTGCTATCACGTCTGCATCCGTGTTAAGCATAAACCACGCTTGACCCCATTGGTCTTGGTCTTGACCTGATCTCATGAGGTGGTCTTGAACATTGCACTAACTTACACCATAAGTGACTTAAGCCCAGTCTGTTAGCACCCACCCTCCAGTCACCAGCCAGCAGTAAGCTGACCATGATGAATAGTTACTGAGGAAGAAAGATCCATTAGCCAAAGCTGACCTCATTAACCTTTCAGGTTCATAAATCATTTCATCATCCAGGCCTCTGATGTTCTGATTCAGCCTGACCCTTCCTCAAACACAGGGTTAACTACCTGAGTTTTTAAACAGGCCGAGTAAATAGGCAGAGTCATTTACAGATTCCAGTGTTGTGCTGTAAAACTTCAGATTATACGCCTTCAAATTTAAACGCTGATCCAGAAAAAGTGATTGAGTCCAAACATGCAGTATTTAGGCAACAGAATCCCTATTTCTCTCTGCACATCAGCAGCAACTCTGTCACTAAGCTGGACAATCTGCATCCATTTTAACCCGCAGAGGGGAGGAGGCAGCTTCAAATCTCAGATCTAATCCAAATCATAGTTTTAATCATTCTAAACACTCCATCATCACTCGTGACATGGCCATCCATTTGGTCCATGTTTGTGAAACAGGGTAAATATTTCTGTTTGTAATTGCATTTGAAGAATTAACCAGGTCAATAGCCAACAGTCATCAGGAAGAGTACTACAGATGCAGTATTTGCTTTGAGGATGTTGATAGAGAAGTACAGAGAAGGTCAGAGGGAGCTGCATTGTGCCTTTGTAGATCTAGAGAAAGCATATGACAGGGTGCCGAGAGAGGAACTGTGGTGTTGTATGAGGAAGTCTGGAGTGGCAGAGAAGTATGTTAGAGTGGTGCAGGACATGTATGAGAGCTGTAAGACAGTGGTGAGGTGTGCCGTAGGTGTGACAGAGGAGTTCAAGGTGGAAGTGGGACTACACCAAGGATCAGCTCTGAGCCCCTTCTTGTTTGCTGTAGTGATGGACAGGCTGACAGATGAGGTTAGACAAGAATCCCCTTGGACTATGATGTTTGCAGATGACATTGTGATCTGTAGTGAGAGCAGGGAGCAGGTGGAGGAAAACCTAGAGAGGTGGAGATATGCCCTGGAAAGGAGAGGAATGAAGGTTAGCCGCAGCAAGACAGAATACATGGCTGTGAATGAGAGGGACTCAAGTGGAATGGTGAGGTTACAGGGAATAGAGATAAAGAAGGTGGAGGATTTTAAGTACTTAGGGTCCACAGTCCAGAGCAATGGAGAGTGTGGAAAAGAGGTGAAGAAACGTGTGCAAGCAGGTTGGAATGGGTGGAGAAAAGTGTCAGGTGTGATGTGTGACAAAAGAGTCTCGGCAAGAATGAAAGGAAAGGTGTACAAAACGGTGGTGAGACCAGCGATGTTGTATGGCTTAGAGACAGTGGCACTGAGGAAAAGACAGGAGGCAGAGCTAGAGGTAGCAGAGACTAAAATGCTGAGGTTCTCTTTGGGAGTGACGAGGATGGATAGGATCAGGAACGAGTACATCAGAGGGACAGCGCATGTTAGATGTTTTGGAGATAAAGTCAGAGAGGCCAGACTGAGATGGTTTGGACATGTACAGAGGAGGGATAGTGAACATATCGGTAGAAGGATGCTGAGGTTGGAACTGCCAGGCAGGAGGCCTAGAGGAAGACCAAAGAGGAGATTTATGGATGTAGTGAAAGAGGACATGAAGTTAGTTGGTGTGAGAGAAGAGGAGGCAGAGGATAGGGTTAGATGGAGGCAGATGATTCGCTGTGGTGACCCCTGAAGGGAAAGCCGAAAGGAAAAGAAGAATAGCCAACAGTCAACAGCCAAATGTCAATAAATTTCATTTATATGCCATGTTTTGCTTTACAGGTTCCATATGAATGTGGCAGAATTTAACAGAGATGGGTACAATACTGGATTTTTACAATGACACCTTATATTTTGAGATCAGCAAATCACTGAGAGTGATACTAATGTCCTCACTGCAAGGTATATTATACTCAACAATGTTAGCAGTATTATGCTAGAATAATAGCTAATTTTGTTTTGTCATATGGTCAACTATAGACTGTGTGACTGATGGAAACTCTTGGTGATAATGAGTAGAAGCCACATGTAAATGGCTCAAACTCAAACTAACATGTCCACAAGGTTTATAACAGGTTGTGAGTTTCCTTCCGATAAATAAGCCGGAGCTATAAAGGCCAACCATAAACCGCTGCCATAATTACAACCAGTGCTACTGTGGACTTTTTGGTGTGTGTGTGTGTGTGTGTGTGTGTGTGTGTGTGTGTGTGTGTGTGTTACCACCAATAAGAATTTAATCTACATTTTGTAGTTACAATTTCAGTAGGAGGTATACAATTACAGGATTTAAGGTTCCTGTTGAGGAAATTCATGTCACATGCCTCCGGTGCTGCAGAAAGGTGAAAGGTCAGGAGTAACAACAATTCCTCCTGTGTGAGTTATAATAATGGTACTTATATTTGATCAGCTGAAATGTGTTGCATTTGCAAAATACAGATGAACTAAATACATCAACATTCAGCTGGACAGATCAGTTACATGGTCTTGTGCACGTGTGTGTGCATGAATGTGTGCACAGAGTTCATGCATCTACATGCATATTCAGCGAATCATGACCTCCTAGTTAGATCATGTTCTGAACAGTTTATTTAGTTTCCCTGAAATAATGTGTTTGCATCCATTCTGCTCCCAGGTTAATGCTAAAATCGAAGAGTTGAACACTGAATGCCAGAAGAGACATTTCTCAACACTAGAAAACAAAATCCTACAAAACACTGCTGGATTCCCTGAACAGGCCCTTTCTGGTTATGTTTAAAGGCCAAGTTAGACTCCAGCCTACCCTGTGATGAATAATCCTTGTGATAAATAATTCTTCATCTAGGAAAAGCCTGTGTCCTTATAATTTATAAGTGTACACCTTTTGAAATAGCCTTTAATCAAGGGTGTGCACTTTTTCAAATAATGTAATTTACCAAACATGACTTTTATTCCCTGTACACGTCTTCTTGTTTGTAAAAATTTATCGTCATAAAACATGCTACAGCTCATGTGACAAATCTATCAAATCCATGGAACTCTGTGTAGATCTCTTAATTGGAATTAAGAGGTCTACACAGAGTTCCAAACAATTCTAAATATTTTACATCAAAAATAAAAGAAAAGACGGAACCTAAGAAACAAAAATTTTCTTCAGAGGATTAGTTTTTTGTGTTGCCATGACATCTGAAGATCCAGGCTGAAAACAGACTACAGTGCACATTTTACAACATTAGTTTTGCATGTGAGGGGACAACACTGAGTCATCATGTTATTCTTTCTAATTTACGGTTGTGCAACTAGTGCTTAAATGTTGGAAGGAAGCATGCAGAGGTGGAAATTGAGACAGAAAGAAAAAAAAGAAGATACTCCTGTCTGTAAAGCAGTGGGGCTCTGCTGTGTGTTTTACTGGTTATTCTTCAACCGTTATTACACAACGAATCTCAAACAATTAGCAAATAAATTTCTGTGTCATTTCTCTCAGTCACTCTTGATTAGTCAGGAAGTTTGCTACATACTGCTGTTTAAACATCAATAACATTAAGAAAAAACTCAACCTTATTCCTGTAGATACTGAAAAGCAAACTACAGCTCTTCATTGCAGTCTGAATGTATGCTACACAAAAGCTGCTGCATTCTGGAGGGTTATGTTTGTCTGATGATGTTTGCAACATCCGTGTCCTAAACAGGGATTATTAGGTCACAGGACTATGGCCCAGGAACTGAGGGTGTTTTCAAGTTCAAGTATATTTATATAGCCCAATATCACAATTCCCAATGGGCTTCACAGTCCAAAACCAACACATAGCAAGAGCAGTGCATAACATACGCCAGGGTCCCCCAACAAGTTTTCCCCAAGGGCCAAATTATGTCAAGCACGCCAAGCCAAGGGCCATNAAAAGGATCACCATCATTTCCCACCCCCCAGACCTGACCCAATCTTTTTCTCTCATTTGGTAATAACAACAGAAAACAATTTTCCAATTTTTATTTATTTTTAAACGTAGCCCTTTACAACTGGAGCAGCCCGGCTCTGGGCCCAGCACTTCCATTGTAGTATTTGCGGTGTTTTATAATCATTATTTCTTGATAAAATGGAGATATATGAATATTTATGGAAAGCTTAGATTCTTCTGAACAAAATGAGCCCAAGCATGACATTTTATGACCATGTGATCCCAAGATAAGTGCAACTAAAGTACAAGATTTTTTTTTTTTTTTTTTTTTTTNAAATGCGGCCCGCGGGCCGCCATTTGGGGATCCCTGACATACACAATGATAACAATAGTTAAAGCATCATGAAGTAGGTTAAAACATAGTATAATCATACTTTATAGTGGAAAGATTCCCTTAGTCAACCAACTAAAACACAATGTAAAAAGATATGTTTTTAATTTTGACTTAAAAGAGTCAAGTGAGTCGATTGTCTTATCTCAAGGCAAGCTGTTCCACAAAACAGGAGCGAGATGAGAGAAAGCCGAGATCCCGCTGATTTCTTGTTCACTCTTGGAGCTAACAGAAAGCCAGCAGTTTGGGATTCGTAGAGCTCGAGATAGATCATAAGGCTGCAGCAGTGTCACTAAGTATGATGGTGCAGCTCCTTTTAAAATCTTAGTTAATAAAAGTATCTTAAAATCACATCGCACATAAACAGGAAGTCAGTGGAGTGACAATAATACAGGATAATGCTGTCAAATTTTCTAGTTTTTGTTAAACTTCTAGCAGCTGCATTTTGAACCATCTGAAGCTTTTTCAGGCTACGCATAGGTAAGCCAGAAAATAAAACATTACAATTATCCAACCTAGATGACACAAAGGCATAGATTAAGGTCTCTGCATTAGCCTTGGACAGACAGGATCTAATTTTTGCGATGTTGCGAAAGATGAAAAAAATGCAGTCTTGGTGACTTCATGATGAGCATAAAAGGATAAACTGGTATCAGATTTTCATAGTTTGTTTGCTCTAGTCTGAATCAGGGAATAAATTCTTACAATGCAGCATTTAACTCTTGGTATTTCTGTGGTTTCACACAGAAAAAAAATCCAAGTGCATCAGGATAATTGAGATGTAACATTGCTCACTCTGCTCATTGGTCAGAAATGTCTGGGGACAGGAGCAACAAAATTCAAAACAAGAAGACTTGTGATGGGATAGGTTGATATCATGCAAATGTGCCAACAGAATGCTAAATTTGAATCAAGACAATGTTTGGAAAACTCATTTTGCTTCATATTATGGGAAGAAGACATGTTGCCTTCAAATGGCTGAGTAGGACAATGACATAACCTTCAACATGTTAATCTGAAGACATGTTGGGTAAGACCGATATGTTACGACCTCCCATGCCTATCTAGCCCTCTCTGGTTCTAGATCAATCAGTTGATTAATAGATCGCCTTTTAGATGATTCAAAACTAGTTTGACTCATGTTCACACCACAAACAAATTACTCAGAGTTAGTTTGGACCAGACCAAGACCGCCTCATCAAAGTGGTGACCTGAGAGTGATTGTTGTGTTCAGATCTGCCCAATCGAACCATACCACAGGAGATAAGTAACCCCAGCCAGACTGAACCAGAAAAACCATTCAGTGGTAAAAGGCCCTAACATTGGACCATTGATCCTGCAATCTAAATGAAAGTAGCAAAATGTTTCTCCATTCTTGGAAAAGTTCCCGCAGTTAAAAATGTTGAAAAGACAAACTGCAGATTCCAAATAGGGTGTAAAGAAATAGAAACTGGCAAAGTATTGAAAGTTCCCAGGAGCCTCGCATGTTTCATTAATGTTAAATGGAGGTCATTTGGCTCCACCAAGATTCTTCCTAGAGGTAATTTCCATGTGCCAACAGACATTACTTTCTCACTCCTGTTCTCTCTCTCTCTCTCTCTCACACACACACACACACACACACACACACACACACACACACAGAAACATAGGAACACAGGGTCCCATTTTGTCCCTTTTTCACCCAAGTGGCATATCAGTGGAGGGTCACTGTAGTCGTTCCTGCCGCCTACTGCTCCTGATAACCACAATGGGAGCTAAACACAAGCATCACCCTGTCTGGGTCTCTGGGACATGAGATAGCAAGCGCCACTTTTCCATTGGGCTTGTCGCCTGGTCTGTTTCTCTTTTCACTGTCTGCCACAAACAAGGCTGCAAACATTAATTGTAAAGGGAGAAATCCACATCTGGTAGCTGTGATAATTCCAGGAACAGCATCCCACTATACATTGATGTGGTATTTGTTCTCATGTTTCCTCTAACCTCAAAAGGTTCTAAATCCATCTTGTTTAACATCTAGATTTATATTAAATACCAGGAAGGAATGGATTTGGGGCAAATCTTGGACAGGCTACGACTCCAAAACTGGCAATTTATCAATACAACATTATTAGCAACGTCAGCCTTCAGAGATGTTTTGGCTAATAATAATTAGCTTAGACAGATTTTTTCCAGATTCATGTTGAGGTAGGGGTTAGCTGTGCTTTTTAGGATGAACACACCCTTAATTGCATTCATACCTGAATACGCTTGAGACTCATGTTTGAGTTGTAGGTTTCAGGCCAAACACACCCTCATACCTGCATACACTGGAGAGTAACTTTAGAATGAATGCATGTCCTCAGACGTTCGACTTCAGCTTCACCTTATGCATTGGAGCATTTGCTTTTTAACGTCTATGTATTGTTGAGTTAATTGGTACCACATGGAAATTTCACTGTTTTTTTTTTTTTTTTTTTTTTTTTTTTTTGTGAATAAGAGAAGATTTATATTTAATCAAAAGAAAAAGGTGAAACTGTGAAGCAATGGAAAAAAACTCATCTTTACATATTAGGAGTTGATACAGCCTTGTCAGCCTATGAGCAATCGCAGGTTAAGATGAGATAATTTTTAATTTAATTGGATATAATATTGCAGTTAAATTTGCAAGCTTTGTTTTGATGACTAGGATATGTATTAAGACTTTCACATGTATTTAGAGTCGTACAAACGACATTTAGATATTCAGACATGCAGATATTAAAGTAGTATATTCTGAATCTATGAATGAATTGAAAAATCAAATGAAAAAATTAGTTCTTAGTGGACTTAAAAGCTCAGTAACAAAAGGATTACTTCAAACACTATTATCAATAAAAATATTATTACCTGAAATTACACTCAGTTTAGTATTTGTGTTGTGTGGTACACTCATTTTCCTAGAAAGTCTTTTTCTAAACTTGTGAACTAAGTTGACATGAGTTGAGTAAAATGGTGAAACTGTGTGTAAACCTAGAGCAACATCCTCCATACTATACCCATAATGACTACAACCTGACTTTAGATCCTCCTTTCACTTTCACAGCTGTAATTTTTTGTGTGATTACTTCCCCTCCTCCAAAGATGAAAATGGTTTTCATACACTGAAATGTCACTTCAGTCTAGGAGAACACGGCTCCCTGCTTTGAGCGCCCCTTGTATGTGGGAAAGTGTGTGTTTCATGTCTATGCATGCATGCAGGCTATATGTTGATGCGTATCTCAGATTTGTGTGTATTCATGTGTGTGTGTGTGTGACGTTCAAGACAACAGCTGTTTCTCATATGACGTACCATCTGTTTGAGCGCAGGCTCCCTCTGCCTTCAGGCTCTCAGCACACTCAGGGTCAAGTGTCTTTTAAGGTTAAAATAGAAAGTTTTCGCTTTTCACTTTGCATAAATTACAGCTGGAGGTGGATATTTGACATGTTAACCTTAAAACCCAGTAACTCTTATTATTTCACGATTTATAGGCCACTGTTTATTTAAGATATACAGTATGTCTGGTGATCAATCTTGTTGTACCATTTGTGGGAAAATTGTGGGAGAGTAGAATCTGCAGATGGTGAAACTGAAATTAAGCCAAATTTTCCAGTGATCTTTCTCATACACCTCATTCACAAAATCAATTGAATTATAATATATTAATTATAATATGTCTGTTTTTAATGGGGTTTATATTCGTGTGTTGAAGTCCTCCAGTGGTTCCAACCTAGATTCCTCTACCTGAGGAATTAATTTATATTTCAGCATAGAATTTTACGCCTTGATCATAGAACCACTGCAGCACTAGATGGAAGTGTCAGGCATAATCAACCCTCATCACACATCTGTTAACAAACCCAAAGAAATCGTGTTTATATTCTTTCTTTGGCAGCAAGATCACAAAATATACATTTGTCCAGCTACTGAAATAATTGTCTGACATGTAATTAACTAGAAAGCAACAGAGAGCTGAAATTGGCTTTGCCAGCTCAGAAAATATAACCATGTCTGTTATTACTGAAAGTGGCATCACAGACATGTAAGTGGAAGCAAAGGCAGCCCAGGATGACCAATCACAGTTCTTGTGGTCTCCAAATGCTTCTTCTGTAGCCTCAACGTGTACTTAACATACACATAGCCTCTGCAAAACCCTAATCCGCAAGCATACTGTAAATTGGGCTTTAAAAGAGAGCAGGTGTTTACGGACCATGAAGATTTCCTGGCCCATGACGATGATTGTCTAAATGAGCCGATTTGGATTCCTAAGAGCATGCAGTAGAATTTACAGTATGCGCTGAATTGTGTCCAGCTTTATCCCCTCGGGCTGACTCCTCGCTACATTCCCATAGAGTTGAGAGGAGAGATCGGCTACAGTCTGTTGTGGAGCGCACAACAAGGCTGTCTGGAATGCTGAAATGTCTATGGTGATGTCTGGATGGGTCAGGCGGCGGGCCTTTTTACCACCCAGCCAAATTTTCAGGTGATGTGTCATGCTGGACACCCTAGAACAGCCTCTGATATTCAGCTCCAGACAATGCTGACCCACATCCATATCCATCACATGAAGGAAATGGTCAACCATCTGATACACAAATCCATGAGCATCATCTTTAATCAATTGGAGATCAGTGCCTTGGTGTATTAACTAAATCTTTTAAGGCTGTGCATAAGTACCATGATGCGCCAGAGAGTCCAATTTTACTCTGTCCACCTTTTCCAGCCACCTCAATGATCATCTCTTCCCCACCTGCCACACCCATAGATTCTGTAACTGAGCCTGCTATCAATTTTGGAGTCAAAGAAATGATAAATCTACAGTGTTTTCATCAACATTTGTGTCTCTAACCTGTCAGTATTCTCGTATTCACACTCGGCGTTGCATTGACCATTTATGGTTAAGTTTTGGAGTGTAGCAGGTGGGATATGAGGCTCGTCCATGTGTGCATATTTTAAGCTGATTGTTATTTATGGAGTGAAAATAGCATAAAGTGGATGTTTGTGCAGTTTTATACATGCCCTTTTTTGTCCTTTTTTTTTTTTAAGCACAAGTAAGTTTTGTTATGGATTCCACACAGAGATATTTGGGCTCAGGAGATCCTTTATCATACATGATTCAACTTTTAAATGCTTTTCTGTTTACTCTTCTGCACTTGAATCCTCTTAGCTCTCGTAAAATGCTTTTTACTGAAGTGTAATACAACAGGACAGCTGCTTTCACCCATGTCGACCTTTGACAAGTTAAGACAGCCCGTGATTCATTTTGTTCTTCTGTGCACAAGGGGAGGCTAGAAGCTTTTGTGCAATATGCATTTGTGCAAAAATGGTTAAAAGAAAAAGAAGAGGATAGACAGATGGGAGAGCCACTGAGAGATGGACGGAAAGCGAGAGTCAAAGGTTTGAGGGTGAAAAAAATTGTAATGGCACCATAGAAGACAGATGTCTGATTAGATCTCATGTAGTATCACACACAGATAAGAAGTGCGGCGGAACATAAAAAGGCTGAAACAGAAGAGATAGGATTGATCTTGGTGAATGAGAGAAAGAGGACAAACAGAGAGAGACAGAGAAGGGAGGGAGTTCCTGTGACTAAACGGGAGATTAGTTTTGGAGTAGTTCCTGTTGTAATTTTAAGGGGATTTCCCCTCTGAGCTACACAGCTGATTACAAGAGGCCTTTAAACTTTAAAGATGATTGTGGATAAGAGCAGAGGACAGTGATGAAGAATGAAGATGATGCTGACAGTGTAGGAAAGGATAATTTTTGGATAACAACCCTGGCGGTAGAGCTCATGAGGACACAAAGAAACGTGAAATTCAGCTTGAGAGGAAGAAGGAACACAAGGAGGCTTTGGATAATGATGATGTGGATATGATGATAATATTAAAAATAATGATCGTGATGACCACTGATCCCCTGATCAAAAACAAAATCAGGCAAAGCTTGATCCTAAAGCAAATATTCCCATGACCCAGTTGCATACTCATATGTGAAGACTTAGACTGCGTATTTGCCTCAAGGCAAGTTATCTGCAAACAAGTCTACCTGTATCTCTGTTTACAGCTGAGATTAGATTGGTGCCAGTAACATGGCAGCTGGATCTCTAGGATAATGGCAAAAATCCCACTTTGCGTGCATGTGAGTGTGTATAGGAGTGTGAATGTGTCCGTGTATGTATGAATCTGTGTGTACGTGTGTGTTCCTGCATTAGAAAGTATAGTTACAGTTGGTGGGTGGCAGAAATTGGCAGCTGATGTCGCCCTCACNCCCGACAGTAACACACACACACACAATCCCATCCCCTACAAAGAACCAACAGCTTTGTGTCCGTGTGCCAGCTTTTGTCCCTGGCATCGCTGGCGGTAGTCTCTCTACAATGAACAAGCAGGAGAATATCAACAGTGAGATCTCCCTCCAGTGGAGCCGGTGTCGTCCAATACACACACTGTATACACACAGCGCTGGCCAACACCGGTGGTGCTTTTCCAATGTTTTTGAAGTGTGAAATTGAGTCCAGATGGTCAATAAAGCAATGGGAACAACTGTGTTTGTGTGTGTGTGTGTGTGTGTGTGTGAGTGANAGAGAGAGAGAGAGAGAGAGAGAGAGAGAGAGAGAGAGAGAGAGATTCCCAGCCCAAGACTATTTATGCCAGAGTTCAAACAACTGTATCAGTCAACCATGTTTTTATTGCATTAATGTTTACTCAAATCAATGAGCAGTTTACAACTGGAAACACATTTTTATGGTCGCTGTCATTGATAAAACTGATAAAAGGCTAATTACAGAATCAGTACATAGTTGACAAAAAAACAACATTTAAACAATTATATTCTGTTTTTTTTTTCATATATACAGATCTAATCTGTCTTTGCTGTTGATGGTACTGAAAAAAAACTAAAAGCAATGGATTGGATTGGTACTTGAGTGTAGTTGGAGACGTTTTAGTGTAAAGTTCGGAGTCTTTAAAGATCAGCAGTGAAAGGATTCAGGTGGGTACAGAAAAGCAGAGATGCTGTTTGGCTCCAGTGTTGTCAGTGAGCTCATTCAGAATCAGACACATTTAAAACCCTTATTTCCACTCAAAATCACATGCAGTCTCACTCTTACACACATATGCTGCAGTATTTCCGACACAGCAGTCCACCCTTAGGTTTCCACTGATGTATACCGGACGAGGTCACAGACACACAAAGGAAGCTTTCCTTTCTTTTCTTTTTTTTCCCCACTGGAAAATGAGATCACAAGACAGGAGTGTATACGTAAACACACCAACATCTTGTGAGTTTCCTCCTCTGCTAATCTCTAGTTGGAAAGGAATCACCACGTTTGCCTGTTTGTGTGTTTATGTGTGTATGCATGTGTGGGGGTCAGAGGGAAGGTCATCATCCAGTCCAGCGTATAATGTAATTTTAGAAGCCGCCTACAAACACACACGTGCACACTTAGAGATACACACGCTTACAAGTGGAACTCCTGTGTTTGTTGTAGAGGTTATAAAAGGCCACAAGTTCTTCTCTTCCTTCCTGTGAAACCTGGTATATGGAAACTAGAAGCACTGTTTAGCTCTTGTTGCCTTCATCTAATGAAGCAAATCTGAACAGTCATTTAAAACATGGACATTACCCAAGTTATTCAAAATAATGACAGGGTAGATTACATGGCAGGGTAGATGCAAGGAAAACTACAAGCACAGACATTTTTGGGTTATTTCTTGGCCAGATGTGTATATTAAAAAACTGTTGCAGAGTGGGAAATAGGTTGGATTAGAAAGATTACATCATCATAATCTGTTGTAGTGGCCAGCATTAGTCATGACCACTCAGATCCCCAAATCTGTGCCACAACACTATCAAATTGCTGATGGAGACAGTTTTCTTTTCAAAACTGATGTGTGTGTTGGAAGTTCAGAGTTAGCAGGTGAATATGAAGCTCCTTAAATTAAACTTGATTGGGTAAAAATAACAGCATTATAGGCTTACTGCATTGCTTTGTTTGGTGAAAAACTATCAAATGTAAGAAAATTTGGCAGATTTTTGGAGGGTGATGTTCACTAGTGAATCGCTGACATCTACACAGCATTTTGCCATGTTCACACTTACATCATTGTGTTTTAACTGGCAATACTTACACCACAGTGACATGGTGTTTTACTTAAAATAAAAGAAAAGGCATTATTCTGTTCCAGGGATTTGTCTTAGTCAAATTTGAGATCACATAGAATGAGATCAAGATAGGTTTCTTTGTTCATCTCCTCATTGGCTCCACCATCTCCTGCCCCCATCAGACCACAAAGGAGTACTTAGCCCCACCTGCCTGCAATTGTTCTGTTGTGCATGCACAACTCATTTGGGTTAAATGAATTGATTCAGAATTTTGTAAATGTGATTATTTTTGAGCCTTTCTGGTCATTTAGACATGCGAATTCTCAAGGGAGGCTTGATCTTAGCACATTGGCACACCAATGAATAACCATGACGAAGTTTACACTGGTGGGTGTCAGCCGGTCACTAGTCCATCTGGAGTCCTTATCCTCAAGCTTCTTCCCAGACCAAAGCTTGGCCCCTCATAATCACTTCTGTTCCACTGGAGGAGACGCAGAGGCCATCTGGTCTTATCTGGATGACCAGTGGTCTCTGACATACAGCTGCCATGCATCATGGAATCAGCACCAACATATCTTTATTTTTTCATTTTATCAAACTATCCATATAGCATGACCGCCATCATGGAAACTCTGGTCTTCTGTTAGAATTGTTGTCACCAACATTACTAGAATACATTGATATTCTATTTAGAATCAGTGTATTATGGGTGTTTTCATCCATCATGAGACCCTGCTTCCAGCTTCCATCAATAGAGGTTACAACATAATCATTATCATTAGTGCAACTGCTTTTTTAATTTCTATAAAAATTTTACACAATGAGTACCACAATGTTTGATGACCTTGATGACCTTTGGGATACTAATACAACAGATGTTGAAAATGACAAATATGATCCACTAAGGCTTTACCTACCCAAAGAAGGCATTGTAAATGTAATAGCTAATTAATGCAAACACCACTATTTTGTTTTAATCTTAAAAGTAATGCAGGCTATTGGAACCTCCATAGAATGTGGGGTTTTTTTTTTCATTTATTTTGGCCGATTAGTGCAAAATATTAAAATACTCCTAATTTTTAGGTAGTTAGTGTGTTTCTGACATTCCAAAAGGTCATCAAGCAAATAGAATATACAGACACATTCATAATTTTTGCAACTTTTAAAATATTCATCGTTATGCCATGTTCACTTTTCAATAGAGCTTTGTACAGCAGACACTTTGACATGTCATACGAGGAAAACGCATTAAACCAAAGATCCAGTGACTCCATTTACTTAGCCAGTATACAGTACCAGGGCACTGGTATTGTGCATGCTGCCTCATTCTCTTGTAGCTTATCACCACACCTAACTGGAATAGAGCCAAATTATTGTTATTAGCGGCAACTATACCATGACACGCCAAAATGTCCCTTGTGCGACAAAGGTCTGTTGGTGGGATTCATATCCATTGGTACATGCTACATGCAATATTCTGCCAGTTCTCTTTCTCTCTATGTTTTCTCACAGCTTTTTGCCAGTACTGCCTGAAACTCTGGTTGAGCTTAATGTCAACTGGGAATAAAGAGGTAAAAAGGAAAAAAAAAAATCGGTGTTAACATTTCGTCAGCCAATTATAATCTAAGGTTGCACTAAACTCCAGAGGTGATGGGTGAGGTGATGACTATCTAACCGTATGTTAGAAAGTCCAACTCATGTGGGACACATCGAGCAAATGTGTGACATGTGATGAGCCATTTATGAGTGTGGGATGAGAGACGGGGGGGGAGAGCCACAGCTGACTGGACACCAGCTGTGTAGTGGATGTAGGAATCATTACTCCCTGGTGGAGCATCCATTCAGGCAGAAGACAGCCCCGTGAAAATAAAACTACATTTCTCGATATGCAACATTTTTAACTGAGTTCAATTTCCCATAGTAACACAACATTTTTGCTGTTTTAGTGCAGTTACGTAAGTCAGTGCAATTTTTATAGTGCTCTGGCGTTTTTATGGTATACATGTACATAAGATGTCTATTCTGTATATGTGCATTTCTATGTAAGTGATGTAAATCAGGAAATTTTCTGCAATCAATGCAGTGTGTGTGTGTGTGTGTGTGTGTTTGGNAACAGATGAACTGAAAAACAACTTTGCAACCGGCATGATTTCACCACAGGGTGTGACCCCTGCCATTAGTTTCAATGCCAACTAGGGCTTAGGTCCAACCCAGAACCAATTGTGAAATGAATAATCATTGTCGTGGAAACGTGCTGACAAATAGACTAATGTGGGAGCAACTGCGGTTGAGGTCAAAGCCATTAGCGGGGCTCTTCTGAAAGCTCATTCTGCACAGTCACGCAAAAGTGTGTTAATCAAAAATTCACATAAATTATCAGCACATGCATCTCCATCCAGTTTTCAAATTCATTACCTGTTGCAGCACAGATGATTCTTGCATTTGGTTAATTTCCTGATATTTTCAAAAGAACTTACAACAAACACTGCATACTGTTACTATGTTTATTGCAGTTACAATGAAACCTTTTATGGAAATGAACAAGTGATGTGTTTGACATCCCTACTATGGCTGGTGCCAGAATAATAAACACCAGGATGCGTTCAGTAAGTCATTGCTCTGCAGCGACACTACAGAGGCTCTCATCTCCTCCTGCCAGTTACTACAGAAGTTGGAGAACTTCAACATTCATGTACCCTTCCAGGTGGTCCAAAACAGATATCCATCAATTGCCTGGTCTCATCAACAACCCCTTGACCTCCTGTTCAATCCAACTAGACTGTGCATATTGTACACGCATGGCTGGTATAGCAGAATTTTGCACCAATGTCGGCAGTACGAAAACCAAGACTGATACAGATGTCTCGCCCTACTGGATGATGCCTACTATTTGTGCAGAGGTGCCACAGCATTGATTTCTCCACTGGTGCTGCAAAGAAGAAGAACTTCAACAAGTGCATCAGTGAGAGACCAGAAGGTCTGGCAGAAGTACTCATATTGACAGCGACACAACCCCACAGCCACACTTGCTGACCTGTCACTCCTGTTTCAGACTTTGCAGCTTTTTAGCCACCAGCTCATCCCTTCCAAGTTCAAGACAGGAAGTGCGGTTCAGGAAGTCATGTGTGCCCACAGCCATCAGACTGTAAAACAGCATGAAGTGTCATTTTCCATCCATTTTCTAAACCCGTTTGTCCTGTTGAGGGTCACGGGGGGCTGGAGCCTATCCCAGCNATCCATTTTCTAAACCCGTTTGTCCTGTTGAGGGTCACGGGGGGCTGGAGCCTATCCCAGCGGTCACAGGGCAAGAGGTGGGGTACACCCTGGACAGATCACCAGTCTATAGCAGGGCTGACACAGAGACAGACAAACTCATTCATGCTCTCATTGACACCTACGGGCAATTTAGAGTTCCCAGTTCACCTAACATGCATGTCTTTGGAGGTGGGAGGAAGCCNCACCTACGGGCAATTTAGAGTTCCCAGTTCACCTAACATGCATGTCTTTGGAGGTGGGAGGAAGCCGGAGCACCCGGAGGGAACCCACGCGGTCACGGGGAGAACATGCAAACTCCACACAGAAAGGTCCTGCCCCAGCTGGGAATCGAACCCAGGACCTTCTTGCTGTGAGGCAACAGCACTAGCTTCTTTTTATTTTTGGCATTTAACCTACAGTATATAGCTTTGAGAATTAATCTTTACTTAGTACTTACTACATTGCTGTGCCGATCTACTTTGTCTACAGGACTTCAGCCTTTGGTAGGAACAGAAAGCCACATAGGAGTTCTACTCTGCATAACATTTGCTACCACCAAGATAACCCCAAGTTATCCAAACACACCTGTCCGTGATCCTTGACACCTGGATCATTAACCTCCTCTAATCTAAATTTCCCTTATGATTAATGTGTTGTATGTGTCAAACTATTTATCGGTTGCTCTTTTGGGTTTACAACAGTTTTAAGGTCATTCAATTCTATTTTCAACATCCTGTCACATGTTTTGGTCATTTCAATCTCCATTGCTCATCATAATCTGAATGTTTGTGTGTGTGTGTGTTTCAGTTGTTTCTGTGTGCACTTACTGTATGTTGTTAATTTTGTCTTTTTTGCTTGTTTTAGATTTTGTGTTTTATGTGTTAGATCAGTACTTGTAGTGTAATTACATTTTCATATACATCTAAAGTGAAGTTGTTCTGTGGTTTCTGCTCACATTTTTAGTCCCTAAACTGCCAGATCTTGACTACCCTGCTTTTGAAGTTATTTCTTTTATTGCCTGTACCAGATCAGGTTAAGAAACTCCTCTTGCCTGATCACCAAGAAAAGCTTTAGAATTGGCATTAAAACTTGCATCAGCTAAATCCCTGGATGAATAAACTGGTCAAGTCATGAATATTAAGTCTATTCAACATTCCCCAACAAACAATACATCTTTGAGTTTAAAAAAAAAAATTCCTGCAGTCTGTTTCTTAAATGTATCTTCTGGGCATCAATAAAGGCTTATCTTAAATGTATCATGCCTATTTAAATTCATGAGCCGTAAATCCAGCAAAGTTGATCTAACAACTTCCAATATGGCCAGCCCATTACTTGAAAAAACAGAATCATAGGTCATGCTGGATGGAGAAGCACGCTCAAATGTTTTCTGTGGCAGCCACACCATGACATAAACACTGTGACTATTGCCAAGTAAATTGTAGCTTTGTGTCTTGTAATTCCATCTGTACAGAGTTGTGTATTCTGCTGTGTGTTGTATAGGAGTGGGTTTGGTTTACATTCAGCATCATGTTCCACAAGTTGCTTTTTAGTTCTATAAATATAAAGATTCATGTCACCCGTGGAACTCGTAACAGCCAGGTATCTGAGGCCAAGGACACCAGCATTAAGCAACAGCAAAGAGAGATATTCGACTCAGATCTGCTCTGAAAACCAAAAAATGCTCCAAACTGTCACAGAAATTACTTGGGACAGACATAAGCTGCATGGATATCAGATACTGTAGAGTCATACTGCCTAAGTGCTTCAGCAGCGATCTGGCTGGCATAAACGCTTTCAACAATTACGGAACGCTCAGATATAAAAGTGCAAAAAACAGTCAAGTCAGTTTCATTTCACTTAAAAAAAATCATTAAATAAATGAGTGTAATGATGGAGTCACACAGAATAACTGCCTGTAGTGAACTAGTGAACAAGCTCCTCGGTTCCACAGTGACATCATAGATCCTCAGTGCCAACCTGTCTTTGTGTATGAGAGCTGATGAATAACATGATTAGCACACCGAGTGCCCAGTCTAAGCATCAGTATTATGTTATGTGTTTGGCATATAAAGGTGACAGCTCAAGAAAAAGATGGAAAACATTATTGCTGAGCTGTAAGACATCTGTTTGTGGTTGTTCACAGTAATAAATAACCAAGATACTTTATTTCTATGGTGTGATTCACAAACACAGATACACAGACACGTTATAGTACATCATAGGAATCATCACTTTATTTGTAATGTGGAAAAGAATCAAGTTACACACGCAACAAAAACACTCATAGCTAGTAGAACTAAAGAGCACGACATCTATTCTTAAAAGTAGCCTACAAAGATTGTATTGTAATCATCTGAGCTGCAGAGTTTAATGGTGCATTTTTGTGAAAAAAATGACACCGTTCAAACATATACAGGATCATTGATGTGTGTGTCGCCTCTTTCACACTGCTGCATCTTTTACAGGAACTTTGGAAACTTTGCACCAAAGAATAAGATCCAGTTTGGTCCCATCTTTTTAAAGCTCCTACTCCAATGAAGATACTCTCAGATGGAGCTCAAACTCAAACTTATTGGTCACTTTGTCTAATTTCCATAACTTGGTATGGGTGCAACTAATAGCTTAAGTCATTCATTAATGCCTTAGCGTAATATAACTTTAATAAGAAACTTCTGGGTCATAATCCCTTTGGCTGACGTATATCCTCGTGACACTTTATAACACGCATCTGCAGACGAGGGCAGGGAGATGCAACTTCAAATTTATATTGTATTCTTTTTCGATGAAATTGCACTATTTCTCAATATTTACTTTTTTCCCTCTCATCTTTTACCATCTTACCTCAGTGTTAATAGATATTTGCTTAAAAGTAACCAACTGCTAACAATTAACCAATTTCCTAACACTTTCCAAGGCTTTCAGAATTGTTCCAAAAAAGCAGCAGTTAGACTTTGGCACTGAACGAAGAACAGTTAACACCAAAAAATAAGCTGATGTGACCCAATATGGGAAATTTTGAGAGAAAGACGCTACAGTCTCACTAATTACACACGCACACACACTTTATACTTATATAAAGTTACAACTCATTGTATATTTTCCATACCCCAAACACAATGATCAGACCCAGGCCATCCCCCTTTGCCACTGATGCGACCATTAGAAGATCCATCTGTCTGCTGAAATTTCGCCTTGCAATCACCTTTCTGTCCAGATCATGGCACAAGTTTAAAGTTGTGTTGTACAACAAAGAATTTATCCTCTGGGGACTACTTTTATCCACAACAGGAATTTTATAGAAAGCCAGCCACATTAGATTTGGTGGTACCCTATTATTGAAGAAGTCTTGGTCAAGGGGGAATATGATGATGCTAAAGGCTAAGAGGTCACCAAAAGCATCAGGAATCATTTTACATCCCAGATTTCATGGTATGTAATGAGTATTCTCATTCTGGAATACATTCGATTTGTAAGCTACCTTGGCAGGTGGGACATTTGGTGAAAACTTGATTCCATACTTCTCTGGCATCACATAACACTTTGTGATAACAACACACACACGCCTTCATCAGCTCTGGCCTTGACCCCATCACCTCATGAATCATTGTGACCGTGAAGACTTGCACAGCAAATATGAGGGAGCCGTGTGAGTGTGTGAGTGCACGTGTGAGTGAGGGTGCTGGTGTGTCATTGAGTGCACGAGTCTGTGGGGGAATTAAGGGCTTGCCCAAACAGTTGAGCAATCTGATCTTCAAGGGGGCTACAAGGGAGAGAGGGAAGCTTCTCTCTCTCTGTGTTGGTCTCTATGACTTACAAATTTTCTACGTAACCGTCTCTCTCCTGCCTGGTCTTCCTAATCTGCTTATCTGAATGCTGTGTGTGTGTCAGTTCATGGGGATATTCACCAGCAGCTGGAATCTTTAGTTAACATTCAGCAGTTTGTTTGCTTTGCTGCTCTGTTTTTATTTTAGTAATTTTTATCTCATTTTATTTAATATAGGGTTGCTTCATTGTGTTTTGTATCAGCTCAGTTTTTAAATTGCTGGAGACTTTTCACAATTCTGCTTTATTCTAACAGACACCATACCAATGTCTCAGCACTCCACTAAAATGACATGATTATTGCTGATTTTCTATGTTATCCCTCCAAAATTAGGGCTGATGTTCACAAGCTGTCTAAATTAACTGAAGATGCTAAAGCTGGCTATTGAACAACTCTCTGAAAGAGTTGCTCTAAACTGGAAAAAAAATGTTTGTAATCGGTAAAGCAAAGATTATATGATTTTTGAAAGTACCATAAAAAAAAGTCTGCTGTGTTGAATTTATCTTTAGTTTTAGCAGGTGCTTAAAACAAAATTACTCTATTTCTTTTCATTCAGCTAATTTTAGGAGTAGGATAACAATTTTTTTTTGCCTATGAAAATCTTGACATTTCAGCCAAGCCTGTAAACTTCAGCCAGCACCTTGACAGGGGTGGATCACCATTTTCAAGTCTATTCACCTTTGTTTACAAAGTATGTGTGAAGCATGTGACAAAAAAGAATTTAGAATATGACATTCTCTTGATCTTGGTGCAAGTTCACCCAGAACATCTTGAACCACCATATAGTATGTAGTAGGAGGAGCTAAAGAAATAGTTCAGGAATTGTAGTTCTGGGACCAAAATGGGTTCTGGTTCCTTGCTACAAAATGAAGGAAAGTTCCTGAAATCCTGTTTAGACTATTCATGGTTCAGAACTTGGCCTTCATCACCAGCTTTAGTGGGGAAAGCATCATATATATCATCATCATCATCAGATGTATTGCCACTCCTTTCGGTGTTTTGTTATCTAGTGTTACCAAACTGTTGATTCATTCAACTATGACAATGATCTGGTTCATCAGTCTTGTTTTTATACACATGCTTTTAATAAAGGTGCCATTGCACACACGGTCTGATCCTGTGACTGAGCCTGACAGACTTACTGAATCCAAAGTTTTGTCATAAAGCAAACATGAAACCCCCTTAAGGAGACCACAAGCCAACACTGTTTGGTAAACCTCAAAGTGAAATACACTCAGGGATTTTCAGATGTGAAAACCCATTCAAAGAGAAAACCACCACAACACCGAACATCTGCTATCAGATAAAACATGTACATGTCCTACAAAAAAAACTTTCAGTGGGACTTTCAGTGATTTGGATTAGCTGAAATAGAATAGATTTTAAAATGGTTTTCACAGGCTTTCATGGGTAAAATAAAGACATTGTACATAAACTAAATCTCAGATCCAAAAAAAAAAAAAAAAAAAAAAAATCTACCTGAGAACTTTTGCACATCAGTGGACATGTAATTACTCACTTCCATTCCTGCTGATCTCTGAATGAGTCATGTAGCAGTGATGTTCTCTTTCTTTACTGTATATTTGCTGAAACACTCCTCTTTGTGGGAGACTTTTAACCTAAACCAGTTACAGGTAACCCAATTATCCACAGTTTAAAAAAAAAAAAAAAAGCNTTAAAAAAAAAAAAAAAAGTGCTTCAGTGGAAGGGAAGACCTTGTCCATTGTTATCTTACTGGGAAAAACAAAATAAATTTGATGTTGTTATTGGCTCAGATAGTTATATTATCATAGCATCGTAGCTAGGAGCAAATGTTATTGGCTAGGCCTGTTTTCTCCTCATTACCATATCATGGCATCAGTGCCACGGGCAAATCTTAATTGCTCACACACACAGCACTGATTTACCAGCACTGATTTGGAAACATTTTAAGTGTTTTTGGGAGTTGGGACATGTACTGTTTTACTGCCATAGACCTCTAGAAGTCCTGCATAAAGTTAACAGTGTTGCATTTGTGTCTTCCAGTCTTATTCAGTTTCACTGTTTGCTTGTTTTCTACTTTATAATTTTCAGTTTCCATTATGTGTTCACTTATATACTTGATGTTAGCTCCACCCATGCATCCGTCCATATTTGCTACGCAAGAGAAGTTGCTCACAGATCACTTCTGTGCTCAATGTCGATCTGAAGGATTAAACACTATATCCACCAGGGAGCAATGTGAGGATCGAAATATAATTTGTCCCAGAAGACCTGAAAACTACCTCAGATTTTGCTACGAAGCCAGCGTTTACTTATGTGGTGTGTTAGGTGAAGGAAACAGCATGAGGCCATTAAACAAATTACACCATTTACCAGTGAGAGAAACGGGTGAAATGAGACATATGGCTTTCAGACACATCAGTCTCTGCTTTCTTGCCACAGGAATCAGCTTGTAACTTTGTGCCTCGTCACAAAGTTACAAGTTTGATTTTGCTACTGTTTTTGGTCATATTATATTAATTGTAATTACATTGCCTTGTCAAATGGCACAGTCAGCTCACACTGATGGCAACTGTGTACAATAATGAAATAATTCATTTTCTTCCAACAGTGCCTGACTAGAGAATGGGCTAGTTATCAAAACCTTATATCCAGTTTGAATAAGTTATGCTCCTAATGTAAATGAAGAATCCTACGTTTTGTTCCCCCAACAGCAGGATCTTCCAGCAATACCAAGATATAACTTTTTTTGTTGTTGTTGTTGTTGTCCTAAAAAGTATGTTTTGCATTTAAAAAACCTAAAGGAACTGAAAATGTAAAAACCCAAAGCCCAACTGTACATTATCACCTTCTGGCACAGAACGCACCATTTGCTCAGGTAAGCAGGGATGAGTTAAATTTAAAAAAAAAAAAAAAAAGCATACAAATAAGCCTACAAAAGTGTAAAACAAAATAATTATTGTGACTCTTTAAAGTAATGGGCACATAAACAGCTATATCATTGTTTGAGCAACAACCTAAAATTTTAATTGATTCCAATTTTTACCCTTTTTTTCAACCACATTGACAGTCACTGCACAGGCTCTAATGACACACACCTGTTTCCACTCTACCACCTAATTAGCAGATGACCTGGAACAGAGCTGCAAGTAAAGTTAAAAAAAAACAAAAAACAGAAGTACATAGAAACAAATCAAAATCATTTGCAAAAACAAATAACTCAGTTTATTATAATTTTTTTTTTTTATATATTTTAAAATTATGTTGTACTACATTCCCGGTAATATCAATAACCTGATGAGTTAAAAATATTTAAATTAACAGACTATAAGTAACATACAGCTGGAGTGTCGTTGCCTGGAAAGCACAAATAAAAAACATGTCTTTACAAATTTATTAAACTTAAGTTTCTCTGTTTTTGCCAAGAAACTCTTCAAATTCTGACTTAAGAAATCTTAACTTTGTGAGAGCTCAAATAAATGTTAAAAAAAAAAAAAAANGTTAAAAAAAAAAAAAAAGTGAAATAAACTTAGGTTCTGATATTTGTTAAAGTTAACTGATAAATGATTCAATTAAAGCGCAAAATACTGGGCTGAACAATCTTGTGATATGAGGGAACATGGCCCCACAAAAAAGCAAGAGAACTGCCTTTTTACATCGATACGTGTGTCTAGCCCACCAAGCTCCCATTTTATAAAGCAAAGTACATCTGAATTTCAGTTTGGTTTAGTTTCTAACTTTAACCCCGTCCATGACAATCAATACATCAGAAACATGTGGAATAGAAGCTGTTTTGCAAAATGATGGGAGGCATCCTATAAGAGGAACTCAGGTTTCATTAGTTAGTAAAAAGCCTTAACATCCTGCGTTTTTTGATAGGCATGACAAAATCCTGTGATGTTTGGTAATTTGTAGTAGAAATGTAGGTTATGAGAATGCCCTATATGCTGAAGCAAAGTTTTCTGAAGATTCCATCTTTTCAAAATAATTCAGGAGTTCCTGCCAAAACAAAATATCCAACACTTCCAAAAACAGCACAACCTGTTAAAAATAATAACATGACCTAAATCAAAGATTATGGACTGCCAGATAAGGTTTTAATACTTAAACTTGCAGAAACCATTTTGCTAGCCATTGCCCAGTGTTTACTTGACTTTTAAATTTCGCTAAATCTGGGGTACATGTAAGAGGGAAGAGAAGAGAGATCTCCATTCTATATTAAAAAAAAAGTAGGGGGGGGGGGNGGGGGGGGGGGAATGTTCAAATTCAGATATGAAAAGGCACAGCATGGATATGACTTTTACAACTTGCATTAAAATGTGATTTCAGTATCCTAACATGTTATCTAGATAACATCTGATGACAGGACTTGCATTTACACCATGTATTAACATGATTTCTTGTTATCTGAATGTTCCTTAAGTGCGATTCGATCTCAGTAGGGCCTGTTATGGTACTAATACCTGCCATTCGTCATTGCTCCGTGGACGATTTTCATCTACTTTTAAAAGCTGTAATGACTTTTATTGCTTGGGCTGTCACTGTTCCCATTCCAAATGCATGCACCCATTCAATGCAAGTTGCAACTACCATTCAAAAGAACTTTATTAATGATAGTGACCAGCACCGGGAAGACGAGGCAGGGTGAAGTATTTAACGTGAGGGTTGATTTTATCACATGAACGTGTCCCAGCTGTACACATTACATTTACACTTGGCCAGCTTTGACAGCGTGACAATGACAGTGTGAGCCAGACCACATCCACATGTGACAAATCTGATAGCATTCCAATTCCAATGCATCTGCAAGTATTTACACTTGCATTAACATGCATTTTTTTTTTAAATTTTCCAATTAACATATCTGGATACAGATTGCAATTCAGGGATACAGATTGTTCATTTCAAGGTGAACACTGAATGGGGCATATCTAACAGTATATGCTTCCTGCAAACGCATTTCATCATCCATCTATATTCACATATGTTGATTGTATTCATCAGACCAATTAAACATATAAATAAATAAATAATTGAAAAATAGTTTAAAGTTTATGTCTTCTTTTAGCAAATAAATTGCAATCTCTATTACCATTTTGAGTTGCATGTCATTTGGCCGCAATCTTAGTCAGTTGTGAATCATCAAAATCTGACACATCTTAAATTATCGTCTGTCATGCTTTAGTAAAAATAAATAAGATGCTTCATGCTTTTTATACAGAGAATGTGATTGATTTACAAACTAAAAGACAACAGAAAACACATACAAATCAATAAAATGTGGATGAGGCTATTGAGAAAGTATGTTCATGACTGTTTACTCCTCGAAAATGTACATACCGTTATAAATTTATTTCATTACTTTAGTAAATGACTGATAAAGATCCAGAGGTCTGCTGTTTATTAAGAATGTAAACTGATGATCATCCCAAGAGATTGCATGAATTTGCTTTCAGAAGGAAATAATCCAATTGTTAATCATTTCAGATAATATTTCAAAACAACAGTATTATTGCTTTTGCTTTACTGTGGTTTTCGGTGACTGAACATCCCGATCTTTACTCATACGATTTCCAGTTATGTTTTTTTCAATAGTATACCAGGAAATTTTGCTTTCTTAATTTTGATATAAGCACACAGTTAAAGGACCATCCCATCCATTTTGCATGTTTGAGCCTAATATATTCCATTTCTTACACGTAATGTTACTGACAATCATTTCCCAAAGCATGCTACTGGAATGGTGAATTTAAAAAAATGTTTTCCTACCTTCCAGACCGCCATTGGCTTAATTTCATTTTGGTACATTATTAAAATCAAGTTGCTGAGACTTGAAACGTTTTTGGGATAGGTAATCCATCATCGCAAACAAGATGTGTATTCAGATTTTTGTTTTGAAGTTTAATAATTTTAGCATTTAGGCACAATAAAAAGCGTGGAGTGAATGTATGTCTCCACCAGGGAATATAGTCCCAAAAGAAGACCTGCNATAAAAAGCGTGGAGTGAATGTATGTCTCCACCAGGGAATATAGTCCCAAAAGAAGACCTGCAGTTTATCAAAAAAAATTAACTACTGTGACTTCATAAGGCTGTGTAACTATTAGCAGGAACATGGATTTTTAAGGTGGGTGTATCGCTTGAATATTTGATTTTGAAAGCTTAAGAGATTTTGCAAAATATCAGGAAAGCTGAAATATTGTTTTATCCTTTGGGAAATGATTGTCAGTAATGTAAGATGTATGAAAATTGAATATATTAGGCACAAAAATACAAAATGTCTGTTATGGTCCTTTAAGAGGAAAGTTTAAGATGGGAACTTTTACTAACATTTAAGTAAGAGAGAATCAGTTTTACACTGATATTCAAGTCATTTTACTGATTTCATGTTTGTTAAATATATATATATATTTCATTTGTCTTTTTCAATTCTAATAATTGTTTTTTCTTTCAATTGTATTTAATCTTACTACAGAGACTAAATAATGTGGTGCAGCTGGTGAGGGCAGCAGGTCACAGAGCTGATGAGGGAACGAGCCACAGGTGTGAAAGACGGGAACACACAGAGGACACCTAGTGGACAGGTAANGATGAGGGAACGAGCCACAGGTGTGAAAGACGGGAACACACAGAGGACACCTAGTGGACAGGTAAGGAATGATTGGTCTAAAAAACATACATGAAACAGGAAGACACAGGAGAACAGGGAGAAGGTGCAGACATTGGTTGCATTCAGTTCTTCCACAGTAGCGTGTTGTCTTCCCACGTCTTCCCTTCAGTGAGGCTCCTCATGATGGAATCAATGACGTTCAAGAAGTGAACCCTTCTGCTCCGGAGCAAGAGAACAAGGGCAAGGGATCAGATGAAGTTGGAACTGAACCGTTGCAACCAATAGAAATGCTGTCATGACAAACTCAAACACAAACTAAGGGAAGTACAGTAAAAATAAATTTTATTTATTTAATTAAGGCAGATTTTTTTTTTTCATCTGTCTCCAATTAAAACCAGAAGCATGTTTGAGGATTATTATTATTATTATTNTTTTTTTTTTTTTTTTTTTTACAACCTGTCCACAGTGCAGCATTGTTAATGAACTGACAACAAAAGCAGAACACTTTAAATATGAACTTTACTTGTAGATTTTCTTTGCCATTGCACACAGCATCCAACGCAACAAACCTACAGTTGCAGTGAATTACGGGATACACTTATCTGATGTATTCATGACAGAAATGTCAAACTGTTGGATCTCTGACATGCGACTGATACGTCTGCAGGTTCCTCCTCCAGTTTTCTCTTCTTACTCTCTCCAGTCACCTGTTTTCATCAGCGCTGAAGATAGTCGAGTGCTGCCTTCGGACAGAAAGCCGTGGGATCAAATCTCACCTGGTGTAAAGCGGTAAGAGGGAAATAGTCACACAATCACAAGTGAAACATGATGTCAAACAAGAGAGCTGACGAGAAGTTGTCTGAAATTGAAATGGATGAATGATGGAAAAGAAGTTCAAATCTTTCAAGTTCAAATCTTTATTGTCCCACGAGGGGAAATTTGGTTTGCAGCCAGGGTTTCAAGAAAAACACACCAGTACAAGGTACAGGTAATACAGCCACCACATCAAAAACACACACATCCGCAGCCAGACAGTCATAACAACAAAAAGACGAAAAAGCATTAAAAAGCAGAGCCAACCAATCAAAAATAGAACATAAGTGAACATAAATGTCGTAAAAACTCATATAATTGTAAAAAAGCTAATTCCTGTTAAGCCTATTGATAGCCACAGAAACAAAGGAGACCTTATGTCTCTTAGTCCTCCTAGCAGAGCTCAAACTCCTTCTGCAGGGGGTGAGCAGAACAATCCAAAATGGAATTAGCCATCCTAAGAACCCGCTTATTATAAATGTCCATTAGTTGGGCCTGACTCACTCCACAAATCTTGCTTGCCACTTTAACAAGGCTTCCAAGTCTGTTTTTATTGGNCTGACTCACTCCACAAATCTTGCTTGCCACTTTAACAAGGCTTCCAAGTCTGTTTTTATTGGACAGTTAAGATTTCCATACCAGGCTATGATACAAAAGGTTAAAATGGATTTAATAAAACTTCTGTAAAAAAGTGTCATCATTGCAGTACAAACATTAAAGGAGGTCACACACAAGGTCAATAAATGAGCATTTGTCAGAAACAAACAAAAACATAAAATGGTCAAAAACAACACATACGAACACAGCTGATGAGAAATACACAAAGCGAAACAAAAGCTTGATGTGAAAAACAGGAGAATGCACACAAAACACCTAAATAATAACAAAGGAAAAGTAAAATTTTATTTTAAATGGATAAAAAATGTACATCTGTTTTGACCAACTTGTTTTCAGTGATAATCTGTACTGTTCAGGGACGATATTTGAATAGAAAAAATCAGAATTTAGCTTGGATGGAAGCTTCTCCATATATATGAAACAGTTTTGCGGTCTCCTTCTGTCTCCACTGAACCCTGTCGCTGCTGCAGCCATCCTCCATGTTTATTTTTACTGAGCTGTGATGAGCCGACACAATGATGTCAACAGTGATATACGCCTGCACATTTACTGATTTCTCTTTTGTTCATAAGATAAAGACTTTAAATTACTGACGTTACTTGGAACCAACAAACAAATCCTCCTGGACCTCTGAAATCTGACTGCATACACATACACACAAAACATCAGATGATTTCCAGTATGCACATCTCATTTATTACCATGACAATGATCAGCAACATTCCCACCCTTTTTTTTCTTTGTAAAGCCCTAAAGTCATCACACATACACAACATATACAGCATAGTGAAGAGCCGTGAAACACAAAACTCGGTGCCAAAACTTGAATAAGAAAAACACAGGTACACCCACACTATGTCGGCTCAGGTCACTCATGAGTTACCAGAGATGGTGTGTGTATGCAGGATGTTAGTCAGTGTTGTTACACACACTGATGTCTAGGCAAATGTGTGTAATGATCATTAAGACCACACATGTTTTACACGTTTTAGCCAATTTGCGACAAATCAAGCACACTCAGCGTTACTGCTGACCGTTTTCCAAAGTATATCAAAGTGTTGATTTTTTTAATGCTTTTTCCTACCATCTGACAAATATTATAAAATAGCCTGAAATAAAAATCCATCCCTTCACCTTTCTGATCTTTTCTCAGTGTAAAATAAGGTCATGTGGAAATATCACCTAATCAGTACAGAGCAGCACTCGGTGTCGAAACGCAACTGAAAGTGGATGCCATCTCCCACCCTGCCACTCTCTCCTCCCTGCCCCTTTCTGTCTCCTTCAGTCCCTCTGTCTCTCTTTCTTGTCATTTTTTTGGTGTTTTCCTGATGGTTTGGACTCTGCACTACCATAACAAATAAGTAGTTGTCATGGTTACATTGCTCCAAGTCCCAGAAAGGATGATAGTAGCTCACTTCTGAGAAAGAGGCTCTGTCTATGTCCCTGAGTGGGAAGTGTTGCTTAACGCTATATGATTCTTAAAACTATCAAGTAGTTAGATTTCTACCAAACAGGGAATTTTATGGTAATATTGGCTTTATTTTGGTGATTTTTTTTTTTTCAGCCGTTGAATATCATAAATGTTTTTCACCAGCAAGAAACTTAATTATTTTTTCTGTTATTTTTATGCCGTCTTCTGAATTATTTTTCCAGATGAGCTCACCTTCTTTCTGCACCCTGACACCACCTGACGAAGGCTGACGTATGTGTAACATATGTCATATGTATGAAGGCTGCAGGTGTGTGAGGGATTTGGTACGTGGTGTGTGTTTTTGTAAGACCGCATGAAAGAGAGCAGCAGGGGTTTGGGGAGAGATTTAATTCATTCATAAGACCATATCAATCATTCACTTCTTGGATTGCTCAATTTTTTTGACCGTGTGTGTGCGTGTGTGTGTGTGTGATGGTGCTGAGGGAATCTGCTGGGCTGAGACACTGAGGTGTGGCAGGGTTAAAAGGTTAAAGGTAGGCCGTCTCATATTCTAAATGGGGCACAACGCTCGAGTCCTTCCCTGGAGACGAGAAAAACAAGTGAAGTTTTTCCCATTTATGACGAGATTCCCATCATACATCTTCTTCTGTGGTGTCATTTTCATTGCTTCGCTTAGTGTTTTATCACTAAACTTAACTTCTGACAGCATTCTTCCATAGCTTGTAGCTCAGTCCACAGATATCATCTCTTTAGCCTGCTTTTTCTGTGCTCATAGATCAGTATAAGACATGCATGAGTATAAAAGTAAATTATATTTGTATTATTAACCAAAGAAAACATCATTAGTTTTAGCCATATACAGGATAGTTTTGCAGCAAAAAGATCTTTCAGCAATTGAGGTTAAACATGAATGCTCATGATGGTTATCAAGCTCTCCTAATGATCAAAATGTTTGTCCTATGGAATTAATTAATAAATGATAGGAAAATAGGAAAGGAAAATATCTAATTGCATTTTTTTCTGACCAGTGTTGATTGAATGCAGATATTGATAAAGGTTTGTGGTGTCGTTTCACAAGGCCTTCTTATGAACAGCGTTTGCCTTTAATCTGTCTTTCTGAGCTCAAATACTGTGCCACACAAGGAATTTTTGACTTCAAATAAAGGCGATAATGTTAATAATGTAGGGTATGAATAGAATTAGGAGCATCTTTCAAATCACAGTTTTGATATAAAATCAAAATGTTGAACTTCACAATCTTAAATTAAGACTTTTCACTGGTTCTTTGTTAGGATTTGGTGAAGAAATAAGCTGAAATAACAGAAAATCTGTGGCGTTATTCACTTCCAGGCTCTTCTTAAGCCTAATTTGGTCATTAAAGGAAAACTCATCTCCTCACATGCTGTTGGCTATTATAACGTCTGCTGGGGTTACTGAGTGGTTTTCATAACCTTGTGTCAAATTCCCCCGACTGATTACAGCATTACGTAGCAGCAGTTCAGCTCGCTGTTTTTCTGCGGTGAAGGTTAACTTCTTATTTTGTGTTCACGTGCCTGTGCTTGTGAACGTGCCGGTGTTTAATATTTGCTCTTTGTTACGTGTGTGCGTATTGTCAAGGCAGCGGAAATGACAGTTCCATGTTTCACGCAACATGGAATAGGTCTGAACATTTGAGATGTGTTTGACTCAGGAAAACTGATTGTTTCTGGATTTTTTTTTTTTTTTTTTTTTTAGTGCTTTGATTTTCAACTGAATTTATAAAAATGGAATTACGTGTGGATAATTTTACTTTAAACTAGTTTTAAGATTGTAAGTGGAGACGTAACAATGACACCTTTCTTTTCTCAAAACAATGTCATCATTATGGGTCCCACTTCAATATACAGTGTATACTATAAAGGGTTTTAGATGAGTTAACCAGTGGGCCATGACACACCTGAGCAACAATTTAAATTTATTTAAATGAGCTAATCATGCCAACCATATAATAAATCTCACACCTATGTGGTTCAGTCTGATTGAACTGGACTGTTCCCCCTCTTGGTATGATTTGTTTGGGCAGGTTTGAACACACCAATTGGACCAAAACAACCATGCTGAGATTCTTTTCAAAACATTTTGGCTCAAAACCTCTTGACCATACACTTTTTGATTTCTAATAGCAAATCAAATGGAAGCTGTGCAAAGGTAGTAACGTACCTTTCTCTGGTTAGCATGTGGTTGTAAATGCTCCATTGTCCCCTTTTTTCTGTGTGAAACCAAACTGAATCAAGGTAAATGCAACAAAAGTAACAACTTGATCACTAATCCAGACCACAACAAACCAATTAGAGGTTTGAAAATGATTTTTTAAAAAAAGATTATTTCACCATGTTGACTTTGTTGTTAGATTCGATATGATAGTCAAAAAAGGAACAGCATGGTAAACCATGTGGGCACCAACCAGGGTTTCCCAGGATCTGCTGCTTTGACTCCAACAATGTAGAGAGGACCCTCTGTCTGAGGCTAACCATATTCACTACAGACACTCAAAAACACACTCTCACACTGAAACACAAGTGCGCTAATGTATAACACACATGCAAACATAGGGACGCTTGGCCCCCTTGAGGATAAATGCACCCATGCACTATTATTCATGCTAGTGAAAATGATGTAAGTTAAAGCATGCAAACATACTGCAGCCTATATCTCTTCTTGGTCAAACCTATAAAACATGATCACACTCAACTGAAGCCACGTTAAACCCAGACAGCCACTGCAGCTTAAATAAAAATTTTTTACTGCAGCAGTTGTGGAGTAGTTTTTGTTTTATTAACTTATTTCAACAGCAGAGGTAACACTGCATTCAGCAGCAGCAGTCTCACTTTTAGTCTTATTCAAGGAGGAAAGTTTACACAGAACACAAACTTAATTACAGCCAGTTGTTGAAAATGTAACAAACAATATATTGTACTTTACTAATCCAAATACTGAAATTAAGCTGTGGTAAAGAGGACAATGGGATTTAAACCACTTTCCTGTTAGAAGGTTGGCATGAAATGTGTGCTAAGTAAAATAGCATTAAGTTAAATGAATCCTGAAAAGCATGGTGAGCTCATAGAAAACCTTGATCTTTTACATCTGCAGATCCCAGCTGGTTTTCTGGCTCCAGTCTCACACTTAACTCTGAGTCACAGGATGGCAATGACCTACCGAGATGCTTTTGGGGGCAGCAGTAGCCAAATGATTGGTGAAGGCGTCACTGAAGTGGGAGGTTCCCAGTTTAAATTCCTGGAATGACTGGGAAAGTCTTGGTGGAGGATGCAAGCATGAGGCTGTTTCTTTTTTATGAACAGCTTGTTTAAGTGCCCATCAACAAGGCACTGACCCCTATTCACTGCTCTGACAAACATCAATACGCCTTTTCCTACGTCTGAAGGCAGTATGAGGTCATGAGCCACTAATTTCATCAGTCACCCATGTGAGTAGCATTTATTAAACTTAAGGTAAATACATGAGTCTTGACTTTTTAATCAAGTTAAATGTTCTTATATCTTGTACTTGAACAAGAACTCAACCAAAAATGGTCACTAGGATCAAAGCAGAAGCTGAGTTAGTACTGTTCCGTGTCATATTACCGAGCCTATAATCAATACTGTCAGTCACAAAGTACATAATAAGTTCATGTACTATCACACGGGTACCACAGAGGATTTCATATTTACACAAATAAATGAAAGTGCAGATGAAAGATAAAACTAATCATGGCGTTTCAATCCAGAATGAGTTTTGATTGAAACTTTCAAGTGAAAATAAAGATTAAATGTACAACAGTGACAAATACTGTACATTTTGCAGGTTGAAAATGTAACGGAATCAGTTCTTCTATTATTATGTCTCTATATCGTGAATGTAAAAAATGTTTTCAGCATTCAGTTACTTGGCTGTCCTTTTAGGTACATTTGGATAATATGAACTAGGCATTTTAACTCCCACAGCACTAATATATTATCATTAGCTTTCCAAAATTCAATATAGTTAGTACAAGTTATTGACAATCATCAATCATGTTTAAAATTAGATTAAGCCTTTAACTAGAGATCGTCTGAAGCCTTAAACTCAGATGGAAATCTAATAAGCTTTCCTGTGATGCCTGTGAAAACTGCAACAATGCATCCTTGTGGTTCTTTGAGCTATGATCCATTTCATATTTAATTTGGATGTTGTGGATTTGAATCAGGATTTGACAAAGGGAAAGACTCAGTCTTAAAATACTTTCCCCACCATGTAATTACACGAAGGACTGATGAGGAGAGAAAAATGGGGAAGGTTGTAATTAAAAATACAGCAACTGAAAGTGTGTGTTGTGGTTGGGATGCTGCATGGGTGGAATGCATACCTGTCAACATTGAGCTTTGAAAATATGGGAGATTTTCTGGGACACGACCCCCCCATGGGGACCCAACCCGACCTGATCTCATGCTCTCATTGAAACTTTTGCTAGCATGACAGTATCATGTTTGTTTATTGCTCCCACGAGAAACTGTTTCAATCAACTTTGGTTCCGCTTGGCTTCAGGTGTCNTGTTTGTTTATTGCTCCCACGAGAAACTGTTTCAATCAACTTTGGTTCCGCTTGGCTTCAGGTGTCCCCTTGCAAGCACGCCCCACTGGTAATACCTCCACGCCCCACCAGGGGGGCGCACCACATAATAATTGAGATAACTTATTGGGCCAATTAAGATTCTATATAACTGTCAAAATATGGGAGATTTGTGGGAGAAATTGCCAAATGGGAGAACAGAGGGAGAGGGGGTGAAAAACGGGAGTGTTGACAGATATGGTGGAATGACCGATAGCAAACTTGTTTTCATAATGAAAGATTAGTTCCAGCGTCAGGCCAGACACCATACTGATCATGTGAGTTCTAGATCCTGTGTCAAAACCAGAAATGAATGTTTTGGAATGGATTGATCTTGGGTATCAAAATTCTACCAATAAGCAATAAAAATGCTTCTGAATTCTGCTCTGAAGAAATTCCTCAAAGAAAATATGGAAGCATAAAGATCAACTTCTTTAATCAGCAAAGAAAACCTCTTTTGGTTCATTTGTTAGCAACGTCTTACGTGATAAACTGTCTGAGAGAGTCTCGGTGTAAATATTAGTGTCAAAAGCAGCAAAGTGTCTCTTACCTCCTCTCTGAAATGCCTTTTGTTTCTTAACTTCAACAAGCAGAATACAAACTATGTATTAGCTCTTCATTTTCTTTATATATGCAGAAGTCTTTCTGTTTTTAAACTTTGACAAATGAATAAGAAGTGTTTACTGGGTTCTTATCATTTGTCTTCAGAACCTTGAAGTATGTTTTGGTAGTTTTGAAGACAAATTCAGTCCCTGACCCACTGACCCAGAGGAAAGGAAGAAGAAGAAGAGAATGACTGAGACATGAAGAGGTGTTTGAAGGTGAAATGATGTTTGTTATGGCTAAATAAAAGTGATACAGTGTGGGAACAGAGAGCAGGGTCACACATATCTGTATTATTTAGTCTAACCAGAGCAGGATGCTGACAGGCAGCACAGGTAAATGATGGGAGGCACCAGGTGAAATATTTTGGTGAATAGCAGGAGTCCTTTAATCTCCAATAACCACTGACTCTGGATAACCAAAATAATATTTTCGGTGTATGATCTGTGTGCTTTTCTCACAGTATTTACAGTAATTGTGAGCATGCTAAGTATAGAAATGACGAACAACACCCTTAAAGGAGCATACCGGTAGTTTTGCATGTTTGAGTCCAATAAATACAACCCACATAGAGATGTTATGTTACGGACAACCATTTCTCAAAACATGCTACTGCAGTGGTAAATGTTAGAATTGTTTTTCCTACCTTCCAGACTGCCATGGGCTTCATACAAAGTCTTCCTTTCACACATACTTATTCTGTTTTTCTGTCATTTATTTCTCTTGTGGGTGGGTCAGCATAGTGGGTGAGGCCCTGGAGTCATATGATCAGAATAATCACCTAATATCACCTCAGAAATCATGTCTGTATGTGTGTGTGTGTGTGTGTGCCTTCTTGAATTCTTTATGTGACATGCATATTGACAGTACAAATACAAATATAATACTTGTAAGGACTCATATTGGAAGACACAGGTCTGAGATTAAGGTTGAAGTTGGTCTGTATATGTTTTTGTCTGTGGCTGAATGTGACTTTCCACTACTTCAAAGGGCTCTTGTGGCCCCTGAGGCCCTCACAGACACCACACAGGTGTTTCCTTTGAGCAGACACATACTGTCAACATTTCAGTCAGGAGCCAAAACTTTACAAACTATAAACTCTGGATCGAGCCTCCTGAGAGCACAAAGGTTCTGCTTTAGCTTACAGCTCTTAACATTGCTGGGCTGAAGTGATAGCTGAGGTTCCTGCTGTTAGTATAAGACATGAAAACCCTTTGAAAGTTCATTACTTGAAGTTTTTTTCACTAAACCAGTCACTTTTAGATTAAAAGAACCAAGACACACCTCACTCAGGAGAAATAGCACCACTGGTTTTATAGGCCCTGGTCTAGACAAAGTTTAACCTGTGTGAAATACTTCAGGTCCTGCAGAAAATGTTTGGACAGGATTTTCAGCAAAGAGGCATTTGGGGCTTGCTGAAAAACAGGTCCTGCCTTTTCCCAAAAATGTATGTATGGACACAAACACAATACATACAGCAAAACTTTACAATCACCATCAGCAATGCCTGCAGGAGTCTCTTCACAGGACTGCTGTTACGATATTGCATGGTCTGTTGCTCAGTCAGCAGCACTTCCTCATGCACAGTCTCTGTGAAGCATACACACACTAAAAGGACAAGGCCACTAACCTCTCTGGCCTGCAGGGTGAGCAGTAACAGGGCATGTTGTCTGTCTGGCCTCCTGCATGGATGAATGCATGCCTGGATGCATGGCAGATTGTCTGCCAACCTCTGACTCTTCCACTCATCCTGGCTTGTGTTTTCTGTCTCGTGCTATGTTGCTCAGAGGGGTGATGCCGGGGTTTAAGAAGATGCTATAACACACTCAGATTAGTATAAGGCTCAATGAAAACATACATTTATCATCCATCTTTTACAGACATTTGTGATAAACTGGTGAGGGCAGCAAGTTAATCACAAGTGACTTGTCTATGTCTCCAAGCCAAAGGTCATAAATTTGGATTCTTCCCTGGTTACTGTAATAAAAACAAAAATATAACACGTCTTGATACAAAGATTCAGTTCTAGCCCCAGCTGGATTCAAACCCTACTTTAATTTCCATTAACAAAATTGGAGTTGTTTGCTCTTTATCAGTTGTTCACCATGTACAGTATAACATTTTCATTGTTAAGGTCAAAGGGTCAGACTGATGCACCAGTCAGTCAGCCAGGATGGAGAAATCAAAAGGACGAGTCATGAGAGGCTCATTAAAAATATGGAGTGTGAGGTGTGGGAGGACATGCCTGGGTGAAATGATCTGCTCAAATCACAGTCAAACAATAGGAAGAGGTGCCTTAGCAGATGCATAGCCAAACGTTGACCTGTGGCACACGAGAAGGCTGTACTACCTCTGAACTGCAGATGTTTTCATCTTAATGACCATAAAATGCTGGACTATACAGGTGTTGGTACTAGATTTAACCTTCTCCTTGTGTTCTGCTCAAATAGTCTTCTTATAATCTTATTGAAGTCTTCCTGGGCCGCCTCCTGGTGCCAAGCCAGAGGCGAGAGTGTGCAGGTGAGCGCCTGTTGGCCAGGCTTTGACCTGTTTAGCCTCGGCCAAAGACAGAACACGCTGCTCCCTTCCTATGGGCCCTCTGCTGGTAGAAACAGGATAAAGAGTGTGATGTGATGTCTGATAAGCATCTCCATTAATACTGTTTCCGCTGACTTAAAAAAATGGTAACTACTCAAAAAAACTCAAGCTCCTGCCATGTTACACACTTTATCCCACTGCACTAAAGCTACAGGCATAATTGTAGGAGTTTTCATTGCAATCAGTCTTAATATAACCTAATATTCATCATTAGAATGGATCTTTATTGTACATAAAACATTGTTGAATGCGTATTGTACACTTTTTGAAGTATAATCCCACAATAATGCCTTACTCCAAATAATCTCTTGGATGAAACACTCCATCTTTCTCATGGTCTGATGAAGGCTAACTAGACCGAAACACTCACGTTGTTTGTTCACATTGACAAGACCAAATACACTCCATTGCTAAATTTCACATTTGGGTGTTTTTGCTTGCCTTGAATAGTCACCCTGCATGAAACAAATTTAAAAAAAAAAAAAAAAAACTGCAGACTTCACCATAGAGCACTGTGTAACATATACATATACAACAATGACAGAGTATATGTTACACCTGTGTCATTTGAGAGAGCCATTTAACAAACTTTTTTTTTTTTTTTTTTTTTTTTTTGCGTTAAATGGGCCATAGCATGATGAAATATTCCCTTGGTAGTAAAACGAGTTGTTGCATTACGTCAAACATTGGTGAATTTAAAGCTGAAACCAAATGGAATATGGTTTATCCCAGAAGTGCACGGTGCTCTGACAAGACGTGTAACTCCAACAAGTCAAGGTTTCAGCATGTGGGAGGTTTTCCTCTTGACAGCTTTTTGACATGCCATAATGCATAATGGCTGATTTCTCAATTCCAGGGTCATAAACCATTTTCTTTGCATTTCTCCAGGACATATATCAAATGTAACGACAAATTCCAAGCAGATGTTTGCAGCACAAATAGGCTTTAGTGTGATTATTATTTCTAAGTAGTAGTGCACTGTTGAAATGCTGAACTCCAAATACTGAGTAATATGGATAGACCCTTAAGCAAGTAAAAAGTATTGAATTGCATTATTTAGCATACTACAATAGTCTGTGTTTTGCAGTGCACCGAACTGAACTGACATCAGCTCCTCCCCCCCCTTCAACATATGGACAGAGCTACTGAGACCAAAGTGACCTTAAATAACTTGATAACAACAGTTCAGCTGCTGTGTAGCAAACCGTGACTATAGAGATGTTAACACTGTATGTACATGGCACAAATATATAAACAGTTTTTATTAGATAATGTGATAAACTGTCTGAATCCATATCTGCTAACAACTGATAACATACAGTATGACAAGTAACCACTGACATTAGCAACAGACACACATTAGGACCATAAGGTTCCTATTAATCAAATTATACGCTAAACATTTATGTTGTTTAGCTGCCAAAATTTGCTTAACATTTTTATTTGTATATCTATAAATATATTGGCATAATTCAAATATAGCAGAGTTTCCCTAATGATAAACATACTGTATAAAACACACTGCAAATTCGCAAAATCTGTGTACAAATTCGCAATATCTCCATCTAGATTCATACATTTATGTTTCATAACACAATATGAACAGCTTTGTGATTTGATCGTCACACACAGTGTTTACCTGTGGTGTTTAGTGTGACGTGCGCGCTGCATCCTTCACCAAACCGGGTGAAACCATAGGGTGACCTCATACTAAGATCTGGCCTATATTCCTGGTTTGCTTTACATATAAACTTCCTCTCCTCTCAGCAGTGAACATATAAGTCAGAAACCACAGAGAGGAGGAGTGGGATGTATGTGTAAGAGTATGAGTGTGTGTGTGTGTGTGTGTGTGTGTGTGTGTGNGTGTGTGTGTGTGTGAGTGTGTGAGTGTGTGTGTGTGTGTGTGTGTGAGTGACAGAGAGGGGGTCTCGGTGTCTAGACAGCCATGAGAAATTAGATCTGCATTTCTAAAGAGCCAGAATTCAGATCATTTGAACCTGTGTGCCTGCCAGAGAGCATATTATGGATGTATGGCTCATGGAGGAAGACACAGAAAGAAGAAGGTTACATGGGGAGATGACTTGATGAGTTGTGACATATGGATGAGAGAGAGAGAGAGAGAGAGAGAGAGAGAGAGAGAGAAAGAAAGAGAGATCAAATGCACAGATGGCATAAGGGTTTGATTCCACCTCTATGAAATGTATCATTATTTGGTTTTCACCACACTGAAGTGATTTCAACACATTACCCACTACTACAGAGAGAGTGGGCCCTGTGGATATGTACAGTACGGTGTGTGTGTGTGTGTACGTACAGTATGTGTGTGGAGAGAGACTCGGCATGGTGTAAAAGTTGTTGTGTGTTCCAGTGTTTCCATATGTTCTTGGCTACTGATTGGATCCAACTAAGATCAGGGCACATTACTAACATTATGTGTGCTACAGACAAGAAAAATGATTTCTATTGTGGCTTATTGAAAGCAGAAAGTATAAATTCCAGGTCTTGTCAGTTTTCACTTGGAAATGGGGTTAATTTAGTGCAACAGCTTAGACTTAAAGTGAGGCTTAAGGGTAATTTAGCCTGTTAAGATTTAGCCTGTTAAAATGCTGGCCTGGTTTGGTTGCTGCACAAGCATCTGTCCATGTACGCATCAAAAAAAATGTGCACATCAACTTTTAAAAGACCATACCGGTGGTGCATGTTTGAGTCCAATATATACCACCTGCATACATGTTATGTTACTGAGAATCATACTACTATTACATTTACTATTACACTACATACTACTATTTACAAATTGAAGAAGTTGGTGAGCACAAGAAATGTCAAAGTTGTGTTTGATTTGGTTATTAAGAAAATATTGTGCAGTTTTTGATTTCTGATAATTGATTTTTATGTTTTATGCAGCGTTTTTGGTTTCTGTGTTTTGTGTATATGCTGGTTGTTGCTTGTTTGTGTTTTTTCTGTTCCTTGTACTCCTGTGAGGGGTCTATAGGAGAATTAAAAGAAAGAAAGATTTACTCCTGGAGCGGTAAATATTAGAATTGTTTTTCCTACCTTCCAGACTGCCACTGGTTTCAGTTCATTCCANGGAGCGGTAAATATTAGAATTGTTTTTCCTACCTTCCAGACTGCCACTGGTTTCAGTTCATTCCAAAATTCAACTGGTAGTGACTAGAAATGTTTTTGAGATAAGTAATCCAACACAGCCAACACATCTGTTATTTTATTTATTTATTTATTTATTTATTTTGTTATTAAAGTAACGTTATTTAGCCTGTCCAACACAGAATTGCATGGAAGAAAATTTAAGTCTCCCCCAGGGTATATAGTCCTATCGAAGACAGTGTTTACAGAGAAATTAAAAATGACAGTGGCTTCTGCATTCAGACATACGTGTTATCAGGAAAAACACTGCATTTTAAGGGTCACCTGAAAATTTGATTTTAAAATGGCAAAATAACATGAAAATTAAAATACAGTTTTATGTTTTTGGAAAATGGTTGTCAGTATCGTAATGTGTATGTGGGTAGTATTTACTGGGCACAGACATGCAAAATCACTGGTATGATCCTTTAAGTATACAAAAGTTTACTTATGTTATCAATTCTCCATTTCCACGTGGTGTCACATTCACCAAACAGATGCTGGTGCAGCAGCCCAAGCATTCACCAACGGCTTTATGGGCTAGATGAGGTCAAGGAATGAGGAAGTGGTGCACTTACTACAAAGCTGCTGTGGCTTGGTTTTATTTATTTACACTCCACACCAGCAGAGACACAAGAAGATTAAAGAGGAAACCATTATCCAAGAAAGCTGGAAACCACATCCAACCCGAAAGAGAGCTGCAAAAACAAATGATCCAAGAGCGACTGAGGGAAAGGGAGGGTTGAGAATCTGTTTCATTATATATTACTGGGAAAATTGAATATCACAAGAAAAAGAAGGGTTGTGTAGTTATGTGTTAAATCAGTAAGAGCAACAAATGAGATGTCAGTACGAATATGTAAAGAAAGGCGAAAGCGGGAGGAGTTACACATTCATGCAGCGTGTTGACAATTTCATTTAGGTTACCCAAGTAACTCTGCAAACTGCAGTCCAAAGCCAATGCAGAGTGTTCCGGTTTCCCCAAACTTGTTCTTTTCCTTAAAGGTACTTGCAAAGCTTCGGTTCTCAGCAAGCGTCCTGACCAGACAGACATCCAGTGTTAAAAGTTGGGTTACGGATCAAGACGTGTCCTTAAAATGTGACATACTGTATGGGACTGTGGTGTGTGTGTGTGTGTGTATGCAAAGCAAGCAAGGACAGTAAGCAGTGTTTGCTTTGCTGTGCAGATAATTGCATAGCACACAGAGTGGAAAGTTGATGTATCTTTGAAGTCCCTTTCTGTTGTGGTAGATCCCACAATGTGGTTCCCATCAGCAGCAAACCTCCTCTTAGGGGGCAGAGAGCGAGAGCAGAGGTAACCGTGGAAGCAGCAAAATTACAGCACAACACTTCAGTCACATGCATGATTTGACCTGGGAGGTCACAGAACACACAGATATACAATGACAGGTAAAAGAAGGGAGAAATAAAGCTAGAGTAGAGAGGACATATTAAAGAAAGAAAGAAAGAAAGAAAGAAAGAAAGAAAGAAAGAAAGAAAGAAAGAAAGAAAGAAAGAAAAAAAGACGAAGTAAAGTTCTCAGAGGGTATGGAGACCATACCCAGTGGCTGGAAATGATTAAGTGGCTTAGAATTTTATAATATGCATGTTTTCTTCCTCTGGGAAAACTTTGGGAGAAATAAGGTCAACACAAAGCAAACTATTAGCCTTAATCAGCCTTGAATCTACTGGCACTGAGGGTTTTTAGTTTCATATGAGTAACATTCTGCCTCAATGAGCTGCCAAGGCACAGCGCTGTAACAACTGTGTCATGTTGCCCCGTCCATGTGGCCCACTTCAGAAAATGTAAGTTAGCATACGCAAAGTCAGTGGCTCATAGTGAAAAAGTTAGTTAAAGGACCATACTGGTCATTTTGCATGTTTGAGCCTAATATATTCAATTTTCATACATGTTATGTTACTGAGAACCATTTCCAAAGGATAAAACCATGTTTCAGCTTTCCTGATATTTTGCAAAATCTCTTAATTTTTCAAAATCAAATATTCATGTGATACACCCTCTTTAAAAATCCATGTTTCACCTGCTAATAGTTACACAGGCTTATGAAGTCATGGTCGTTTCAATTTTTCGGTACACGCAGGTCTTCTTTTGGGACTATATTTCCTGGTGGAGATCAGATCACTCCAAGCTTTTTATTGCACTTAAACGCTAAAATTGCGCAACTTTGGAAAAAAAAGAAAAAGAAAAAAAAACATGAATATGTCTTGTTCATGATGATGGATTACCTATCCCAAGAACGTTTTAAGTATCAACAAGTTGATTTTAATAGCATATCAGAATGAACTGAAACAATGGTGGTCTAGAAGGTGGGGGAAAATAATTAATTCACCATTCCAGTAGTATGCTTTGGGAAATGATTGTCAGTAACATTACATGTATGAAAATTGNTTCACCATTCCAGTAGTATGCTTTGGGAAATGATTGTCAGTAACATTACATGTATGAAAATTGAACGTATTAGGCTCAAACATGCAAAATGGCCAGTATGGTCCTTTAAGATTGGATTACTCAATACACTCAAAATTTTATCATCATCTCTGTTAGCTCCTGTACATGACTTAGAAACAACATTAGCATGTAATTCTAATAACGATTACACAGAAAGAATTTAATTGAATTGCAGTATGAAATAATTTTCCTTCATCCTGAGGCAGGTGATGAAACACACCAACAGATGCTGACTGTATTGTCTTATCCCAAAGATATGAGATAGGAATTATTGCTATAAGTTCTATTCCCCTTTAAGCCTACTCCTGTGGCTATTAATAAAATACCCAAATAATAAAACAGTTATGTTTTTAAAATTTTTTGTACTGTACAGTATTGTGCAGTAGGAGAAAGTAGCATATCAGAGCTACTGGCCACTTGGAGTTAAGGAGCCACAGTGATTAATGATTAGTAAATGACTAATTCAGATGCTTGCAAACAAATCACCAGCTGCAGCAAATATGTCCAAGTTCCATTCAATGGACACAGGCAGAAACTGAGTTTATGAATGACTAGAAAGAAATATGCTGCAGGTTCTCTAAAGGAAACAGATCTGATAAGGCAAATGTACAGACTGACCGAGTTTCGATGTTTGAAATAAAAGAAAGGCTTAAATAACAAAGTAAATTTATCCACTTACCTAATCATCGATGTTGAACCTAGAAGCACAAGCAGCCAACAAGTAACCAACAAGCCTGCATACAGAAGGCACCTTGCTTTACTAACAGGCTTTAACTTTCTTTCTTTATACAATATACAGTATGTGGCTGTGAGTGTCTCTGCAATCAAATAAGTTAAAACCTTGAAAATACATATGATATCCTTATTTATGTTATTGTGTTTAGCCCCTTTGGCACTCACTGAAACACTTGTGAAACATTTGCAAACTATTGTATTAAACGCCAAGGTCCTTATAACAAAATCTATAAAATATACCACCACTCTATGCCATCGAATAGTGTGCCACACTGTAGGATGAAGTGAGTAGCTGGCAAAGTATCAAACTTTTTCTTCCCAGTTTGGAATATCCAATTCCCCATGCTGTCACTCTGTCCCTGTCCCTGTCGCTCTCATCTCCCACTGTGACATCATGTCAACACCTGCCCCTTTTCACCCGCAGATGTTGGACTTTCCCTGGGAACACTTCCTCCTTCCATGTGATCCTGTGTCCCTCCATCCTGTCTCCAACCATCCAATAGATTCGATCCCTCCTCCAGCTTCTCATCCACAAACACAGTTTTGTCCATCGGATGCATGACTATGATAGAGGTAGCGTTACCGGGCAGTAAACCTGGGTCCTGGCTCCACCCATGTGCCATTTTGAATAAATATTGAAGGATCCAACAAAAATGTAATAGTTACTCACCCTGCTGACCTCAAACAACTAACAAATCAAATGTCTGTGTAATGCCTGACAGGTTAATTCCGCAGAAAGTGCATCTGAGCCCAGACGCACCACATTTTGTCAGCAAAACGTGCAGTTGTAAAGCTGTCGGTATCATCTCACAGACAGATGATTAGAAGTCCAGTCACACCATCTATGGCTACATGGGCAGTTAGCCTAACCCATAAACAGCAGCACTTGAGTTTCAACACGCAAAGTTTTTTTTTTTTTCCTGTTTTGCTGCTGTGATGCATGAGCTGATTATATTAGAATAAGGTAAATTATTTGGTTTTTTTTACATAGGAGACAAAGTGAGTTCTAACACAAAAAAGGCTAAATCAGATCTATGTTAAATCTATACATGACACAGAGGAGAAAAGGTGTAACATAGTCTTCTGCAACCAAAAGCATATGTCCGCACGCACACACACACACACACACACACACACACACACACACACACAGACTGAAATGTAGCAGAAACGTTACATGCAGTATTTGTTAATTCTACAACACACAGCTCTTGTTAATGCAAGGACTGATGCGTTATGTTTCTCTGAACACCCTGGTTTGCTGCATTTTTCTATCCAGCCTTTTTAATGAAACACGCCTGTTAAATGTAATGATAACATGCATTCACAGCCACATTACACGTCACAGATCAGATCTGAACAGATCAGTCACACAACTGGCTTTGCAGGACTTTATATAGTCTCTCAAAGCACCATGAGAGAGAAAAGGCTCTGAGATGAAAAACATCTTGATTGATTTTAATGATGCAATACTGTACGTGTTTGATTTGGGAGCTCTGGTGGAAAGCCCCCAGAATATAATGTGTTCCAGTACGACTAGTGTGTCTCTGCTTCTGCTCTAGTTGGTCGATCTCTGACCTTCTTGGCCAATGTGCATTAGAGTGAACGGTTGGAAAATCGTTGATTCAGACTTGATTTGGATTTTGAATTCAGCTTTGTGTCTAACTAAAACTGGCTTCATTTTCGTGTTTTTTGTCAAACATCTTGTCTCGATGCACAACATGATCCTTCCTGTGATCTTTTGCAGGTGGCACAGGTCGCCCTTTTTGGATCCCCGAGTTGTAGCATTCGACATCACTACCTTAAAAATCTTCTCTCTACTCATCACAATCACAACAAAAGTAATCAGTAGTGACTAAAACCTAATAATATGACAAACATCAGCAACCCCAGTTGCTAAGCCAGTGTGCCAAAATCCAACCTCAAACCTAGTGACATCTCATAATGTCTCACTCATAAGGCAAAGATGTTTTTAATGACCTTTAACCTTCCAGACTAACATATTTGTGGGTTTAAACTCCATCTGTTCCCCGTGGTTCTTTCTCTGATTGCCATTCAGTTGTCAGTCAAAAAGGCTGCAAACATCGCACTGAAAAAGTAGAACCGTGGCAGACAATAAATGCATTTATGAGCAGAGATCATGCATGAGGAAAAGTTTCTCTCTCTCTTTTCTCCTCATCTCTCTGTCACCCCCTCCATCCCCCTCATTTTCTCTTTCCAGAAACAGATTTAGCAACTCATACACCCCCGAGTGCTCCACTAGAACAATACCCTATTGTGTGAACTAGCCAAATCTATGGTGCATTAGGTTGCAGCGTTTGTACTGATGTTAAAGGCTGCCAAGAGAATGAAGGGTAATTTGTCTTTGTGTAGTTTGTCTGCATTGTGACGTTTGTTGACATGATTGACAGGGAATGGGGTGTTTACGTTGGAAAATGGTGCCGGGATAGTTTACAATCCAAGGGAATGCAATGTACTGATAGCAGTTTTTGCCACGTTTGCGGTTAACTCAATTACAGTAGTCTGGTAATAGAACCTTAAATGCTGGTCAGAGGATAATTTGGGATTATTTTAAATATACAGTATGTAATAAATTATATCTCCAAACATTCATAATATTATTTATAATCCATCATTCATCCATTGATTTTACTATTACTGATCTATATTTGGTATGGCAGACAATGGTACTGATTACTTAATTAAAGGCTATATTTACACTAAAGATATTGATGTCCCCCCCCCCCCNTTTTTTTTTTTTTGATAGCCTCTTTATATGTTTTATTCACATGGTCTTTATCTGATAGCTGTCACCTTAAACAACATGCAAAATTGGAACTCTATACAAACTCCATTTAAAACTGGTTTAAAAACAGACTGAAAAGTTTAAGATCCCCTCATTCAAACTGGTGTAGATCAAACTGAAGGCTGAAGGCTAATCATGTACAATCCAAGAGACTAATGCACTGAAAATCATCGAGCTGATTCACATCATAAGTGTCATGTTGACTTGGCTCCCCTCTGACTCCCTTCATCTAAGTTTGCTTCAGTTTGCCAGGAAAACACACCAGACTCATGTTGTAGGTATGAATCAGTCACAATCTCCATTTTTGAAAGGGCAAATCAACAGAGAATCAGACGGGCAGGAAAACGCTGCTGGCCGCACCCCAATCAGTGTGACCACAGGTGGTTCCCATCAGCTGTCGAGAGCAAAGCACCTTCTGTGACATCACTGATTGAGGCGTGGACAAAGAGCCCACAGAGAGCAGCAAAGCAGACGACCTTTAACCTGCGTGACTCACTGCTGAATCACACTCTCAATCACAAACAGTAGTTTTTAGACAGATAATAGATCATGTCTCCCTACACAGTTATGTTTTTTCAGGAAATTACTAAAACGTTCTGCTTTTTACACCCATGGGTTTGGTTTTAAAAACAATATGTATCACTGAGTTTGACTTAAGGGTCATGAAAAGTTCATGTAGCAGAAGACTGACATTCAATTGCAATGAAAGCAAAAACCTGTGATACTAGTGATAATTCAGTAAATAATAGAGTTTGATTTGAAGCGTTTTGCATGCTGCTGTCTCGCTTTGGGTGTCTCGTGTTTTGTAAGTGCATCTGGCCTTTTTGGAGGAGCGAGTCATTTTCCTCAAGTTGAAAATTCAAAACAGGGGAACGCTCTTCATCATCAGTGCAGCTTTTAGTCAGCTGTCCAACTGGAATCTTGAATTTTGAGAAATTTTAAGATTATTTCATCTGTTAAACTATTTCTGTCAGAATTAGCTTCTGTTAAACATTATCAGGTTTAGCTCACCATTTAGCTCACTGCCACACAAATGACTGAAAGCGGATTGGATGTTGCCTAGCAACCAAGACAGGACCTCACAACCAACAATTTCTGTGTGATTGGATCAGCGCTGCAGAGGAGAAAATCTTTGCAAAAAGCTTAGAAATCCCGCAGACATGAGTTTAAGCCCCATAACATGACCAAACTCCAAAAAGCAAATTGATTTGCATTTTTATTGTTAATTTAACAGTTGAATTCAGTTTTTTTAATTCATTATTTACTTAAAAGTAGTCGTTTATTCCAGAGTTTGCTTACATCTATTGATGTTCTAAGATCCTTCGGCATGCTGCCAAGAATGAAATTCTGCTGGGGAAATACAAAATGTGTTTCTTGGCCTATATAGTGAAACTTAAATACTGATTCCAATATTGATATCAGCTTTGCAAACTTTTATTGGACCTCAGGCCATTAAAACTTTCAAATTCCCAGAACTAATACAAAGGACATGACACCAGGATTCTGTATTATTTAGTTTTAGAAATCCTACTCATGGTGAATGGGCCTTCTTTGTAAATCTTTGTCATGTAATACCATGAGTCACAGGAAGTAGTCCAGTAAGTGCAGTTGCTCCCTTAGCGTAATATACAAAGATAAAGTAAACAGCCATCTGAGAGACTGTCAGTGAAGGAGAATTCATTTTCTATTTTAGACTCATTTATTTAGACTTGCAGGCGTAACATTATGCATCGTCTGAGAGTGACTTTCTCAAAAATTTCAGGAATTTAGATTTTATTGTTCTATCTTTGAAGATACTATAGTGTTCATACTTGCTCTGTTTTGCTAAGTTTTTCTTTTGATAAATAAGTCTTCTTCTGTTTAGGGAGACATCGCGACTCCTGACCTCCACCGCTGTGTCACAGGAAGCGGTGCGATAAGACGTCTCATTTACCAGCCGTGACGCTAACAAACTTATCAGAGAAATGACAGGTAGACAAATTATTAGGACCACATTTCCAGGAAAGAGGCTGACCGGATTTGTCGGTGAATTTGTAAATCTTTTTGATGTCATGGATGTCTACTTCCCACCAAAAGGGAAGATGTACCGTAGGTGGAGGGGAGACGAAATATTTAAGAAGGAGTAATGAATAAACAAAGATGTGAATTGTGCAGAATGATGTAATTTAGAATTTGGGCAGTCATCCAAAAATCCTATCGACTGTGTCTACTTAATGAAAGCAGAAAAAGAAAAGAAAATCCCTGGATAATCTTATTTCACAGTTATGGTAATGATGTATTGTTCTTGTGTAAAGATTTGAGGCTCAGGCATAAAGAATCATAGTTAAATTTGACATTTTCTTTACTTTCCACCACTAATTACTATTATCTAAACAATAAGACCACTGAAACTGTATAAACTCAGATCAAGTTTGATGGCTTCCAGATGATTGATGGCTCAATTGACCAAACTGAAATTTGCATCAGCCAGGAAAATATCTGTAAAAAGTTTCTTTTTCTATGATTAATCTAACCTACCAAATATCACTAGCAGAAGCCTTGAATGTGGGACAGTAGGACAGTGTGGTTTGTTGATTGAGGGGAAGTTATCCTTTGTTTTGTCACTGTGGACTCCATCAGCAAAAAGCCCAAAGCCGTGTTGGATGCACATATGGAACTGCTGTGTTCTGCCTGCGTGTTATGTTGCTCAACATCTGTTGAAAGTAACAACACTGACCACAAAACCTGTGCCAAAATGTTGGTCAATATTAGCATATGGTAGAATTCAAAAGTGTGCTGGGAGTCAAACGTTTTATAAGAGACAAAAGTATGAAATCTTGACACTTTATAAAACCTTGTCACTTTTTGTGGGTTTATTCTACCTGATAAGCTCTTAGAGGAGATGGGAACATGACAAAAGCAGTCAGCTGGATTTGATACTAAGATATTAGAAAAAATGAACTGGTCCACAGTGCTGTGCAAATGAAAACATAAAACAACAAACTTATGCACTTATAAAACCATATTACACAGATGTAGCCATTGTAGATGTCTAGCTTTTCTTGCTGAACTCCTGCAAATCCAAAGAGGACAGAAGACGGTTGCATAATAGAGGTCTTCACAGGTACAAAAGTTTGGACCTGATCCAAAACAGACCTGTGAAAAACCCAAAACTGACATGCAAAAATCAATTTGAAGGGGCAAAAAAAGAAAAAAGAAAGAAAAAAAAGAGAGAGAGACCTGACCTGAAAGGGACTAGAGGACAGTCGGAACTGATAGATCTCAGTTCATGTTCTACATCTCACCTCCAAAAGCACATTTAATCACACTTTGATTATGACGCATCATATGGTCAGGGGTGATAGGATCCACTCAGGTACAAGACATACTGACACACAAACCCATGGAACCTACCCTGACCCAATTAAACTGAATATAATTTGAAGAGTATGAATTGAGTGGAGACCTCATGAAAAATTGTACTCCAGAGGTTTCTGTATGACTGATGGAAGCTGCAGAGCTGCTACCAGGGTTTTACTGTGTGGAATAAATGCAGGATGTAGAGCTGAGCCATGGCTAGTAATCCTATTCAACATTACAGTACATTACCCAGAGAGAGCGAGAGAGAGAGAGAGAGAGAGAGAAGGGGCTTTCCATGACCTAGTGTGTGTATGTGTGTGTGTAGGATTAGCTCTGTGATCTACAGATTCAGCTGTTTCACATTCAAACTAAGAGTGAGATACAGAATGTGAGAGAAAGAAAAAAGAAAAGACAACAGTGTGTGTGTGTGTTTTCCTGTGCACTCACAGGTGGGCCACATGCACATCATTCCTTCATTCTTATTAACTTTCATTAATAAGAATGAGATCATCAGGCATCAAAGGTGTTTCCCATAAGTCACCTAATAGTGACAGTAAGTGATAGTGATGTGGAAGATTTACTGTAGGAGATGAGCAAGTGGGGGGTGAATATTTGTGGTGAATATTTAATAGCCTTAAACTCCAAGGGGTCTACTTAAAGACTGCTGCTCAATTCACAAAGCCACCAAAAATATGTGGAATGATTGTGAATCACCATTGAGGTTACTAGACAATGAATAAGTTGTAATGACTTAAAAGAATCCAAGCACAAGCTAGTCTATGAATATTTTTATGAATACACACGAATCATAGATGAGATATATACCATGAGAAACAACACATAGCCACACCCATAACTGAGAAATATGGATTTGTGTGTGTATGTGTGTGTGTGTGTGCGCGCGTGCACGCGCGTGTGCGGTCGGTCGGTCGGTCGGTCGGTCCTTGTATGACCAAACCCCATGCGATTCAACTTAATCACCCTCAGATTCAAAACTATTACAACCCTGTTAAGCCATGGGAGCAAGTACATGGAGAAAAACACTCACACACCCACACAGTCATGATGCACATCTGTCCATTCAATCTTATCTGAAAAAAAAAGTCCACTCTCAGTACTTTAAGAAAAAAAAAATACATTCTCATCAACTTAGAGGTATCATAAATGTTCATTCCTTTAGAGAATTTGGATGATGAGCTGAGATTTAGATGTCTTAGTGCAGGTTTATGTAGGATTAAGATAAAGGCTGGCTGAGCCATTTCAGGTTTGTGAAGTCAGTTCAGCTAAAATCATGTGGAAAAAATAAACACCCTCTCTAATCTGACCTTTTGGTTTGATGCAACTCTTGATTCCTGCTGATGAAAAGCATTCCTAACACACTGCTATCACCACCATATCAGAGGTGAATATGCTTTTCTGTTATCTACTGTAGGTAGTAAACAGATTTGTGTCATAAATACCACCTTTAATTCACCAGCCTGTCTGACACATCTCTGCAAGATCCTTTAAGGTCGTTTTGAAACCTGTATTCCATGGCTGTGGTCTGGGTCAGTGAATTGGTTGATTTTTGTTGCATTGAACTCTTGGTTTGGTTTAGTTTTTTTTAGGTCAAATTCAAGCGAGCCAAAATATATCAACAAAAGCCTTGTGAGAATGCTTACTTCACTAAGTGGTCAGAAAATGAAAACAGGAAGAAGTTGAATGTGCTGGGATAACTACTTAACCCAGAACAACAGAACTGGCAAATATTCCTTGTTGTAGTCATCATTTGGACCACATACAAAGAATGCAGAATTTGAATGTGCTTTAAGACAAAATAAATGCAGTAAGAGTATTACAACATTTTGGTATTTTCCATTTGATTGGCCATAGATAATCTAAAGTGCAGTTTATTTAACCACATGCACCTTGCTTTCTTTAATTTTAGATCAATAGTAGATCAATAGATCACATAGTAGTTGGTTTAAAGTAGTAGGATCACAACAGAAACGACCCATTCCAGTGTTCATCTGAGTCCAGACCAAGAACGACTCCTCAAAATGGTCCCAGCATGGGTTTGTTTCAACTGTTTTGAGTCTGATTCAGTGGGACTAAACCATATAGATGTCAAAATCTCTGCTTCTGCACAATCATTATTTTGACACTGTTTCATTTTCTTGGCAGATTTTTAATTCCTTCAAAGAAAATCAGGTGGTTACAGTTACAAAATACTTCAAATCAGATGATGCACACCCAGCTTGAGATTCATACAATTCATATTTCCTCCAGAGAGCCAGTGAGGCCTGCTTTGCTCAAGGGTACGCTGGATAGCAGCTACTATGGGAGGTAAGAATGTCATTCACTCCCTCTTTCATTGCACGTCACAGCCTGACAAGCTGTTTTCACATTAGACATACTTGTGAGACGCAAAATAAGAAGGCAAATTTTCATTGATTGCAGTTAGATCTGCAATTAGTGTGACAAATGAAGTTAACTTAACATTCCACATTGCAGTTCAGCCATTTGCTACTATTCACAGTAGAATCTGAGTGGCCTCAGTAAGACATGGTGTTCCAACAAACTGTCACATTATATATGGAACAATTTGTAGAGCAGTAGGCTGCAAGCCAGCTGCTCTACATAAAACAATTGTTATGCTTTACAGTGTTAACCTGCTCCATATGGATGTGTATGTGTGTGTGTGTGTGTGTGTGTGTGTGTGTGTGTGTGTGTGTGTGTGTGTGTGTGTGCGCTCATGCATGTATGTGTATTTTGCCTGTGTGCATCAAAGGATGTAAAATATGGAGTAGAGCTTTTAGCATGAAAAAAAAGACGATGGAGAGAATGAAAGAGGAGCAATAAGACAGAGAGAGAAAGGGCAGCTAGTGGCTGAAATGAGAAGGAGGTAAATTGTATTTATGAGGAAACTTATAGCCTTTCTGCTATTTTGACTTAATTTACGCTCATCTTCCTGATTGCTGTCAAAAAGCTGCTTACTTTACTTTACTCCTGTTTATATAATGAAGGGTCAGGCCCCCAGTGGTTCATGGGTTCCTACATGGGTCTCTACAAGAGCCACAACTCATTTTCATGAGAAAATGAATCTTATTCATACACATTAGAAGAAAGACAGACAATATATATTTTAAAACTTTCAGCACTTTCAACTCATTTGCTAAGAAACTAAAGAAATGGCTGATTGGTAATCAAATTTGTGAACAGGAGTGGAGGAAGGGGTTTGATTTATTTCTGCTGGATTGAGTAAAGAAAATGGTCAGACCCATCTTTTGAAATGCATTTGATTTTTTGAATTGTTGTCTATTTATTTATTTATTTATTTTTGTTGATTAAAGTGCTAGACTGTGTTAAGAGGTATTCTAATGATGGATGTGAAGTATGAACAGGAGACCAATGTGTTGTTTTGTTATTGTAAACCTTTTGGATCTGTTTTTTTTTTTTGTTTTTTTGTTTTTTTTTAATGTAATGTAACATGTTGTCTAATCATTTTAATATTGTAGGTAATCATCTTATCATCTTGGCGTGGGACTACGGATGACAATTAGTCAACTTTGGCTAAATCTGGCATATTTACATTTTGATTGTATATTAAAGTGTATTGTCCCAATGTAAATAAAAATTACAAATTACATACAGGTTACAGGAAACATTCTGAAGCCTTTTTTAGTGTTTGCTTATATCTTGTCAGTCGTCTGCTGCCAGAAAATCCAAATTAGGACAATATTACAGCTGAGATGCAGTGAATACACTGCAGCTGCAACCACCACAGCTGTGTTTTTCTGTAACACCTGTCCAACAAACCTACTCCAGATAAGCTGTAATATTTTATAAAACAATCATGTTTAGAATTCTTGTCAAACACAGAAGTGGAATAGCTATTGAGACCCTAACTTCATGAGAACAAAATCTGAGAGAAGTTGGGGGTTTTCTTGAGCACCATCAAGTGACCATTACACAAACTGCTTCTTCAGGCCCTTCAAACTTCACTTTCAACATTCAGCTGCAACGTGTGTCACTCAAGTATATAGTAATTTGAGAAAAATTTCAAGTAACCCTGGATTATTTTATTTGAAAAAAAAAAACTACAAATAGGACAAACTTCATAGATGTTTTGAAATACCAGCTGAATTCCACTTTTTGCATATATTGTTCCCATGGAACATCCAAACAGGAGTTTTCAGTTATTTCAGTTTGATAGTGCAGTGCCCGTTGAAAACGTGCCTCTTCGGAACGTGCCGGACATTATGGTGTGTGCCGTAGCCTGCCATAATTTTGTTCTGTATGTCCTTGTGAACTAGCTTTGTTTGCTGTACAGGGTCAGGCTGAGACCGTGGCACAGAGCATATGCTGCCACACCCAGAGCATATCCTGCCATGCAGACTACTTTTTACTGACACAGCTCAATTTGAGAACCGCTCATCCAAACAGCTTCACACACAATACTCCACATCCTTGGGTCCTGAGCAATAAACCTGCCGAATATCAACTTCATATAGTGCTGGGTTCGAGAGATACTGGTGCCACAGAGATTTCTGCCTTTATACTTAGATTAGACCTCTTTGCAGGACAGTGCGTCTACAGACTAGACTTGACGAGGCTTGACTGACATCTCTCTGACTCTTGTTTTAGCACATTCGGTACAAAATTGCTCCATTACTCTCTGTGTGCTTTTTCAAAAACAGCAAAGAAATACATGTATGTTTTTCTGATAAATTGCAGTCACTTTGCTAGAAATGTTAACCATTACAGTACATGCAATTCCTGCAAAAAAAAAAAAAAAANAAAAAAGGGGAACAAATACAGACACTTGCCAAAAAAAAATGAACAAGTCACTTTGCGAGAGCTCAGGTCTTCTCACTCCATTAGTGGCTACACTGAATCTGTTTTGCACTGCACACATTTTCTAAATGGGGTTGCATTTATTTCATTCAGCTTTCCAACATATATCGCCGAGAAACACCAATTTAGTCACTCAAATTGCTTGCAACTTTGCCCATGCCCTGTTCCACCAATAAAACCCAAACTTCCTCCCTGAGCTTAAAGACTCAGGACAACACTTGCCCTCTGGAGCGCCACTTTGCCTCGCTGTGACACAACCCAGCAGAGAACAAATACACTTTCAGAAGTCTTTATTTGATTAAACTGACTGCGTGAGTAACTCTGGTCAAAATCTCCATCCATTTCCATTGCAGATTTAGCACATGCAGTCCAGACTTCTTCTTCTTTTCCTTTCAGCTTTCCCTTCAGGGGTCACCACAGCGAATCATCTGCCTCCATCTAACCCTATCCTCTGCCTCCTCTTCTCTCACACCAACTAACTTCATGTCCTCTTTCACTACATCCATAAATCTCCTCTTTGGTCTTCCTCTAGGCCTCCTGCCTGGCAGTTCCAACCTCAGCATCCTTCTACCGATATGTTCACTATCCCTCCTCTGTACATGTCCAAACCATCTCAGTCTGGCCTCTCTGACTTTATCTCCAAAACATCTAACATGCGCTGTCCCTCTGATGTACTCGTTCCTGATCCTATCCATCCTCGTCACTCCCAAAGAGAACCTCAGCATTTTAGTCTCTGCTACCTCTAGCTCTGCCTCCTGTCTTTTCCTCAGTGCCACTGTCTCTAAGCCATACAACATCGCTGGTCTCACCACCGTTTTGTACACCTTTCCTTTCATTCTTGCCGAGACTCTTTTGTCACACATCACACCTGACACTTTTCTCCACCCATTCCAACCTGAAATGAAATGAAATGCAGTCCAGACTGGTTGTCTCAAAAACACCAGCTGCTTTTTTAAAAATCTCTGTCAAAAATCAGTTTTGTGCTTTAAATGTCATCTTGCTGTGTTCAGCCTTCACTTAGGGGAAATGTTTTTATAATTAATACATTAAATACGGCCTGTCTTCAGTGGATGTATATTATAGAACAGAATCACCACCAGCTTGATCACTGCTTGTTAGAAAGAAAAAACTGGTGTCGATAATTGCTGTTGCTCTTTAGAGGGATGTGTCATCAACCACAATTTTGCTAACAAAAATGTTATGGCATTTATTAATGCATCTATTAGAAACACGTGACCCTCATGTGTCAAACTGTCACACGATGTATGCCGTCCTTAACACCACTCGTGGGTGTGTTGAAAGTGACAACACAGGATTGTGGATGTGCAGAGATTGACATCACTTTGTCTTTCAGGCCAGTCCCACAGAGCAAAGCCTGCTCAGCACTTTCTAACTAAACCCAGATGTTAACAGCTGGATGCTTTGCACTGTGAGGGTGACATCACATCACAAAGCTGCCATATTTACACACCTGGTCTTAAGCTACTACAATGATTAAATTAGAGCCTCCTTATCCATACAAGCCCCCCACGCANACACACACACACACACACACACACATACCACTCAAGATGTAGAGGTTCTCCTCATTTCATAACAATCCTCACATTTCAAATTAATTTTCTTGAGGGCAACGCAGCAGCATCACTGCAAACATGAATCTTAATATATTGCTATAATTACATTCAAAGTGTTGTATAAATAGTAGCTTTATATATATTAAGGAGGACATGATTTTGTCAGTTTCTTATCTGATGATCAGAATTGTTAGATCACATTGTTGTTACGTCCCCAATTTTAATTATATATATCTAGTTTTTGTTTTTTATTTCTTTTTTCTCTGCAGTTTTGAATGCTGAAATCCCCATACACTGTCTGTCCATTCTAAATAACATCTCAGGTACTTCTACATTCTTGTATTTTCAGATTTACCAGAGATCTACACTGCAAAATTCCAGTTTTGACTTGTTTAATGAATCTCATCACTGAATTCCACAATTCAAAATTACACTGACTGACCTGAGAGGAAACTGAAATCTGATCTGAAAATCAAGTTATATATTAGTTACTGGCTGGACCAGATAAAGACGTAATCATTTGGGATGGACAACATGTTTACTGTTGTCTTGTCTGATCATTGATGTTATGTTGCAAAATTGTGTATTGATCAAATTACAAGTAATCCACAGTTTTCATTTTATTGAAGCATATCTTGACAAATATTAGTGCTGTAAAATCCATCCTTCTTATTCATTCTGAGTAAATGGTTATGCTCATGTGTGACATTTTAAGGAGAAGCCAACTTTGTCTTTCTTTGTTTATCAAACACCCATCTCCATAGCAATAAAGGCAATAAGTGCAAATCCAGAGTTGATGTTGCAACATTTAATCCTCTGATTGAATTACCAGGGAGGAGCAGATAGTGAAAGTTACTCAATTTTTATAAACATTTACTCGGCTGTGGCTGTATTTAACAGTGTGGAGGTTCCTGTTGTCACTAAGAGGCGTGTCATCATCAGTACCTCTGGGGTTTAACAAGTGCAGCTTGGCTGTCATTGTTAATACAACCTCTTTTTATTGCTAAGCCACCCTTGCATTGTCTCATGAAAACTGAGAGACCAGGTCAAAGTTTTCCCAAAACACGTTGACGTAGGAGAAAACTCTTGATTTAAGAAGTCCTGATCCCAAATAGTCCCATGGGGTTTCTCCAATTAAACTAGAAGTCCACTCATTAGATAGCAAGAAATGCCAAGACAGAACAAGCCTGGACAAAAAGTATCTTGTCTGCTTAGGAGCCATCTCCAGGTCTACAGCCCTGTGCCTTAGTTAAGGGCAGTAGCAGGAGTGCTAACCTAACACACACATGTGATAGCAGAGAAACTGTAGTACCTGGAGGAAACCCATAGGAACCTGGGGGAGAATGTGTAAACTCTACATAGAAAGGACCAGAAAGGAACCCAAGACCTTCTTGCTGTACAGCAACAGTGCCCAAACCTGCACCACCGTGCTAATGAAAATGCACATGTTATTTCCTGTAAATGGCCACTTGCGCACCAAGTAGCCACAGCTGGAAGACGACACACTTTTGAAATGTTTGCCGTGTGATGGAACAGATGGAGCAGCAGTTAACATCAGGACATTCAGCAGATGAACCCAAAAATTGAAAACTGTTGTACATCAGCTGATCATACTGGCACATTTCACTACTCTGTTGTGACATTATTAAACTTCTACTTTCAAAATGGAATAACAAAAAATGAAGCACTAAGAGAAATATGTGTAAATATTATGCTTGATATTTCATTTCATTTACATTTCCAGACTTAATTTCTTTGTCATTTAAAAAAACTATCATTTTTAAAAATTTATCAGCATCTCAACCAAATTGCACCTGTTGATAATATATCATATTATAAACATGTCTGATTTTTCTCATTGAGATTGTGTATTACCTTTGTAGAAACTGAAAAAAATATAGAAAAACTTCTCTGTCACAATTTTAAGACATAATTTAAAAAATGTCTCACCCTGGATCTGGATTTTATGGGTTCTTCTTTGCACCATGCATAGCCCAGCCACCACGTTCCAATCACAATGGGTTCAAAAACCTTTTAAGTAATCCTGCTAAATCCAAAATCCAAACATATGCAGGTGAAAACATACCCTTTTTGTTGATGGTGATAACGTCTAAGAAGTCACAGGCAATCCTGGAATTAGTCTGCTGATTATTAACTCATAAAAAGGCTGAGTAAACCTGTAGAATGGTGGGAATCAAAGAATTCAGTAAATAACATATTGCAGAAAAAGTATTTATTCATGTGATTTTTAAGGATGTATGAGTAAAAATAATTCATCCATCTTCCAATCAATATGAAGGCACTTTTGCCTTAGTTGGCTGAGTGACAGGATAATACATCCTTTCATGCTCTTGCTCTCACATACATACCGGTACATACACACATTCCTCCCAATCTGTTATTACCTCCTTCTCTCTCTTCTCTCTTTTGCCTCGTTCACCTCGCCACACGTTTCTCTCTGAGTGGGTTACATACACAGTGTGGTTATGGCCTTTTCAGCCCATTAAACGGTATGGAACCAGTGTGAGTCTCTGTATTGTTAGTAGTGAACAACCAGTCCTCTCAGGGGTTTGTTGCATGTTATTGCACAAATTCATCACCATTAGGCAATCCTGACAGAGCGCTCAGAGTGGTTTAAATACACACTCAGAGGAGTTGCCAGGAGGACAGAGTGTCTACTCATGTAACTGTATATGTGAGCTTGTTTCTATCTCAACATGTGAAGTGGTAATTAACGATTAAAGCAGCAAAGTGCTGCCCAGGGTAAGTTAAGGTTTTGGCTTATGAAATGATTTTTAGTAGGCAATGGAAGGTGCAAAGATGCCAAATGTGTGCATATGTGCTTTATATCCTTTGATGCAATGAGAAAACCCACATTCTACTCACACAAAGGATAAAAAGGAGCAAGAAGAATCCGTGTGTGTTTAGATAATGCCTGTATGTCATTAAAGCATATTGTATCTATCATTTTTTTGTGTGTGTGAGCAGATGACACAGTGAGAGAAGACTATAAACTAACCAAAAGCATCCCTAACGTTGCCAAACCAAAGCTGTAACTGTTAATGCAAATTTGATTAAATGACCAGTTGACAGATTATGACTGCAGTAAAATGACCAAAAGAGACACAGTTTTGTCTGGATTCCATCTAGTGAGTAAATGTTTGGCTGCGGGAAAAGTTAAGCATTTCAAGCTTACTAGTGCCTTTTCAGTGCCATGGTAGCTCATAAAAATGTGTGAATGTGAATAAGATGGCATGGAAAGCTGTTAAAGTTTTTATTAAGGCATCTGGGAGTCAGAAATGAAAGACAGCAGGAGCTGAAATAATCACTTCTGATATAATCTTTTCAGAAAGCCTCCAGAATGGGATCATGTGCCCCACTGAACCTTTTGACAAGAACCCAATACACACTCATGTAGATGAAGCAACAGCTAATAAAATCAGTAATGTTTCAAGTCTGTATATTATGTCCCCTTTAAATTAATTCTTGCTCTGTTTGCATTTTCATAGTGTAATTCAGTATATGACAAAGTGCGTTGATGTAAGCTTCACATGGTATGCAAGGAAAGATTAAGCAGTTTTATTTGTTTGCAAAGGTCCATCTAAAAATATTTAAAAAGTTCTACAAAATACCCACGGATGCAGCAAGAACTGAGATGCAAAATAACTAAAATTACTGATGTAAATTAAAGTACTTATACATATAATCCCTTTCTGAAAAAAAAAAAAAAATACTGTAATGCACAGATTACACTTTACACAACACTACATCACGACTGGTAGCATGAGAACCAACTGGATTACATTAATGCATTAATTTAAAAAAAATTAATATCTGACTTATAGTGTAAATTGCTACTAAGAAGCCAAATATTACCTCATTGTCCCAGTACTTACAATACTTCATCATATCACTCACATCTCTCTCTCTCTCTCTCTCTCTCTCTCTCTCTCTCTCTCTCACACACAGCTACATATAGTGGAGACTAGGCTTCCGTCCAGATCTCTTTAATGCTATTCTATACTGCACACATACACACACACACACACACACACACAGCCATGCAAACATAAACACAGAGACAGAGGAAGAGACAAAGATTTCAGCCATTCTGCCAAGTAAGATGTTTATATGGTGCTAATGCATCCATTTACCTCCGTATTAAAATCACTCCCGCTGACATTATCTCTCATGTTTGTTTTGATGTAGTAAATTCATAGAGCCGCAGTTGCACGTAAATCTTTGCTATAGTGCTTTTATTGTTTCATTGTGTATAAATATTATTTTGGGTCAACGCAAAGGCACATTTGTTTATCTCCTTCATGTGCAAAGAGATTTAAAATGGCTTTAAAAACTTTTGTAAGGGGTCACTGGGCGACACTGTGCCCCCTTATGTATTTTTTCTGATTCAATGCCTTAGAGAGTAATTAAAGTTTATTTTGCTGTAGACTAAATTTTATACCATTTTCTGTATTGCTTCATATTGCATATGATATCAAATATTGTATTATATTGCGTCTTCCATGTTCCTTCCATAGGCTGGATAACATGGAGTCTCCTTGACCTATTCATCATGACAGATAGATAGATAGATAAATAGATAGATAGATAGATAGATAGATAGATAGATAGATAGATAGATAGATAGACAGACAGACAGACAGACAGACAGACAGACAGTTGTTTTTGACTTCTGTAGCCCATAAAAGGGACCACACACATACACAAACACACACACAGACAGGTGTGAGTGTGTGTGCACAAATAAACACACAAACAGGAACAAATCTGAGCTAAATCTTCCCCACATGGGAAAACAAGCAAAGCAAAATAGTAGAGATTAGTGTCATTTTACCACCACCTATGCATGGACATGAAATCGACAATAGAGTTTATATGGAATCTTTTAGAATGGAACCCTGATAACATTCTGTGACATGCTGAAGGTCTCAGAGAAGGCTGCTTTAACAACAAATCAATATAAATTTGTTTTTACAAGTAGAGAGACCCAGATGACACTTCATCTCACCAACAGGAAATGGCACAGGTAGGTCAGAGAGAGGATGGAGGAGTGGGAGGGAGAGAAGAGAGAAAGAGACGTCAGGAACAGAAGAGAGAAAACAGCTTTGAGTGAGACAAAAAGATTGAGTTATTTAGAGTGCTGAGATTTAAGGTCAGATACCCTGACCCTTCCTGTTTCTCTCTCTCTCATACACACAATCCTCGCTGTCTTTCTCTGTGACCACCCACCTACTCTCTGGATCTCAGCAGGAAGTTACTAATCCTTCAGTAAAACTTGATCACGATGTAAACTAGTAAATAGGCTACATGCACCCTCTTCCTAAACCTCGCACTCGTTTCTGCCCTTTAACAACATTTACCCAACGAACAGGTAAACTGATCCACCCAGTCACAACAGTTTGTTTCATCGCCAATCATCAAAGCAATGGTTTTCATCTCAACAGCAAATTTAATATTAAAACCAGACAATGAGATGGCCCCATGTTCATTTGGATGAAGACTAAATAGAACTGGAGAGATGGTGCTCCCTTGTGGGGCCCCTGTGTTAGTAATAATTTAATAAGTCAAGTTTGTTTTGTATTTCACTAAGAGCACGATTTAACACAATTCTCTTGAGACTGTGTTGAAGCAGATGTTATAATATTGGTCAATAATCATTTAAAGTGACCAGTTGTGATGTTTTTGGCAGAGTCACAATGACTGAGGTGTTTCTGTGCCTTGGGAATACAGTGTGTGTCAGCTGCCATTGGTCCAAAACCAAACTCTTGGCTGTCAGTCGATGTTTTTCCCTTCATAATAGTGATACACCCAAAAAATGTGAGAGAAAAGGTCAAAGTAATCCAACTCATTGCTGTTTGTCACCTTCTTCCACAGTGATGCCAAAGCTAGCTGGCTGGCCTGTAACGTAAGATGTAAAGACACCAGAAGTCAAATTCTGTCAAAGTGATTAACAGAGACATAAGTGTGAGAGACAATGATCCCACTGATATTACCGCTAACACATCTAACCATGATTCATTTCACCAGTGAATGTGCATTTTGAGGCCAGACACTGACGGTCTGAGCATTTAACTTGATTTATTACAGTTCCTCCATGGGCTTCTTCTCTCTTTGAAAGTCAGCGAGCATGTAATTGACTTAAGTATCCTGGATGTTTTCTTAGAGACGCTGAGGAAGCCAGTCAGTCACGCATCCGTAGACATCAAAGGACACAATGACAGAGAGACACAGACAGTGAGAGAGAGGAAGAGCAGCCAGCGGAATCAGCATCATCATAATTTAGATTATTACTGCTAAGTGGAGCGAAGTCTTGGTGGTGTCCAGCCGTAATTGGTATCATGTGTGAAACTGGTGCTGATAACAAAAACAATGACAGCTGTGGGACTTAAACATTATGTCCATTAACTGTTTTCTCACCATGATGAAGAAGAAGCAAAGATTTGTGTGGACAAAATATTAAAATGGTGAATTTGTATCCAAAATATCCAGAAATTTGAGAGTCAGATGAAATTTTTATTATTCTGTTTCTGGGGCTAAAGGATTCCAATTTTTTTAACCACTGTAAAAACTTACCCAAAATCATTTATAAACAGTTAAAATGTTTTATATTCTGTTACATAGAATACTCAAAGTGAATATAAATCCACCAAAGGACTAACACTAATGATCCCCCTATAGAGGCAAATTGGCCTGAGTGAGCTCAGTTTAGCCAATTTAGGCACACAGAAGTAACTGAAAGGTCCAGCAGGTGTTAAAGCCCAGTGCTTTGGCCAAGAATATTCTCAGATATAGTCACATAGTTGACAAAAAATATGTATTTTTGTGTTTCAGGCCTGAGGAGAAATGATAATATAGCCATTGTTTTGTTGTCACGTTAGCTGATATTTTGACATTAACAATTAAACAAATTGCACTTGTAATGAGAAGTAGAATTCATGGTTCCAATAAGCCCTGTAATTAGAGGTTTTTTGTGGTGGATCAATCTTTTTGTCTCCATTTGGAGCATAGATTGTTAAATCTGCATCCATTCACATAGAGCATAACCTATAGTTAGTATCATCCATCAATTATATGTAAAACTAAATTATTGACAATATTTAATATCATAATTTAACACATTTCATATTAGAATACTGCAAATATTGGAATAGGAAATCATCAATCAATTTTTTTTCCTGGCTCTATAATGTTCATCATCAGAAGCATCACAATTGCTGAATTCAAACTTGCTGTGTTACTGATTCATCACAATGTCACACAATCATGATATCTTACATTATATTTATACAGCAATACTATAGGTTCACTGTAGAGATAACACAAAAAGTTCAGTAGAAGATCTTGACTGGTGCTTGTATTATCTCTGGACTTAATGAATTATTAGTTTTTATCTCTGTTATAAGCCAGATGCATTGTAACATCAACACTCATCACTATGTGAGACACAACACACAAGCACACGTGTATAATCACTAATATATAGGCATAAAAAATACACATCTTTTTTCATGACCTATCAATCACTAATAATGTTGTCAAAGACAGATTTTTCCCACAAGAGGCTGATCCTGCCAGAAGCACTCGACTCCTAACTTGGCTTCAATGTTGGAGTGTTCTTACATAATATCTTTTATATATAACTATCATATAACAGCTGAAAAACGACATACTAGCTATTCTGTTAGATATTTGGGGTTTCTCTGTGGTAATATGATAAAACATTAGCTTTAACAATATGTCTTCTCCAACAAATGAAAGATTGACATGCAAAACTCAGGCAATGTCTGAAACTGATTTAGAACTTGCACACAATGAATCCCAAGAGCTTAGAAGAATATGAGACTGTTTTTAACTATCATGTTTGCAACTATTTTGTAACTCATGTCAGCTAAGGTTATGAATATATAGCATATGTTGAAGTTGTTTAAATATTGTAGTGGTGTACCTCTGCAGATTAGGGATTGTTAGGATAATAGAGTGGTCACATTAACAATGATGACCTGATATCACTGACCTGATTCAGCTAGTCACGTGTGTTAGTGGTGTAAGAAGAGATGGAATATGTGCTGTGCTGCAATGAAGACCAGGATTGGGAACCACTTTCTGGGAGGTTAAGGGTGATCTAGGACTGAAGACATTTTGCAGTTCATCTGAAAGACATTCATTTCCAACTAGTGTGAGGAAAAGCAACAACATTTATCCTCATGTGGTAGATCTGCTATCATTGGGACAGGCATGTCCATTGTGGGATGTGGATACTCTGCTCAACCAATGTACTGTCGTCTTCAGATAGTCTTTGGTCTTCAAAGACTGTCTTCAATCTAAATACCCAGTGACTACACATATGCTACTGCACTTACCTGTTTCTACATCTGCAGAAACAATCATTTGAGGAGAGGGAATCTCTCTTTAAATAGCCTCCCAAGGTTTCTTCCATTATTCTTATATAATAAGGTTTTTGAGGAGTTTTTCCTCTTCTTCTTAGAGAGCTTGGGCTGGATCAGGAACTGTTAATATGTGGGTCTGTAAAGCCCTTTGAAACATTGTTTGTGATCCTTGGCTATACAAATAAATTTGACTTGACTTACGGTATGTTCACACTACATGGTTTGATCCGTTCAATCGGACAAGGGTTCTTTTCCTCCCTCGGTACGGATCATTTGTGCAGGTCTGAAAACAGCAATCACACTCGGCTGTAGGCCAAAACAAATACACCGAGGCTGTTTTGAGGAGATGGTCCAGTATCAAATGAGTTCCAGAGCAGTTCGTTTGTGGTCTGAACATGATCTGCAGTTGTTCCAAACCAACGTCAGGACAATCTATTGATCTATTGATTAATCTAGAACCAGAGATGGCTAGATGTATGTGGTTAACGTTAAGTAAACTACATCTTTGATAAGCAAGTCCATAAATGCTTTGAAAAGGTCATAACATATCAATCTCAATTAACATATCTTCAGAGTAACACGTTGAAGGTAAGCATGCTGTTATGTTTGCTCAATATGCATCTCCATTCTCCAGTTCAGTTATCTGAAGGCAGCATGTCCTCTTCTTTTGATAACTACAGTAGGTATTTTGGAAGAGTTACTGTAACTATTATGCATGTCTCAGAGAAATCACCCATCATTCACCTGCTTTGTGTGTGTGTGTGTGTGTGTGTGTGTGTGTGTGTGTGTGTGTGCGCACATTTACTGTTTACACATTTTTACACACGTGTGTGTGTGTGTGTGCACATTTACTGTTTACTGTTTACACATTTATTGTTTTTTTCTATGTGTTACTGGATTATATGTGTGTCACTTCATGTTTTCCCTCATCACACACTAAAAAGCTTGCAGGCTAACTAGTGTTTGGCCTTTTGGCTTTTCCTCTAATGACCCCCTGTTGTATTTTGTCCTGACTGGCTCTGACATGACAGGCCAACAGCTAATTGGACCAGCAGAGTGACTCACATTCTTACCATGCTGAATGTTTCTCTTCATGTATGGATTTGCTTAAAAATGTCAGTGGATACTCATGGACATACACACAGTTACATACGTGCAACTTTTGTACAAACCAGGGTAAATAAGAAAGACCTATGCAGTTTATTTGCACCCAAAGGTTATTATCATCTCTCGCCTAAATCTTATACTGCAGGATATACTCGTATCGCTGGGTGACAATACGTTAAGTGGTTTGCAGTGAGTGAAAAAGAGTTGTAATTTTATATGTTGAGTAATTCTGGACTTAAAGGGAGTTAAGATAAGTCAGCTAAGTGCTCTGTTGACAGCTGGAGCTCATAGGAAATCTTTTTTTCAACTCCAGTTTCATAACAGGAAAACCAACATGTCAGATATTTCAGTACCTTTCTGTCTCGACTGTTTTTACAACCCCTTACTTATGGCTTCTATTTGGAACTTTTTCCCCCTCTGTTTCCTTTTTTCTCTCCTCTACATTTTCATGTTTTTTGTTTTTACTCTTCCTCAATTCCTTTTACTTAACCAAACATGTCTTTCTTGCCCTGTCTCCTTTGCTTTGTCTCTCTGCTCTCGCTCTTTGTTTTAGTAATTCTCATTTAAAAAGTGCTCGAAAACAGAGTTGTTTGGAAATCCACTCAAATTGGAATAGGAACTCACACAGCTAAATATCTCAGGGATGCAGGATGACTCCAGTTTAAACTCCAGTTTCTTAGAAATAATTAAGAGACCCACTCTAATTTTTCAACCTTGCTTTACTGGAGTTATTACATTTAAGGCACATAATATTTCATTCAAAACAGAATGTTCAGGGCAAAAATCTGTCTTGCAATGCTCAAGGCATGTTGATTTAAAGTCCCCAAGGCAAACTACTATCTTCTGTTGATTTTGACTTCTGAAACCTCCCTCTGACCAGAATTGGTCCAAATGTTGCATAGCTGGTTGCATCACTAAGCTCAACTTTAGTTTTGAGTCATTTGCTACTTCCTGTATTCTTGGAGGAACACAGGAAGATGGAACACATTTTCATTCTTCTTTCATGCTCTCATTTATAGAACAAACTTACGATTTTCATTTTATAGCGAAAAAACTAGTGACTGTCAGCTCCTCTCTGTTGATAATTTGCCTATTTTGCCATCACCTCTGGTAACAGGTGACTCATGACCATTCTGCACCCTGGCATGGAGTGGCATAACAGATGTCAAAATCTTAAAGGACCATACCAGTGATTTTGATTTTGCATGTTTTAATACTACTGACAACCAAACCTCAAATATGCAAAATCACCAGTGTGCTCCTTTAAGGACTGCATCTTGCAGCATTCTAGGATGTGTTCACCAGCCTGTTCTACTGGAGCAGAAAAATTAAAGCTAACAATAGAAAATTTATCAGATGGTTTATGCTTTCACCAGCAATACCAAAATCCTAAGGGACAAGGTTTTGGAGTCAATTTTAGAATTTCTGATGGCAAGTCATAGTTGAAGCAAGCTAAAATATGTTGAATTCAGCTGAGCCCAGCTTGAAATTCCCTAATGGAATTGTGTGTAACAGATCAATACATCACATGGAGACAGGAAGAGAGAGAGAGAGAGAGAGAGAGAGAGAGAGAGAGAGAGAGAGAGAAGAAGGAAATACAACATTAAGAAAACAGGTAAAGTGTATTTTCAAGAAAGACACACAGAAAGAGAGACCGATGAGGAGTGTGTGTAAGAGAGTGAGCGTCCAGACTACATAGCAAAACCATTTCAGTTCATCTGCTGTCCATTTGGCTCCAATTAGCAAGCAGCCCCCNACCTCCCCCAGCTCCAGCTTCCTCTCTCCCTCCTCACTGCCTCCTCTGTTCTCTTTCTCTTTCCCTCCTCTTCCTACACCATACATCTCTGCTGACACAATTACCTCCAGCTGTGTGTGTGCGTGCGTGTGTGCGTGCGTGAGTGTGTGTGAGAGAGAGAGAGAGAGAGAGAGAGAGAGAAGAACGAGAATGTGCCTGGATGCACATGTATCTGCATCCATTTGGGTGTGTGTGTGTATGTGTGTGTGTGTGTACCTAGCCTCCCACTGCCTTTTTCCATAACAGGCCACCACCAAGGCAGCCCCCCTGTCTGTTTTAAGACATAAGCACACACACTTCCAGAATGAACAAAGCCCTCAGTCAGTCAGTCCACCAAGCTGCAGAGGGGTTGGGGATTGTAAATGGTAACATATTCCCTCAGCTAGATGGCATAATGAGCAGTTATGGTGATTTCAACATCTTAGATCAAAGATTGCTCTATGATCATCCTTTTTCTGCATGAAAGAAAACTTTTCTATGCTGTTAAAAAATTTTTATCTTACCACTCAGGTATCATTGTCAAACTTTGTATAATGTAGGAATACTGTTGGAAGCACTTCAATAACATCACAGTACTCCACGTAGGGACACTGAGCGAGAAATACACAATAAATCAGAATATATTCTGAATGAGTCAGTGTTGAAAAGTTTCCTGTCACATGTTTATGGACGTGGTTCGTTATGTCAACATGCTCGTTATATCAACACGCTCACGTACCTTTTTTCACAAGAGTGTGAGTGTTTGTCTTGCAGAATGTGACGCCTGAACTGATGTGTCAATCAGTTGTTTTAACTGCTGTGACCCTCCATATCGAGATGACATCACCCTGTCTCCACACACACACACACTGAGTTGGTCGCTGGTGTTTGCACTCGCTCTGACTGGCTTGGGGTCCCATTAGAATGAGCTCTCACTGAGTNTGGTCGCTGGTGTTTGCACTCGCTCTGACTGGCTTGGGGTCCCATTAGAATGAGCTCTCACTGAGTCATGTGGAGTCCCCATGCTTGCAGACCACACAGAGATGGCCCATGTCTCAGTGGGTCCAGGTCAACCCCTTGTGATAGTGACATATTGCATGTGAGTCCAACCCCTGACTCATGTTGTAAAACACATCTTTTCTCTGTCTTGTATCTCGTCTCCATTCATAATTTAATAAAAAAAAAAAAAAAAAAAAGGAAATAGGAAGTTTGCCATTGAGGTTTTCCACATCATATCCAGTATTACAAAGACATAAGTGATTCCAAACTAGCAACATGGTTTGGGTTTATCATGTAATCCCTGGAACTGAATCAGTTGTAAAGATTGTGTCAAGGAAAGTTTTTACTCCTGGGACGCAGTTCAGCTCGCATGTCCTTAATGACTTTTTGACATGTATGTTTAACTGAAGTCTACAGGTTAAGTTTTTCTTAACCTCTGATCTGTTGAGGTCAATGGGAAAATGGGAAAATCTGTTATCTGGTGAAATGTTCACTAAAGAATCACTTCGAGTGTCATAGAGATGATGGGTGTACATAACACCAACAGGTCACCTCAGCTTTATCCCAAGAGCTGCTATTGAAAAAAAGCTAAACCCAATGAGTTTGTGTTAAGACCACTGCTAATCCCTTCCAACTCAATAGAGCAACCAAATAGAATGCAGGGATCTCATGTGCACTTGAGCATGTTTGCCAGATGTAAGACATGCTTCGCAGCCATCCTTTTGTTAGCCAGTGAACTTAGATTGAGATCAGATTAAGCCTTAAATGAGTCAACCTTTTGTGAATTGTGTCGTGACGGAGATTTTCTTGATGTTGTCATCCTTGGCAGCGGGGTCAAAATGAATTTGTGGCAGCATCAGGACTCAAGGGTTTGGTTTTCTGTCCACCTAAGAAAGCAAATAGGATCATATTTTCTTTGTTCATTCATTCATTCATTTTCCCAGCTGCTGATCCGTACTCCGCTCATTCTACTCAATGTAAGTGATGTGACAGATGTTTCCATTAAACCTCTTATGATAGCCAGGACATGTGGTAGCTTGGATCTTTACTTTTATCATGATATACACTTCGGGTCCTTTTTTTATGTGTTTACATACAAAGTTTTCCCACAGTTCTTACGACTGTGTTGGGTTACTATTATTACTAAGAGTTCCAAAGTGTTTAAAACCAGCAGTTTAAAGCCACCAGTGTGTGTGTGTGTGTGTGTGTGTGTGTGTGTGTGTGTGTGGATTACTGTTTTGTGTCTCCTGATGTCTTGTCTCTTGTTTGGGACAGAACAGCTGTGGAGGAAGATAGGGAGGTCAACACAATCCAGCTGGATAATACCACCCAACAACAACTTACAGTCACCGAGCTCGGTTTTAGAGAGTCATAAGTCATGGAGTCCAAATCCCAAGTTGTGTCCAGTTGTGACATTTCTTCTTTTCAAGCATTTGGGCATGAGTCCAGCTGACAAATTCTGTTTCCTTAATAACTGATTGAGGCCATCGATTAGACTAAAGGGTTGGTTTGGCAACTAATTTGCTACTAATTTCAAAGCATGTATGAGATTGATTTTCCCAGGCAGCTATTGGTTTCTATTCATGTCCCTCCAATGTTACAGGCATTGAAATTTGTAATCCATCATGATGCACTGAAGTAGTATTGTTGCATGTTAATGCAGCTGCAAGCAGGGTCTGCTTTAAAAAAAATCCTCCTCTGATGCATTGAAGGACACTGACATACAACATATCATTGTCAAGCATCCAGTGCAAAGCAAGAAATGATGAGATTCATCTTAAATTTTATCTTACCCTTTTCATGTCCTTCTTAAATTTAATGCAATTTATTCTAGCCTGACATAGCCATAGCTTCCTCAGGTCAATTTTTGCTATGCTGTCTGGAAAGCATTCACTCATCTATTGTTAACAACCAGGAATTATGTTTGTGAAGCACTATTCTGCCATTTGGTGGCTTATTTCTGAAACTGATTTTTGTGACTAGTTTGAAGGGAAATTTGCTAAAATTTTCAACAACCACCGTGTTTTTTTCTAATTTAAAAATCAGGACCAAAGACCAATGTCCAGTCAGGTATAGGAATATAAAACCTATTTGAAATAAATGGCTATATTTAATTCATCAGTTGTATCTTGTAGGAGCATCCACACTAAACTCCCAAAAAATAGTTAATTGCTACAGGAAATCAGTGACATTTCTGCATGCTGATTTTGCTTGAACACTGACATCATTTGGTTTTGAACAGAAACAGATGTGAAATAGTTTGTGTTAGAGGCCAAGGGCATGATGAGCACAATGTCCAATAGGAGTCCAGAGGCTGAACATGATGGGTTTCAGGAAATACAGATATGAATCACACATCCTTGTAATGCTGAATCTCTGTCTCAGCATTCAAAAGCTGCAGAACTGCCTGTGGACAAGGTTAACTTCATGGTGAATAAAGACTTCAGATCAAAGAAACCACCAAATGGCATTAAATGCTCCAGCCTGCAGACGGTGAAGGTACAGCAGTATGATTCACCTTCTTAAAGCTGGTACAGATGTCCAGTGGTTTTAATTTTGGGTTGGGGTAGGGACAGAGCATCACCAAGTGACAGTTAACAAATGGTTTCCCAGATTTTATGGAACTGGGGAAAGGAAACTCAATTTCCTCTGGCTGTCCCACACACACACACACACACACACTACACACACACAACCTACTAAAAAGTGATGAGGAGGGGACTCTGCGGTTACAATTACAAAACCAAACTCTACTCAACAGCAGCCTACAGTCTCAGCTTCCTATTCAGATTTATGAGGGTTTAGATTTCAGTTTTGGGGTGGTGAACACCTTATGGTTCATATGCTAAAAATTTTGGACATAATATAAATTGTCAGATTTGATCTGATGTCATTGACGGTTCCTATTAATGTCCTTTGGCAGATGAATAAAATGAACAAAGCGTGAAGAGAGCCAGGGTGTTCTCAGAGTTTTTCAAATTTGTGTCAGAGGTGCAAACATTTGATGATGAGTTTGGTGACTTAACGATAAAGTGAAGACATGGATCACACCTTACCTGAGCTGTGCACAATCCAACTTGTACAAAAACACGAGCACTCCAACCCACACCATGTAAGATTTAAGTGGACAATAATATATCATCTCAAAGAACACATTTGTACGTTCACAACTGGATCAGAAGACAAAAGACTACTGGTGTCCTGAACCACCATACATTACAAGAAAATTGGCAATGACAGTTTTGTTACAAGAATGCCTTTTTAACATTATGATGCTAAAAGGGAACTTCTCTCTTCATCCCTCAAATCTGAGTTGTCAGTGTACACACAGAGATTCAGTGTTTGACATCACAAATCACTGGAAGCCAATCATAGTCATGATTGTAAATGTGGAGACATGAAAAATGGTTAATTGATGTTTTTATCTTAGCTAGTTATCTTGTTTGCCAATGAATGTAACTAGTTAGTAACCATTGTAGATAAACTAGTCTATCTAGACTACTTTTACAGAGCTTCAAATGTGACTGGAGGAGTCTTTAAATTTAGCCATGGATTCTGCCTGACTAGAGGGAATCAGCTGTGATGACTAAATCTGTACTTATGCAATTTGAATTTTTGTGATAGGTCACAGTGAGAATAAACACAGTGGGAGATCATAGTCAGCTGCGACAGAAAGACGTTTAACTGGAGAGTGTCTGTTATACAGGTATAACAGTGTTGATTTTCAGCACCACATTCAGTTACTACACACCTATTAGTCCAACTATAGAACACAAGATGTATGCAGTACAGTGTATAAATCCATCCAAACTGAGCAGGTTACAGAACACCAAGCGGAACAGCGTGAAACAGGTAGCACTCCAGAACCCATGCTGGGCATCAAACGATGCTCTTGGGGTTAAGCTGAAGAGTTCAAAATATTTTCCCCTTCAGTGACCCCACAGCCATTCACTCCTGTTCTTTCATATTATTCAGAAAATTTGTTTAACCCCAATCAGTGACCATGGGTCAGACAGTCAGTTTAACAAGTAAATCTGAGTGAATGAAGCTTAAAGAAGTCCTGCTTCCCGGGTGAGTCAGCTCAGGCTGCTCACAGCAGTGCCCTCATTCATTTCTTTGCTGTGTTTGGGTCACTTGGCTATAAACGAGCATCGCTGGCTGGTAGGGTTGTTAAGCCATTTTCAGGCCAATTAACTTTTCTTTACACTCAACATGCACAGCTAGAACCTGCATGGTTGGATAGCAGATGTTGAGTGAAATCAGCAAAGTAATTTGTCAGTTGTATGTTGTGTTTAGTTACATTTTTGTGTTGTGTTATGGATCTGTTCAATCCTGTGCTTCAGACATGGAGTGTTATTATTATCAATGTGAGGTTGGATGAGTAAAGTGTTATAAGAGAAGGGAAGGATGGGGAAATAATTATGAGGTGAAGAGGACAAAGGTCAGATGAGGTAAGAGTGAAAAAGTTAAAGTGAAGTGAAGAAGGGTGGGAAAGGAAGAGGAGAGAAAGTGAAGTGGTGAAGCAGCACTTAAGTGTTGTTTTCATTCTATATCCCACTGTCATTTGCAGTATTTTAGGTTTTACTAGAGGATTCCACCTTCTGATAGGATTAAATGGAGTAAATGTAAACCAGAACTATTCATATCTGCAATATCTCCAAACACTGATGAAGAAATATTCAAAACTCTTACTTAAGTAAAAGTAAACATGCATTAATAGTGGAAAGTGCTCAAGTACTTTCAGTAAAAGTTTCCACAAAGAACAGCAGAGTTTAGTTTTTCCATCAAGGGAAAAGCTTGCATGTATTTGGGGATTCCCACGTACATGTTATCTTACTGACAACCATTAAAAACATTTTTTTTTTTTTAATTTCCTGTTATTTTGTNATGTTATCTTACTGACAACCATTAAAAACATTTTTTTTTTTTTAATTTCCTGTTATTTTGTGAAATTCTCTAATCTTTCAAAATCAAATGTTCAGGTGATACACACACCTTAAAATTCATTGTTTCGCCTGTTAACACTTATATCCAAATGTAGAAGGGACTGTTGCTTTAATTTCTCAATAAAATCTGTCTTCTCCTGGGACTATATTCCTTGTTGGAGACATACATTGTCTTCCGTGCAGCTCTGTGTTGAACTGGTTAAATAAAGCTATTTTGACAAAAAAAAAAAAAAAAANAAAAAAAAAAAAAAAAGAAAAATTAATAGACGTCATGCTCATTGTGATGCATTATTTATCTTAAGCACATTTCACACATTTCAAGTCTCTACATGTTGATTTCAATAGCTTACTGGAATTAACTGTGGTAATCCGGAAGGTAGGGAAAAACAATTCTAATATTTATCACTCCAGTAGTATGTTTTGGGAAATGGCTGTCAATTACATAATGTGTGTGTTGTATATATTGGGCTCAGACATGCAAAACCACCAGTATGGTCCTCTAGTATTGGCCTGAAGCACAGCACTTGACTGCTTTGTTTTCAAGATATAAAGATTAGGAACAGGGAGTTACGTCAAAATGAAACAAGAAAAAGCCATGAAAAGACTACTGTTCTCCACTTCTGTCATCCAAATCATTATTTGTCCATCAGTATTGGACTTCACAACAACTGCTACTGCAATCTCCAGCATCAGCCCAGATTTAGATTGGACCATTAACTCTAATAGCATGATTCAATACAGAACCAGTGTTTACACACTGACAGGATAGAGGCTTTGTGGGATGCCGCTGAACCATGAGAGGATGGACAGAGGGTGCATGTGTGTGTGTGTGTGTGTGTGTCTGTCTGTGGTTAATTACATGTTTTTGTTATGTTCACATTGAAATATTGCAGTTTGATAAATGATGTTAATGCCCTAGTGAAGACAGGCTCAGACGCGAGAGAAAAAGAGGTGATACAGACATATTTATTCCTAGCAACACTATAATTTTCATTCTACTGGCAAAAAATTTCCTTCCATGTTTTACATTGACATCAATTCGCTGAGTTGTGAAAGTTGAAACTGCAAAACAGAGTCAAGACATCTGTAATCAGGGATGGAAATGATAACACAGACGCGCAGATAAATGAGTATAAAATGCTCCCGCTTCCTAATAACAGGGGAGAGAGGAAGTGAAAGAGACACAGAGTGGCTTTAATGATCTAATGACAATATATAAAGAGAGGAGGAAACAGCAAAACAGAGAGAGAGAGAGAGAGAGAGAGATACTCCACTGATGTAGTACTCTTTAGGAGATTATAGCCTTACTGCCAAGCCCTGCAATAAAAATCTCATCTAAACTATTGAGCTCTTTATTTACTAAATGAATCCACAGCTCTGTATACAGTTCTGTCCTAATTCTACCACTGGATGCATGTTAGGTTCTTGCCAGACAAGCAAGGGGAGGCTTTCCGAAACTCTATATACACAAAAAATGAAAGGGGAAACATTGTAATAGCCAGCACATTGCAAAGATTACACGTTCTCACTCTTGTATACTTTGATTACAGGCCAACAACGTAAGTACATCATGCATATGTAAACCAGACAGATGCACGTGGAAAGCAAAGGAAGAGAGTGGTGTATGCACCTCCAGAGTATCAATGACAAAGAAGAGACTTGTGCAACACAATAATGTACCTCTTTTGATTTGATTTGAGCCAACTCAATACTTCAACTAATAACTGCTCTTCGTCAAGCATGTCTGTATTTCTGCACTGAATCAGCTACAAAGGGAGTATTGTTGCTGTGCAGGTTGTTCTCCTCCTGTTCCCAGACTCATAGTAAGGTAAACTGGCTTTATGTTGTCTTTGAGTTAATGCATACATACATATATATAAATTTGTAAGGTCTTGTGCACCATATGAGTGAGTATATCCATGGGGAATATTGGGACAAATTAGTCATTAGAGAGCAGAAGATTTTTGAGAAAGCAAAGAAATATTTACCTCTATCCTCCTCGAAGCATGTGATCCACATGCTACACATTTCAATGCATAACATATATTATGTCAACATCACGTCATATAGTATGTCAAATGGGCAAATGTAAAGGCATTTTTACACTGAGTTCATTTTGAGCTTTTGTTTCGGATCCTGGAGCTCTCCACTTAAAGGACCATACCATCCATTTTGCATGTTTGAGCCTAATATATTCAATTTTCATATATATAAGGTTACTGGCAATCATTTCCCAAAGCATACTACTGGAAAGGTGAGTTTAAAAAAAAAAACGTTTTTCCTACCTTCCAGACCACCATTGGTTTCAGTTCATTCTGGTATGCTATTAAAAATCAACTTGTTGATACTTGATCCATCATCGCAAACAACATATGAATTCAGTTTTTTTTTGTTTGTTTGTTTGTTTGTTTTGTTTTGTTTTTGTTTTGTTTTTTGAAGTTTCATAATTTTAGCATTTAAACACAATAAAAAGCACAGAGTGAATGAGGGACAATATTCTCCACTGGAGAATATAGTCCCAAAACAAGACCTGTGTTTATCGAAAAATTTAGATGACCATGACTTCATAAGGCTGCATAACTATTAGCAGGTGAAACATTGATTTTCTTTCTTTCTTTCTTTCTTTCTTTCTTTCTTTCTTTCTTTCTTTCTTTCTTTCTTTCTTTCTTCATCATCCATCTGTGCCTCTCTCTTCTATCTCTCAATCATCCATGCCCATTTCTTCATCTCTAACTACCCCTTCATCTTTCTTTACCATGCCCTCCTCTCATCTCTCTTTTACCTCATTCCAATTTCACCCCATTTGTCCAGTTGCTGCTATCTCTCTCTCTTGCTCTCTCTCTCTCTCTCTCTCTCTCTGCTTTANTCCAGTTGCTGCTATCTCTCTCTCTTGCTCTCTCTCTCTCTCTCTCTCTCTCTGCTTTACTTTCTCTCTCTCTCTCTCCTTCTGTTTCTGAAAGCCATGTGGTCTAATTGTAACCATGTGTGTGTGTGTGTTTGATGATTACAGTGGTAGCTCTGTCAGACTCTGAGAAACTTTACTATAACACATAGAGGTGGTATGGGAAGACACACACATATGCTTACACACATACGTTTAAATAAAGACATTTGTGTCACAGCAGAAATGACTCTAGACAAACAACCATTTTTCAAACACAAAGAGGAAGTGATTTTAAAGAATCCTTCCCTGTTCATGTCTTTGTGGTAAATATTTTTATATGATGGTTTTGTAAACTGACAATACCCGAAACCGCACGGATAAGTGTTTCACAGAAATGGAAATGGGGTGATGAATCGTTGGCTAAATGGCCCTCTTCCTCTTTTTGTGAGCCTTGGGGAGAAGACAAGAGTGCCAAGCTTTGTGCATTGTGTTGCTGCTTTGCACAGTTAGAAAGAATGATGGTTTTGTCTTGCAAAACAAAAGAATGATGTAGATTTGAAATAAAGAAAAAGCGAGGGAAACTGGAGCAGAGAAGGAAGAAAACACAGATTTTGAGGAGCTGGAGGATTTTTACTCGCTCACTTAATGAAAGGAATTTGGATTCTTTGAGAGCAAATTTGGGATTGGGAATGTGTTATTGGGGTTTTTTTGTAAAATCATTATGCATTGAAAGTGATCTCCCTGGTGAATTTGACCCCTCAGTGTGAGAACTGTAATGTTTTTCCAAAGGGAGCAGCACAAAGTGATAGAGCAGAGGTGCCAAATTTGAAATTTAGATTTAAGCTTCTATACTGAGCCAACGGGGCAATTTTTTGAGTATTACTAAAAAGCAGAACCCATCTTTCAAATTGCTTAATCTAGACTGGGCTTAAGCCTTTTTCTGTAAAACTAGCCTTCAGTGATTCAGTGTATTTACTAAATCTACCACAACCATGAACTTAAGTGACCTCCAGCATCTCTGGACTTAATTATGTCTTCCTCTTCTGCATGTTGAGTGAAGGAGCTTGTGCATTGATTGGACTGTACTCCTCAGCTCAACTCTTCATCCTGTTCACAGTGTGCTAACGTATCCTAACGTAAAGACACTTTGTGAAGACACTTGGCTATGACGTATGTTGGGAGAATAGGATGCTCACTAGTCACTGGAACATCCTACCTTATATTATTATATTCTATTTCTCTACACACTCATTGTACCCATTTAATGTCAAAATCAGATTTATTTGTATAGGGAACCTTGATGCTCATCCTCTTTTATCTTTCTGTTCTCCACTCCTGCTGTCTAGTTTGCTCCTGTTCCCCTCCTTCTTTGTTGCTGCAATAAACAGAGGTACCATGTTTAATCATCATTTTGTGAAGGGAAATCAGTTTGAGGTTGTTGTGATGATAACAGGATGATAAACCCCAATTGGAAGAGCTGTCTGTGAATGCATCTTTACCAAAAATCTTCTTAAACACTTCAATCTGCTGTCTGAATGGGCTAAGACTGTTAAAAGCAAATATAAACACACACACACACACACACACACACACACACACACAAACACTATACATAATTTTTATCCAAATAAAATATGCAGTCCTGCATTTTATTGCAAAAAATTCATTTGAAATACATCACTGATCTTTCATTACATCGTGCATCTACTGGATGGGGGAAAAAACAACAAAAATCAATAAAATGCTGCAGTTCACCTCATTGCCAATCAGAAACAAATACTGTGCATAACCTTATATTTAAATGTAACTATGCTCCCATTTGACGAGTGTTGGCAAATGTTGGAAAATGCTAGACTGCTCTCATGACAAGCATCACTGACAGTCAGTTCTTCTGAAAGTGACCATCCAAATCGGGCAATCGATATGTCTAAAATATTACATAATAGACAAACAACAAATGGAAAAGCAAACTGAAAGACCTTGGTGGGGGAAACGAGAGGAGACGAGACTCTACTGTGTGGTGTCTTTGTGTGTGTGTGTGTGTGTGCGCGCATGCATGCACATTTTTGTGTTCAAATGAGCGCCAGGATACTAGTATGGGCTTAGCTGGCTTCTTTCTAAACACACACTGACATTTTATATCATCAAGTCAACTCAAGTTTATTTCTATACACCAATATTACATACAATGACTCAAAGGGCATTACAAACCCACACATCAACAGTTCCCCATCCATCCCAAGCTCTCTAAGTAGACGATGTAGCCACAACCTTCCCTGAAAAATCTTATCATATAAAGAAAAAAAAATATGGAAGAAAGTGGCAATTCAAAGAGAGAAATTCCCTCTCCTCAAATGGTCAGGTGCGATAGGAGCCATACATAAGCAGGCAATTACAAAGATGCAAAAAAAACAAAAAACAAAAAAAACAACGAAACATCACAGGAAATATAAAACAGCAATTAATCATGGCATTGTAAGAAGATGTAGTCAAAATTAAATCATAGTCATAATGGATTCTAGGGATGAGTCACATGAAATAAATGTCTACAAGTGGGTGTATGGTCATTTTTCTGGGGTGCACATCTGACCCGCTCATCTGAGGACCGTCTGAGGGGAGAAAAGCCAGCACGTGTCAGGGAAGGAGCCAGCTGGGCACATGGTGGACACCACCAGGCTAGGACATTGTCAGGGTCAGAATACAATACAATACTATACAATACTATACAACTTTAACTCAACTTGCCCCACTTGAGGTAATTTGGAAGCCACATTGCAGACCAATAGGCTGGACTTCAAGACAGACCTTGATGCTCACATGTGAGTGTGAGGAGGATCCGCCACATCCAAAAAGAAATGCAGATTAGCATGATACATGTGAAGAGCAGCAAATAGTAAAAATGATGTAACAGTGGGAGGACCTTGACAAAAAAAAAAAAAAAAGNAAAAAAAAAAAAAAAAAATGCTGTGCCCAATCCACCAGGCACTGCTAACTAGTGACCAACTAAGGCTGAGCTAAGCCTAATTAAGCCAAACATACATCCCGGCTGGCTAGTCACTTTCCTGCAATACAGAGATTATCTCCTTTTGAGTACTGTATAGAGGGTTATGCTCACTCAGTGGGTAGTGAAAATGAATATTTTTTTAATCTAGGTTCAAAAATTTCAAGACAGTTGAAGGGAAAGAGGAGTATGATAGATGATGGTTCTGTTTCCTGAAGATTTTGTCTTGGTCCTTGGGATAACAAGCAGGCCATGTAGTATTTTGTATGTAAAATTTGTCCATGACATTAATAGGAAGCCAATGTAGGGAGGCTAAGACTGGAGTGATATATTCACATTTACAGGTAGGTATTATCCGAGCTGTGTGGTTTTTCAGAGCACACACCGTGTGACACACACTGAGGGCGTATAACTCATCTATCTTGTCAGCAGCTCTCTCTCTCTCTCTTTCTTTCTCTCTCTCGCTCGCTCTCTCTCTCTCTCTCATACACACACATCCATGCTCCCCCCCCCAACACACTCAAACACCCTAAAATCCCCTGCCCTTTTTCTGACTCTCTCATGTGATTTAGTAATTTCAGCTGCATGAAAACGTGCAATAAAACTGCTACTTAATAAAGGCTCATTTATGAAGTGAAGTTTTATTCCAAAGTCATATCCACTATTGAATAAAGTAGCTCTTACAGTAAACACTGCAAGCACTGTTATTACAAGTAATGTTATATCCAAAGAGGTCATTTAACTGGAATTTGTTTTAGTAGGTTTAAGTTCAGGTAGGTTGTATCTCTGTAGCCTTTACAAGAATAGAGTTTATATCATCTTCATTTTAAATATATTAAATGACAACCACCTGTCACATGTAAGGTCACAATTTCATTTATACATGCAAATCTAACAACAAACATACAGTATATTAAAGCAGTTCAGTTATCAGTCCCATTTAGGAAGTTGTCTAAAATTCATTCAGCTGTGATTATGCAGCTATTTGGCTCCATCTAGTGACTCTTCATTTAAAGTACATTTACCATGAAAAAAGTCATGATCTTCTGATTATGATCAAACTCCATGATTTTGAACAGTTCAGTGTAAACTACACAGCACCTTGGTAACACACTTTATAGGTTTTTCCTTTAATCTGTCATCTGTCTGATAGGTACTATAAGTCTGTTATATTCTTAGGAGAGTCCTGACCTCTTTGAATTTGTAGGATGGTACAATGCATAAAAAAAAAAAAAAAAAAAAAAACAGGACAGGATCTGGACTGCAGAATAGTTGCAGTCCACAGTATTGCCATATACATTCCATCTGAATTATGCTGATGTACTGCCAAACACAGCAAGAGATACAGACAAAGCAAGATGAGGCTAAACAGAGCCGTGCACAGACATTTTGAGGTGCGGTGACTCAAACCAAGTACAAGGATAAACTTTTTTAAAAAGTAGAATAATGTTGTTCTTACTATATAACAGAGCTTACATGGAGAGATTTTGGAGCAGGATAATATAATTTTATCCACATGAACTACTGAGTCCTATTGCACATATGCATGTTGTGTTTAATGTAAAAGGGAGAGTTTAAAAGCCATTGGTTTTAATGCTGTCTTTTTTTTAAATTACATATAAGGATGTGTGTTTAATTTCACAAAAGCCACAAATGTTTCTCTTTTTATCACAACTGAACTTTTGCCAGCAATGATTGATTGAGTCCTGTCAGATGGTGTCATCTGGAGTTTTATATCCTCTGACCATCTGGTAAAGAATATGAATAATTGTTCACTTTTCACAACAGGCTTCAATGCAGAGTCTGGGAAAGATTAATAAAACTGAATCAGCTATACCATAAGGCATGCTGGAGTTAATATAATGCTTCAAAATAAAATTGGAGCAATAAACTCGTCTTTTAACTATTTTATGATATTTCAGAATTAGATTCTTAATTTTACTGAATACTTGCAGTTTATCAGCGTCAGAAATGGCAGAAATGTCTTACTCTGCTAATGATCATTTCTGTAAATTTACTATAGATTAATTGGCTTTGCAGAGCTTGTGATTTTGCACTGAAGTGTCCATGAGCAATTGTCTGATAAATTGTCTGATGATAATCTTATAAAAATCAATAGATTTTTATCACAGTGGATATTCAGACATGTTAAACACAGGTGTAAGCCATCAGTAATTAATTGTCAAAATGTCCAGTGTGAAAAGGAAAATTACTTTTTTCTGGATTCACCCTTTTAATCTGTGTGTGTTCAAGTATAGTTTGTGTCAATGATACACTTTTCTGACTAATGTTCACACACACACACACACACACATATTCATATTCATTCATTCAATAAAAATAAGAAAGGCCTATATACAAATTTTTATTTCATTCTCATGAACTTCAGGGGAAAAAAACTTTCATCTCCTGCTTATTATCTTGTAAAAAAGTAGGGAAAATCATTTCTTTTCCTCACTGACATGACGGTGTTAACAAAACAACATTAACATATTTTCTTGTAGACTGGGGGCTAGAATAACTGTCTTTTAATCAAAAGTCTTGAGTCAACGTGTCAACAAACCTGTCTGCTGAAGTGCCCTTGAGCAAAGCACTGAATATCTGCCCCTTTCCCAAAGTTTTGTAATTGAACCAGCACTCTCACCTCTGAAAACAGAATTCACTTATATAATTCAACAATATATCAGATTATTTGATCCTTTAAAAAATATTTTTCTGCAGCAGTCCACCAATACTGTATGTGCATTGAAGACGTGATGCATGCATTAGCCATAAGTCAGACTCAGTTCTAAACTGAAGCCAATAGAGGTCACTGTTGTGTGTGTGGTGTGAGCTGGCTGGACTCTGACTTCTGTGCATTGTGACTCTCCAGTATAAACTGTGATTTGTATCTGCTGACCCCAGATTCACCTTTGTGGATCCTTCCCTTCATGTAGAGAAATGTGTGTGTTTTTCTGCGTGTGAGAAGACACGGGGGGTGGG
>VXCM01001268.1:216425-226796 GCA_014773175.1 Lucifuga dentata
GGGGGATGGGGGGGTGGGGCTTCCGGCTAAACCACGCCCCCTTCTAGCTGATAATATAATATTCAATGATCTCCGGGCAGACAGGCATGCACAGGGACAACCTGACTGCAACAAGATGCTGTTCATTCATTTTTAGCGCTGAGGCATGTTTCCTGGAGCTACCAGAACTCCTCCAGCCGTCAGGACTCAGAGTTACCCCTCTTCCGTCGGCCTGTTCCCGAACTTTTCACGGCCATAACGCCATGGACCTTCTATCCACGGACGCCGGCGCTTTGGTACGGCATGCAAATACGTACTCTGACGTCGGCGATCATGTGGCTTTTGGCGTAGATCCTCCTTGTGATCGCCAATTTTCCCTTTCCTGTCGCCTGTTGTCTGCTCGGATATTGGCTCGCTGTTAGAGGAATAAATCCAGATTTGGTTTATTTCGTCGCTTCGGGATTGCACGGCACCTCCTGAGCATCGCGCCAAAACGGTGTGCAGGTAAGAAAACGACAAACTCTTCTGTTTTCGTAACGTCTACCTCCTTCAAAACAAGTCACTTCAAGTTAAAACTGCGTGTAGTTGTTTGTTTCTGTCTTTATCATTCCCTGCGCTGCTTCCCAGCAACCCACACGCCTCTCTATCAATATTTTAACTTGTCTAGCCGCATGAACTTTGGCTGTCCTGCCGTTTCCACCTGCGTACCGAGCGTGTGTGTCCGCCAAGTTGTTAATTGGACGTTTTGGCCCCCCGTGTTAAGTTTCACTTTGAAACGTTTAACTGCGTTAGGAGAAGGCGAAGAGGGAGAACATCGTGTCTACTTTTCCTCCTCCCCGAGTCGACATAACCAGCAAAACATGGCCGTCCTTTGCCGACATGTTGTTACGTCGATGGCGAGAGGGGGAACATTTGGGGAGAGTGTTTTTCTGCGCCCCTCTGTCACATATCGGGTTGGCCGGTGGAAGCGACAGTAAAAGTCAGCAGCACGCCGGTAACCGTTCACGTTGTCCGGTTCTGAGGTCTGAGGCAACTTTTTTAAACACCGTGTTTATAGACTTTGATTTGCGCGACTCTCATGTAGGCGTAACGTTACCCTGAGTGACGCCTCCTCCCTCAGAGACCGTGGAGCTGCTGCAGACAGACAGACAGACAGACAGGTGGAAAGAAAGACAGCCGGAAAGAGGGGTAGACATAAAGAGAGAGAGGGGCAGAAAGAAAGAGACAGCCAGCCAGAAAGAGGGATAGACATAAAGAGAGAGACAGCGTGGCAGATAGACAGGATGAAAGAAAGAGACTGACAGAGAGGCAGACAGACAGGCAGAAAAAAGATAGATGGAGAGAGAGAAAGAGGGACAAACAAAAAGAAAGCAGATAGACTGGCAGAAAGAAAGAGACAGAGAGATACTGATGAGCAGGCAGGAAGACAGAGGCAGACAGACAGATTGCCAGGCAGAGAGAGACAGGCAGAAAGATTGACAGGAAGACACAGACTGCTTATATGTTGTAAAAGTCTTTGTATTTCTGTTATTTCAGAATATGAACTTTGGTTGTGATCCCAAAGCCACCCTGAGCTGGAACACCTCCACACTTGAACCTGAATAAAATGTGTGCTGGCAAAGTACAGCTCATTAAATCTAGGAGAGAAAGAAAAGGATATTTGGCTAATGGATTAATAAATTACATTGTTTTGCATCCTTAATATCCTCCAGAAAGACCCAATTAACCCATGTGCTTAGTCACTGAGAAGTTGTATGTATACAAACAGATATGTGGCATAATAGAACAATAACAAAAAGATAATTCAATTCCAAACTCTGGTCTCATTCAGTGCCTTTACTTCAATAAACAGGTTATGATTGGCATATGGCCAATAAATTGATTATTTATATGTCATGTAAACGTGTTACTTCATTTATGAGAAATGTTTACCCATCTAGGTTATACGATTATAAAGTGATTATGAGTTTCCATGTAAACGCTTAACCGGCATATTGACACTGCGCATGCCTCGCTGGTTTCTTTGGACAACACTCACATCAGCTGTAGTATATTCTATGTATGAAACTGATAAAGCACAAAAAAATAAAAAGATGTAATCAGATCCATTGCTAATAGCAGTAGCTACACACAGCTCCGGTTTTGTTTACTTGTGATGTAGGTCAAAGGTAAAAGGTCACATTGACGTTACTTCCTGTTTTTGCACGTCCTGTGATGACTTCTTTTAATAAACAGATAGTTTACCAGATTATTCTTAAAGAACCATACCACCTATTTGGCATGTTTGAGCCTAATATATTTAATTATAAGGTTATACATATAAAGTTACTGACAGTCATTTCCCAAAGGATAAAACCGTATTTCAGCTTTCATGTTATTTTGCAAAATCTCTTAATCTTTCAAAATCAAATATTCAAGCAATACACCCACCTTAAAAATCAATGTTTCGCCAGCCTTATGAAGTCACAGTCGTTAAAATTCTTTGATATACGCAGGTCTTCTTTTGGGACTATATTCCCTGGTGGAGACATACATTCACTCCATGCTTTTTATTGCACTTAAAAGCTAAAATTACGAAACTTCGAAAAAACCTGAATACACATCTTGTTGACGATGATGGATTACCTATCCCAAGAACGTTTTGAGTATCAACAAGTTGATTTTAATAGCGTACCAGAATGAACTGAAACCAATGGCGGTCTGGAAGGTAGGAAAAAAAATTTTTAATTCACCATTCCAGTAGTATGCTTTGATGCTTTGGGAAATGATTGTCAGTAACCTTACGTGTGTGAAAATTGAATATATTAGGCTCAAACATGAAAAATGGGTAGTATGGTCCTTTAACCCATGTAAACGCCTTGCACGATAATTACAGTATTGTGTTTATTCTCAATAAACAGATATCTTTGTGCATATAAACGCACTGAGTGTTCAAACCCTACCAACCTAGGTGCCCTAGTTTATTATACATACATCTATATCTATATGTCAGTACTATAGACCATAGGAAATTAAAAAGTGCCATAAAGTTTTGCAAAGGTCACTGAAAACTCACTGACTTTTAAGTCCCTCCAGGAATATTATGGTGATTTTTCATTACGATGGAAGTCAGATGTCCCCGTCACTCTTCAGAGCTGCTTATAGGTGTGTGTGTGTGTGTGTGTGTGTGTTCTAGCTTTACAGAATCTGCTTTATATCAGTTTGGGATTTAACATCAGGCCTGTAATTATATTTAAATGAATGCATTGACATGATGATAATAACAATGATGATGATACACAAGGACAATGTAACACTTACAAGACGATGTGACACCCAGCGATGTTAGATGTTAACACCAGCTGGATACCAATACCTTTTGCAATTAAATATTGACTGCATCAGCATGGAGGTTGAGATGAAATAATCATTTCATATCCAATATAGTGAGGATTATGGTAAACAAGTCTGGCATATTTTCACTTTGTAGTAACTTGATGCACCTGCTGACTAGCATACGGACTCTCAACTGTGACAGGTTGAAAGACTCGCTCCCTACAGGTGGGCAAAATAATAACAGACAGGAGTGGTTGTTATGGATTTTGGTGTTGGACACATGGTGTGTGTTCTTGCATCTACTGTACTTCTGTTTAAATATATCATCTGTTAGGCTGACTGGACAAGAGTAAAATCTAACAGCCAACTGGATCTATTTTACAATCCTAAACATTTTCTGATGAAGGGAACCACCACTTCTGTAAGCAATTTGAATTTGATTCCCATTCATACCCACTACCCCCAGTTGCTGAGGGTATAAACTTAGCAGTGAGCAAAGAGAAATTTGCCCCCAATTTTTTCTTTGTATTTTCCAATTATGATTTGCCAAATCAGAAATCTCCAGTTAAATAATATGGAACGACAACATACCCATAGCATACCTGCTGTTCATAAAAATCAAACCATCACTTTTAGCTGAACAGTGTGAAAGCATAAAGAAAGTAACAGAACAACAACCTCGCCTCATCAGTACAGTATATTAAGTTTATACATCTTAGTACTTTTTAAAGATGTGACTTGGCCAGCAATCCTCATCTCTGTATTTTAGAAAAAACATATGAATCTATGAGGATAATTGATATTCCCTTTGCCGTTGGCCAGATGTTATAGGACAGTGTATGTGAATTGGTTTTCAGTTTGACAGATGCAAGATTAGGTCTGTATTTAAATATATATTTGGAAAATGCTATTATCAGTATTGCTAAAGGGATTAAAAGAAACACACAGATGTGACCGTCCTACTTTGCTGTTAAAACTGTGTGATGATGCTCAATGACAGAGAGAGAGAGAGAGAGAGAGAGAGATATCTTATTAGGCAGAGTTTCTGTTTGCATCCAGAGTTCACTGGGTTTATTAACAGCAAGGTGCTTTGCAATTATTAACTCATAAAATTAATTAATAATTATATTGTTAATAGCAATTATATTGTTCATAGCAATTATTAACAATATAAAAGATAATAATCCATCCTCACAATCATGTTTTTCCTCGTCTTACTCAGCCAGGCAGTGTTTTTCAACATACTGTGACCTTAGAAACACCCAGCTGTGAGGTGATCCATCCTTTATTTGTTCCTAGAGGCGTTTAGTTGTTTACTGTAGTCAGATCAAGAAAAGCGAAAAAGGCTGTCTGTCATATTCATTTAAATTTAAAATTACAGCACATCATGAACTGTTATAAAAATGTAACAAGAATTATATCAGAACACAAGGATCTGCATTTAATTTGACATCTTGCGATCTAGCATTTACTTTTTTCCAAAGTTAAATGTGTTGCTTAGAACGCTACTTTAATGTCAGATTTAATATCTATTAAATGTCTCTTCCTGTTTCTGGTAAATGGAGCAAACTGGGAGCAGAATATTGACGTAAGACAGTTTTTATTTGGAGATAGTTTTTGTTTTTAATAAGAAAAAAGCGGGCAGGCAGGCTTGTTGTGTTTGAATGCTGTGGGGAAAAAGGAAACCTTATAATGGTCTTGTGGTCAGTTTTATGAGACTACGATCATAATACAGTGATTTCTTTAAAAAAAAACAAACCTTTTTTTCATTACAACTACTCACATGTTTACCTTAATTTACAGATATGCTGCAAATCTATTGCTGAATAAGTTGATCTTGTGGTCACCATTGTTCATCTCATTCCAGAATATAGATGTATTTGTCTTCCCAGGCCAATTTATGGTGGAACAGAAACTTCCTACATTTCCAGATTGTGCATCAGACTAATACATCAAATTTCCAACCTATAGCAAAGCTGGCCATCCTTTGTGAAAGCTTGGAGTGAGTCATTGCCGGTTGAAGGACGGAGGTTGTTGTCATCACAGCGTCGTGCTCCACTGGGCTTTGTGATGACATCACCAACATCTATCGCTTTTGTTCTGGTGCCTTCCGTTCACTTCCTCTCTGCTCTGCTGGCTTCTTAGACTTGTTGTTAGGTGACTAAGACAACCACGGAGATGAGCTCATCACCTGTAGGCGGGGCTGAGAGGAGGGAGAGCGTGATGGAGGGAAGGGGGAGGCAATTAGAGGCAGACTAGAAGAGTTATGCAGGGACAAGAGGAGGAGTGAACACAGCATTGTGTGAGATAGCGTGTATTCGTCTGAGAGAGACTGGCACAGTAAGAGTGATGCAGAGGAAGAGATGATGTAAACTAAAGTCATACTTACACCTTAACCTGTATATGCTCTGTAATTTTCCATTTTGGTGACGTGAAGGAGCAAAGCTGGAGTTGATTTTTGAGTAAACGCCGCATTTGGCTAGCTCAGTATCGAGGTAGCGTTCCAGAAATATTACCACACTTCTAGGGAGAACAAAAGCAGCAACATTTCCAAGTGAGGCACACACAAGGTCACAGTGTTCTTACATATGATGGCTTTACAGCATGTAGTCCTAAGGCTGTCAGTTAAAGCCAGAGGAAGTCATTGGGGAGAAGTCTGCAAAGGAATACAAAGCATCAAGTACAGTATTTCTGTGATGCTTAACACGTCAGAAATTCAAACAAGGAGAATAAAGTCATTCACTGCTTGTGTTAAAATCCATCATTTAGGGAGCCTCTTTCAAAATTCAGGTTCTCCTGTTGTACTGTCATGTTGCTGTTTTCCAGAAGTACATCCAAAGTTATGAATAGACTGAATGGCTGACAGTTATGTCACTTGGGAATGGAATTGACAGAAGTTTTTCCATATGAGAAAGGAAAATGTCGACTACGCCCTCTTAGTTTAGGTTCCAACTGCAGAACAATATTTGTATGTATTTCCATTGGCCAACTTTTGACAGGAGAAGCTGAAGGGAATGTTGGCTAAACTGTGACGTTACCTGTATGACCCCCAAATGACAAAAATCCTGGTGAAAAGTTATGTTGCTTGTAAGATTTTGTAGTGATTGATGTAAGTTGGAATGTTTACTACAAGAGGTAACATATCACTTTTCCTCATTAAGGAATAGCTACGAGTGAATGACAAACTCTTCCGTGTTACCTGGACAACTGAACGCAGGAAAGGTGCTGCTCCCTGCGGATTCACAAGCTAAAGGAGTCAGAAAAAAAAAATGGACCAAACAGCAAGAGAGGTCACAAAGATGGAAAGAAGAGACAAGAGACAGAATGTCTGAATGTGTGCAAACGAGAAACAAGAGATGGCATAAGAGTGAGAAACTACGAGAAAAGTGTGTGTTTTGCGTGCGTGCGTGCGTGCGAGCGTGCGTGAGAGAGAAATGACAACAAACCCAACCTTTAGTCATATATCTGCAGTTTTTGTCATTAGTGATGTATATTCTGGATTTTAAAAATATGCTACTTGCATTGATTATTACCAAGTGTAAGGATAAGAGTTTATACAGTAGCTTGTTTCTGTGTATATGGTCAAATGTTAAAGGACCATACCACCCATTTTGCATGTTTGAGCCTAATATATTCAATTTTCATACACGTAACATTGCTGACAATCATTTCCCAAAGCATACTACTGGAACGGTGAGTTAAATTTTTTTTCTGCCTTCCAGACCGCCATTGGTTTCAGTTCATTCTGGTACGCTATTTAACGTGTTGATACTTGAAACGTTCTTGGGATAGGTAATCCATCATTGTGAACAACATGTATATTCAGGTTGTTTCAAAGTTTTGTAATTTTAGTGTTTAAGCGCAATAAAAAGCGTGGAGTGAATGTATGTCTCCACCAGGGAATATAGTCCCAAAAGAACACCTGCGTTTATCGAAAAATTTAAATGACTGTGACGTTTGTGTAAATATTAGCAGGAGAAACATCGATTTTTTTTTTGATTTTTTTTTTACGGTGGGTGCATCGCTTGAATATTTGATTTTGAAAGATTAAGAGATTTTGCAAAATATCAGGAAAGTTGAAATATGGTTTTATCCTTTAAGAAATGATTGTCAGTAACCTTATGTGTATGAAAATTAGACTCAAAAATGAAAAATAGGTGGTATGTCCTTTTATATGAGTTTTTCAGCTCTGATTTTAAATTATCTGCTGAAATTCTGAACATAATAGCAACAACAACCAGCTTAAGAAAATTTGACTCCAGTCTTTGCACAGTCATTGTCTGAATGTCTCTGTAGGTCCTTTATGTCCACATCGGCTGCTCTTCTCGTTTCTCATCACACTATGTCCTCCATATCTCAAGTTTGGAAAACAGGCAGGGGAGGGGAGAGCGCTTACTAAAAAGCTTTCTGCACTGCCCCACATCCACCAATCACAGCACAAAGACAACCCCCTTCTGCCAGCCTGAAACCAATGAGGAGACAGTTCACAAACCACACCCCACTGCAGGAAAGGCCGAGATTGACAGGTGGGGAAATCTAGCAGCACGGTATTAGTGAATGCATGGCGACACACACCAATAAAGTAGAACTCCAAGGTCTCTAAAATATCTCTCTTTCCCTCTCATGCAAATATAAAGGAAATATACAATATGAATATCTATTTCTCATAGCTGTTGAACTGATTTCCAGGTGAATCCCTCCCACATCTATAATCAGTGTTGACTCCTCACCTGTAGGCTGCTGGTCAGGTGCTTCTTGACCCTTAACTAATTCCGCCAGTATTCCACACACACCTTTCATCATCTCCAGTCCACCTTATTGCTTTCTGTAGTTGATAGCTGATTTTTCCCAATGACGCTGTGGCCAAACTGAACCATTGATAAATCATTAGATAAAGAAAAAAGGTAATGTGCTGTTGATATCAGTGTGGTGTGACTGCTTGAGGCCATGAGGAAGAGTGAAAGAAAGGAGTGTAGAGTGAAAATTACCAGATGAACCAAGTCAAGGTTGTCCATTATGTATTTAGTTTGCTTTAAAAAAAAAAAAATCAAACATATAAGTCTAAAAATGTGAATATAGGAGCTGAGCTGGGTGTTCATTATTGTGTACTGTTAGCTGAGCGGTGACTCCCAACCTCTCTGCAGCACAAACCTTGAGCTTTTCCACTCTGCCGCTGTGCTTAGAGTTCAACTACAATTGACTTTGACCTGTCCACTGACCACCTTTCCAACAAGCAACCAATTCATTTATTCATTTCTTCCTGTTGACACCTCACTAGGGTATAAGGAACAAAAAAAAAAAAAAAAAAAAAAAAAACAGCAAACAAAACATAGAAACCAAAACTCTGTACAATCAAAAACTACAATATTTTCTTAATGAACCTTACCAGATTAAACAAAACTCAATCATTTGTACTTGTTTTCGGTTCTGTCTGTTTAGCTCTGCATTCTTTTTTCTGCAAAACATCTGCACATTCAAGCCACAGATAACATCAAGGCAGCTGTGCTTATTGCCCCTTCACAACCCAAACTGAGGATAAGCAGTACCATGCAAAAAAAGAACAATCATCTGTAAAGATTGTCTCATCTTGTAGTCAGAACTGAGATTTTTTTTTACGTTCAAACCCAATGATGTTGACAGGCCTGAAGGTTAATTCATATTAAAGAAGTGGGGACTGAACAATGAAGTGCCTTAACAGTAGCAGTAGTGTGTGTGTGTTCTATCAGAGCTGCTGTAGATGAGACTTTTTATGTTAATCAGTGTTATCAAACCATGTTATTAAGTTTGCTCCAACAAAGAAAATCCCCAATGAATTGGGGAAAAGGTCATTTCCCTCTGTTACTCGGTTTGCTATAATGAAATTCTGCCCTCTCCCGTCTGCTGTTCATTCAAACTCATCTCTCACTTCTCGGGTGAACTGAATTTTGCGGGTTTCTGTAGGGTCACTTTAGGTTCAGGGGTACAGTTTGCAGCAACAAACCAAACTGAGACCAGTATTTCCCACCCATAGCCTTTACTTGGGTGGCCTGCCCAGGTAAATGAAGACCCGCCCAGGTATCACAAGACGACCCAGCTTCAAAAAAAAATACAACTGCTGTTACACACACTGACGAGCACACACAGCGAGAAGATGAACCACAACTTGTAAATTTCAATTTTATTTTATTTTATATACTAGTGCAGTGCCCGTTCAAAACGTGCGTGTTCGGACTGGGCCGGACTTTGTGGTGTGCGCCACAGCCTGCCATAATTTTGTCCTGCACATCCTCTTGAGGTGGCTTTGTTTGCAGTGCCTGTTGAAAACATGCCTGTTTGGACCAGGCTGGACTTTATGGTATGCTTGTGGAGCGGAGCATATGCTGGCAAGCCCGGAGCATATCCTGCCACGCGTGGACTACTTTTTACCAGCACAGCTCAATTTGAGAACCACTCATCCAAACAACTTCACACACGACGNGTGGACTACTTTTTACCAGCACAGCTCAATTTGAGAACCACTCATCCAAACAACTTCACACACGACGCTGCATGTCCTTGGGTCCTGAGCATTATACCTGCCAAATTTCACATTCATACAGTGCTGGGTTGTTGAGATATTGGTGCTACAGACAGATTAGTTAGATGTATACTTCTGTTTGATTAGTTAAATGTATATTTCTGTTTGGGTCTTGGGGAAGGTCTTGGATACATAGCGTGCCTGCCCACCGCCACAAATTCAACCTGTGGGAAACAGGTTGAATTCAACCTGTGGGAAACAGGTTGAATTTGGAGACAGTGGAGACAGTTCAGCTAGACTGTACAGTACATTATTTACACACCAGGGTCAACATACAAGTGAAAATCTGAGCTCCCATAGCTGACTGACATCTTTGTCTCTGCTGCAAATTTGTGTAAAATGGCTCAGTTGGAATTATTGCTGGACTAATAAATGTTGAGATTTTGAAAGGCTATGGAATCAAATATTCTATAGTAGGTATAAAAAAAATAACCATGAATGTGTATCAGGCAAAAGAAGTTAGACAAGAATCCCCTTGGACTATGATGTTTGCAGATGACATTGTGATCTGTAGTGAGAGC
>VXCM01001269.1:0-23032 GCA_014773175.1 Lucifuga dentata
GGATGCCCTTCCTGACACAACCCTCTGCATTTATTCGGGCTTGGGACCGGCACAAGGTGGACACTGACTTGTGCCCCCTTGAGGCTGCATTCCATTAGGGTCAAAATGGACGGTATGGTCCTTTAATGCAGACACATGTATGCTTATTGCTTGTTTGGATGAATGCAAGGAGGAAAAGTTTCTTGTCGAATCATTTCTGTTTCATAGATCTTAGGGCATTTTAAATTCAGGACATTATCATATGTAACAGAAGTCTGATTGTTGTTTTTCATACTAGCAGTGTGTTTTGTGGTCTTGAAAATCCTGCTCCTGTTGCAACACGCCTCTGAAATCTCAGAAATGTGGTTTTGGCTCTCATATGAGAACACTAGTGTGCAACTGTGGGCAAAGACAACACTGAAGGAATTTCTGTTTCTGTCAACTATAAAGCTTACACCTGTAAACTGCTTTGCTGTCACCATTACAGAAAAAATCCTTTTCTTTTTTTTAAGAAATCTGCAAATTTGTTTTGTTTTGCATTTTGCACTTTATTAGAGAAAAAAATAAGACGAAAACAAGCTAATCAAAATTCCAAATTATTTATTGTACCATAATAATACATATTGTTCATAATACAGAACATAAATCCTGTACAGTAGAAAAATATCTTTCCAGATAATGACATTATGGAAAATGTCTAATGAAATGTATAAAGGAACATAAAAGGTGAATTTGTGATTTTTCACCTCTACTTATTGTTTGTTTTTGCCTTCGTCTACTACGGTTTCTCCAAATTCAGGTTATCTAATTTTTTTTTTTTTTTTAACTCCTTAAAGCCTTTTCCTCATGTGTAAGCCCTGTTATTGTTGACTATCAACTATATTTGCAGCAGTATATATCACACAAGAAAATGCAATGAGTGTAAAATAATCATTTTTAGGTTGTATTGAAAGATTTGTCCTGATTATAATGATGCAACATTTATTCCTTCATCAGCCTTTTGCATGTGAACTATGTGGACTTAAGTGCATCAATCATTGTAGGCAGGAAACATTTAGATTCAGCCTCAGTCTTAAGTGTTAGATTTGAATCCCAATTAGAGACATCCTATAAAAAATGGTATATTTGGCTTCACCTGCTACTGTCTAGTCATGTAAACCTTAAAATAAATATGTGGACCTACTAAGCATACAATCAGTGTAGAGATTCACAAGAATTCCAGATAGTCAAAATGCAGAAAGAATGACTTTTTGATGTTTAAAACTCACTGCTGTACACTGCAAGTGTCCTTTTCATGCCTTTGGTCATTTCTATTGTGAAACTACAATGCCAGCAAAAATGTAATTTGATTTTAATTCTGCGTATCACGTTATATTTTGTTATTAAACTATATCCATTATGCCTTTTCTGAACTGATGAGTGGATATATTTCTGCGTTACATCAAACTGTCATATAAACAGTATTAATGTGTAATTATGGTAAAGTAGCATATTTTATAAACTGACTAAAAATATTGATCTGGTGAAAAGTGCATAATATGTAAAAATGGGTCAGAATGCCTGTAAAATGCAGAATAGTTTTGAGCATAAATATGAGCTCAACATCACTTTGTTTAGTTGATGGTCCCAAACTCCCAGAATGATGGAGAATCTCTAAATCGTTTCCAAATGCCTAGAATGATAGATTGGCTGCAGTGGGAAATATTATGGAAATTTGATGGAGGATTATGTATTCAGATTGTTTTTTTTAAATATCAGTTTACACTTTGAAACGTAGATGGAGACAGAAATACAGGATGGCTTTGAATGGATTGAATATTTGGCCAGTGGAGGGCACACAACTCGCATTTTAATTTTGATTAACACCCCATTAATTAACTCTAATGAAAAACTAAGTATTCTGAAAAATTATATATGTATTTCCTCTCAACAGATAAATGTAACTAAAAAAAAAAATAAAATCCTGCAACAAGTTTTAACACAACCAGGGAAAGTGATCAATACATCCTATTTATGCTTCTCTCCTCTGGCTGTAAAATTTTATGACTGTTTTCAAGATATCATCAGCCCTGGATATGGCACAGATATTTTACTGCTTTATCCCTTTGAGAAAATATGTTTTTACAGCATTTTTCATGAAAAACATCAGCTGAACATTGATTTCAGTCAAACTAATATATATATAATGTATATATGTGTGTGTGTTGGTGAGAGGCATTGCTCTTCTAGCTGGAGGCGATACTAAAAGGCATTTTGTCCAATAATGCAACATTGTCTTCACTTTTTACTCTTTGTTACTGAAATCTTCTGCATTCAATTTGACCTTAGTCTTTACAAATAACTCCAACAAAAACAAGAAAACCACATAAAGCTACATATCTAACCCTACAAACTTCAATTTTTACTGTTAATTGTACACATTTTGGATGCAGTTTCTCTCAAATGAACCTTATTGCTCACCTGTTTGGTCATTTTCTCTTTACTTCCTGTTATTTGTTGTAATGTCTCGTGACTCTCTCTTTATAGGTTACAGTTAGTTTGCACTAGTTTAGGTTCTGTTTGCAGTGTGTCCTGTTTTGCTGGTCTGTGTGCACCTGTTATTTATGGAGCTGACTGTGTGTGTGTGTGTGTTTATGAGGCATCTTCTGTTTCCAGTCTAGATACCTGGATTTAATATCCATCCATCCATCCATCCTCCCTCGATACCTGTGCAGGATTAAGGGGGCTGAAGCCTATCCCAGCTCTCATTGGACAACAGGGCACACCTTGAACAAGTTGCCAGTGTGTCACAGAGTTAACACAAACACACACACACACACACACACACACACACACACAGAGAGAGAGAGAGAGAGAGANGGGGGGGGGGAATGGACACAGGGAGAACATGCAAACTCCACACAAATGCCCCAAAAGATTTTGAATCCCTGGACACTAATTCTAGGTGAGGATTTCCAGTTTAGAGAAAATATTGTTATCAATTATTGACTTTACAGTTCAAATCTTATTTCCCCTGTATGATCAGACATAAGCATGTGTAACTTGTAATGCATGTGAAAGCAACACATTGCAGCATTACAAAGTGTCGTTCATCCAAATCTTCTGTAGGTGGAAGCACACAACTGAGAGACCATAATTACTAACTTGATCCTCAGCGCAAATTTTCTTACCTCTGAGCCAGCATCAGGAAATTCAGATTAATCAGATGCGAAGGAATTCTGTCATGATTCCAAACATGTGGCTAAGGTGAATTAATTTTGATTATGTAACATTGTCACAGTCATAAGCTGTCTTGAATGAATGCATTTTGCTGTTTTGATATGGAGCCTCTTCAGTATTTTCTTCATTCAGTAATTCTTCTCTATGGGCTACTTGTCTCGTCTCCAGCCTGGGTGTGTGATTGGACGTTTGAACACGGAGCTCCGCTTATCATTGGCCACACACGTGCGTGGGGCGTGGCACTGTGACTGCCCGGTTGTGTCCGGGTAAGATGGCGTTGGAAGAGCAGTGCTCGGCACCACCTCGATGGCGGTCCATATCTCTGACACACGTAGAATTCCCGGAGGGTACGTAAACTCAACATTTTCTCTAACTAATGAACATCTGCTAACAGCCGGATACTTTGTCATTTTCGAGCAGGACGCGTATTTTCTTGCTACAGAATGGACACGGCCGTCGGTGATGTTGCCAGATAGTGAGCCACTGTAAAACAGCCTGAGCACAGCGGGGAATGTAACCCAGGCTGCAAAATAGTGAGATAGACACGCATGCGCAGTTGGTGAAAATTGCCACAATGAAGGCTAGTTAGCCAGCTAGCTTTTTAATATCGGCTATGACATTTTATCTCACAAAGTAATGTATTTCCTATGCTCTGTTAGAGATATTTAACGAAATTTAAGCAGGACGAGTAGTAAAATAATTTTATAAATGCATTAAAAATAATTAGCTCTTCCACCTTAAGGAATGTAGCTAACTGTTAGCTAGCTTAGCTTTTGGCCTGACACTGATTAGTGTAGCATAACACAGTGCACCGAGCTGGCTGTGAATTAACAAGATAAATGGTGTTTTCCGTTAGAGCATGGCTCACGTTACCATGCTAGCTTGTTAATTATACCCAGTAAATGTTTCAACCATCCAGGTCAGCTGTCTCCAGGGTTTTCCTGCAGCTTTGGTCGTAACTCTGATGAACATTTCTTAACATCAGTGCTGTGTCGCTGTGTTTTAGATGATCTGACGGGACACATGCTGGCCTACATCAGTCTCCTACCCATAGCAATTCTCGTGGGGTTTGTTACACTCATAGTGTTCAAACGGGAGCTGCACACGGTAAGTCCTGTTCGTGCTCTTTGTCAATTTATACTTTTGTTTCTCTCACAGCACACAGTATAAAAGGGAATGCAACTGCATTTCTTAGTGATCATGGTGAACATAATTGACAGTACAGCACATATACATATTGTAATGCAAACTGAATGATAATGGTGGATGTGCAGTGCATACTACAGAAAATCTGAAAAAAAATAATGCTACCAGTCAAATTAATCTTTAACTTTGTTTATTGTGCGTTTTGTCTCTTTTTTTGGCAAATGAATTACACTCAAAATACAAGTGCAGGGAGATGGAGAGAGTCTGTAACCATAACTGTACAAAAGCTGCAAAAAGAGCAATTACACTTAAAGGATAGTGTAAAGGCTGACCAGATGACCTGAGAAACAAAAGATCCACAAGTTCTAACATCGGCCATCAATATGTCAACTGAAACTAAATCACTTGCGGGGAGCAGGGGACAGAGAGTTTGTGTGTGAGACCAACAACTGACACTGACTATACTGTCAAGTCCAACGCCATGATAACTTAGCTTTAACAACACAACTAAGACCTTCATGTAACATTTCCNTGTCAAGTCCAACGCCATGATAACTTAGCTTTAACAACACAACTAAGACCTTCATGTAACATTTCCTGTTTCAGGGCTAGCAAACTAACTGCAGCTTACTAATGTGGCAAAACCTGCAGGATGATGGAGGCATAGGTGGGTGAACAGGGTGGTGGTTGCTGTGGATCAGCATTTCCTGCAGACTGAGGTCCAACTTCTGTTTCACCATCCTTTTCAAATCCAAAAATCTCCCACGCTTGGCGAGCTAACTTTTTTTGGATTATGGTAGCATGTCTCGCTCTCATTTGTCATCTCCTCCGACGTGATTTTATGGGGCCGGAGGAGCCACACACTATGGTAATCTAGCTAACTAGCTAGTTACTGCACGTCACGGCGTCATCACGTCACGTATGTGCCTGTGTGTGTGGGGCACACACACAGATACAGCCAGGGAGACAAAGTGAGAACAGAAAGAAACGGAAATGATTAAGAGGTGCTGGATTATTTACACAATATTATCATATGTGTATTATTAACACAATATCAGTATTTCATTTTTTAATATCACGGTTATCATCAATACCGGTATATTGAGACACCCCTAAGCTATATGCTCATTTTCTGAATCATAAGAAGAAAATTTACAATGACTGGATAAAACACCGTAGTGGGGATCTGAAAGCTTCAATATCCTTCAACAAATCTAGGTCAGACGCCATGTTGGAAAGTAACCATGTATATGCCTGTTCAGACTGTCCACACTTGAAGGTGGGATGAAAAGCCTGTTGTTATAAAGAGATGAGTTGTGAACAGGAATTCTGCATCTTAATGTTGGCATAACTGGGATAATAATGATGCACACATTCACTTCTCTCCTCAGAGGTATCACGCCGTAGCGCAGGGCTGTAAGTGCAGACTGACGGGAGTAGTTATATAAAGAATGGGAAAAGAGAGCTTGAGAGAGAGAAAACACTTCAACGCACATAGCGGTTTGTCCTTTTCAGAAAGTTACAAATTTTGTTCAACACAGCCCCCTCCAATTCGATTTTCAGACGCTATCTGACATGTCAGGTTCGTTTGAAGCAGTTTATTGGGTAATGTTTATTAGGTTACAGCAGGTGGTAGGTGGAGCACAGAGTTTAAAGGTCTGACAGCCTGTGGAAAAATCGCTGTTTGACAGTCTTGCGGTTCTGGTCCTGATGCTGCAGAGTCATTTGCAAGATGGCAGAGGGTCCCTCAGAGAACGGTCCTTGATGATATTAGAGGCTCTAGTATTACAGCGCTTATAGGAAATGTCCTAAACGGAGCAGTGGGGATGCCCAAATATTGTTTCAACTGATTTTGTAGTGAAGTCTGAAGTGTTCTGTGGAACGTAGTGGGGGGTAGGGAGGAAGTCTTGCTTTCTGCACGTCATAGGAAATGCAAATGAGTAAAGTATTCAAAAACAGNTTTTTTTTTTTTTTTTTTGTCAGACTGTCTTCATCTTTGATTAGCAGCCGTTAAGCAGGGCTGTTGTCTCTAAGGACCCTGAAAAGTGGTTGTCATGCAGGCCTGAAGCTTATGTGTTTAGAAATTGAAATAATTTTGACCTGTTTTCATAGATTTCATTTTTTGGTGGGATCATCCTGAATGAAGGGGTGAACTGGCTGTTGAAGCACATTCTTAGAGAGCCACGCCCATGTGCAGGTAAGCGGAGAAACAAGCACTTTATCGATCCGAGTGTATTTGGAGTTTTCAGCCTGACCAGTTTGTCCTCGTCCTGGGAAGGAATGCAAGAGATTTTTCTTATTCTCCAAATGTAAAGTTTTTCTGTCTTTCTGCAGGCACTCACTCAACCCTGACAACAGAGTATGGGATGCCCTCCAGCCATTCCCAGCTCGTCTGGTTCTTTGTTGTTTACTTCTTTCTTTTCCTTTATTTAAGGTGAGCTTCTGTCTTTTGCTGTTTGTGATTTACACTGAGACGTCTTCACTGTAACTTCACACGACATAGACGCCATGACGTGTACTCGTGCTGTCCTCTGAATTTAGAATGCATCAAACAAACAATGCTCGATGTGTGGACCTGCTGTGGAGACACATACTGTCCATCATCCTGTTGGGCATGGCCTTATCGGTGTCATACAGCAGGTAACGACCTCCTCTCCTGTCTTTCATGTAATAAAATATATCATGATCTCAGCTACAACAGCTAGAAAAAAAAGCTAAATGCAATTTAAAAACATGATGAAGATACTTGAATGGAGAAACATGGCTGTATGTGCATTTGTGTGAAAAATTTCATTGTGGTAAATAAAGGATGTTTCTGAGGTTTTTCTAGCCAGCCTGCACTCTGTACGGGTCAGAGCCAAGTGTGGCTCAAAAGTGCCACTTTGTCTGTAAGCTAGCTTTAGGTCACTGCTACATCTCAGCATTTGATACAAATACATAGCATAGAAGAGAATCAAAGCGAGAATATGGAAGTTAGAATATGGAGTTATCGGAGATGTGTCGGCTTCAGCGTTTTTTCCTTTGCTCTTAGGGTCTACCTGCTGTATCACACCTGGAGCCAGGTTTTCTATGGCGGAGTGACGGGTAGCACGATTGGCATAGTCTGGTTCTTTTTCACACAAGAGGTGCTGACACCGTTATTCCCCAAGATGGCAGCGTGGTAAGGAGTGGCAGCCTGATAATTTATTCAGGATCTTAAAGGACCATTCTACCTATTTTGCATGTTTGAGCCTAATATGTTAAATTTTCATACATGTTACATTACTGACAATCATTTCCCAAAGGATAAAACCGGATTTCAGCTTTCCTGATATTTTGCAAAATCTCTTAATCTTTCAAAATCAAATATTCAAGCGATGCACCCACCTTAACAATCCATGTTTCACCTGCTAATAGTTATGCAGCCCTTATGAAGTTACAGAGGTTTAAATTTTTTGATAAACACAGGTCTTTTTTTGGGACTATATTCCCCAGTGGAGACATACATTCAGTCCATGCTTTTTATTGCGCTTAAAGTGCTAAAATTACAAACTTTGCAAAAAACCTGAACACACGTCTTGTTCATGATGATGGATTACCTATCCCAAGAACGTTTCAAGTATCAACAAGTTGATTTTAATAGCGTACCAGAATGAACTGAAACCAGTGGCGATCTGGAAGGTAGGAAAAAATTGTTCGTACTCAAAAATTGAATATATTAGGCTCAAACGTGCAAAATGGGCGGTATGCTCCTTTAATAAACAGATAAAACTGTTACAAACTATTCTTTCTTATTGATTTCCTTTTCACAAATGATAGGCCAATATCAGAGTACTTCCTGGTGCGAGACACAAGCCTGATCCCCAACATCTTATGGTTTGAGTATACAGTGACCAGATCAGAGGCAAGGTAAGATGCTGTTTTATGATTTATATCACAATCTTTTATTGCCATTTTTATGTTTCAAACTGTGTAAAGTTACAGGCTAATCCACAATGTTTTCTTTTCTTCTAGGAACAGACAGCGAAAGCTCGGAACAAAACTTCAGTGATCTCCGCAGTTTTCTTTGTAAAACTGAGTTTAGGACCACACACATTCATGCACACACAAACGCTCACTCAAAAAAAAAAAAAAAAANAAAAAAAAAAAAAAAATAAATAAACACACACTGGAGAACCATCTTTTGGACAGACGTGTTGCAACGAGTAAAGGGCAAAACCGTTTACAGGTGGCAAAATAGTGCCTGGACCAGGCCCGGAGCCTCCAGCCTGAGCAAGTCCGTCCACACGCCTCTCCTTCTTGTACAGCTTGCCTAGATNCCCGGAGCCTCCAGCCTGAGCAAGTCCGTCCACACGCCTCTCCTTCTTGTACAGCTTGCCTAGATGCTCTCCAATGCATGCAAGACTGTGCAAGAGGCATACTATTTAATGATAGATTAATATATATATATATTTTACCAATAAGCGCACGCTGACAGTAACAGTTTATCGTTAAGAGATTCACAGAGCCGAAAAAAAAAAAAAAANGAAAAAAAAAAAAAAGATTTGGTCAAGTTTCCAACCATTTGGCGGGCGTCATTGCAGCATGTATTTAGTGATTCCTTTTTTTGAATACGTGGACGGGTAGTTGGTGGGTTTGGGTGGGGGTGGGGGGTTAAAGCTAGTCNGGGGGGGTATGTGGAAATAAACATTTTTCATTGTTATAGAAGATGAACAATTTCTAAAATTGGTTATAATGTAATATAAAAGAAAATTTGCACTTTGTGAAAATTTACAAGCTAAATAAAGACTAACAGTTAAATGTTTAGACCCTCCCCCTCTTTTCCCTCAACAAGTCTTCAGTTTATGTCTATAGCTGTCAGTCCGAACATATTGGACTCCAAAGCTGATTTGCAGTGTAAATTTAATGTATCTTCTGTACTATTAAGCAGCAAGATTGTGGTTTATGCTTATATCCACATTTAAGGATTATGAGACGTAATCGCAGCACAAATTGGTTTCAGTTGTCGTTTTTGTTGTTGACATGATGGACTTCTTAAAGCCTCAACACAGTAGCAGCCTGGGAACAGAATTCTGGGAATCAGTCTTGAATTTTTATTTTTTTATTTTTTTTTTTTATAGTTTCTTATCTTGGTTTTCTGCTGTTGCGGGGAATAGCTGTCTTTTTAACTGCGTTTCCAAGATAACATTCCATATCATGTAGTGAGAAAAGATACAATATGACTGCTGAGGGGAAGGTTTTCTTTTTGTATTATTTTTGAAGAAAGAAAAAAAAAGCCTCAGGTCAGTCGTAGCATGTGATTATGCTTAATTCCTCACAGCCACGGCAGCTAATCTTTAAAGCTGTCAAAGTGAGGATCTGAAGCCGAGTTAAAACTGTCATATCATTAGCTCCACAAAGGGAAGTAGTTCTCTTAGAATATGATTTTTTTTTTCATGTGTAACCTATATCAGGCTGAATAAAATGTGTTTATGTACAAAAGAGGTGGTTCAGGTGTCATATTTGAAAAAGCAGCATCAATTCAGCATTTTGAATTCAGAATGTTTGACTTTGTCCCAGCATCAGTTTCTTTAAATAGTTTCTTTAAACCAGCACTTCCAACTGGTCACTATGACTAAATGTTCACTCATCTGTCCTGGGAGGGCTGTTTAACAAGCATTTTGTAGTTGCTCAAAATGCTTAAAAGTGTCCCACATGTTGCTTCCTGTATGAACTCCACGCTGAGTTACATAATCCAGGCGCAGTCATCCAAAAACGCTTTCCATGTATCACAGAAGTTCACTTTGTGTTACAAATAATATGGTAATTACAACTAATCCAAAGTGATGCTCTTCTTCATTACTGTGTGAGACTTCAGGCCTCCTCTTTGCAGCGTTTAAAAGGAAAATCTGCCCTATTTAAACAGGGCACTCCATTTTTGATTCACATTTCATTTCTAACCTGAGACTATCCCTAAACATCCACCGGGAACAGGCATAGCCTAGATAAAAATGATGAAGACCTCGACCTATTTCTGTTCCTTGAAGCTATTCTGTCTGACGGCTCTGTTTGGATGAGCAGTGAACACCTAAAGTAGAAACTTTATTGGATGTGGGTTGAAGGGATTGGTTGGTCTGGTCTCTTATAAGTTAGATCCTTAAAATCTGTGTTAAGGCAACAGTTGACTAGCATGTAGGCTACATGTAGTCCAAATCTCAGGTGCCAAACTGTTCCATACTGACAAAGATGCTGGCTGAAAGTTGAAGGCCACTAGATAAAGCTTGTTATTCTGGTATTATAGTAATGTAAAAAAAAAAAAAAAANTTTTTTTTTTTTTGTTTTTTTTTCATAAGTTAAAAAAGAAAAACTAACAAAACTTCAGTAAAACACACATAACAACCTGCCCTGTAGTCAAACAGATTTTGATCAGAGTGAAATCTCTTATGAAAAGGCTTTTTTTTTTTTTTTTTTTTTNTTTTTTTTTTTTTTTTTTTGTTTTTCCTTTGGACAAAGTTAGTCCAAAAATACATTTAATTCTGACAAAATATAGCGCTTTAAATGCTCAAGGTCTGTAGGCCAGCATTAAAACAAGATGAAAAGAAAAGAAGTTTTTATCTCTCTGACTGAAATAGAACCACAAGCCTTAAACGAGCATCCACAGATTAATTTTGAATCTATTCCTGACTACATTTATCTGCTTGTTACTTGACTTCTCATTGGTTAAACATCCTCAGTTTCTGTTTGTCGTTTTCTTGCTCAAGATACAACAGCACTGATAACAGAAGGTAAAAACACACGTAGAGAGCATTGTTTGTCTTAATGGATTCGGCATATGATTTTGATTTCAGCAATTCTGCTGCTGATTCTTGACAGCTTTCATCCATTCCGTTGTGTTTTTGGGAGCTGAACCAAATGTGATATCTCTGCCAGTACAATAAAACCATGTAAAACAGGATGTACAAATGATCCGTCATGCCAAATCAAAAATGTACATAATAGCAGCTGTAGTCAGTGTACTTTTTTTTTTTTCATTATTTTTCTGCGTATGTAGACAATTTGTCTCTTTGGTGAAGACAGCAATGATACAAAATAATCTGAGTTTTCTCCATCTGTATTAGATCAAACCTCCTTTTCATCAATACCTTCATCAGTTCCACTCAGAGAGAAATTCCTCTGAATAGAACTGAAAACTCATTTATGATAATTCCACCCAAGTATCTCTGGACATCAGGTGTGCAGAATGATCTCAGTAGAAAGTACAGCTGGACGGGCCTTGTCCAAAGGGTGTGGTGCACATTGTTATTATGGCAAGATGCCAGCACAATTAGAAGTCAAACAGCAGTTCATTAACAATCATTGATTTAATCTAAGACATCTGTGCCATCACCCTCCCTGTGTGCTGATATAACCAGATCATTTTATCTCCCCATGGGCCTCAACATTTAGCAAGGGGGCTATGGAAAGACACAAAACACCTGTGTGTGTAAATAGGGAAAGGATGCCAACATAACGCAATCCAACGCAACACCACACACAGCTCAAACATTAGCATGGAGCTGAATCAACAGCCTCAACAAAGCAATGTTAACAGTTCATTATGTTGTCCATGGAAAAAAAAAACAACTGACAGAGATCACAGTGACATCTTGTGGCCAACTTGTAACAAGTCTTTCATTTAAAGGACCATACCAGCCATTTTGCATGTTTGAGCCAAATATATTCCATTTTCATACACGTAAGATTACTGACAATCGTTTCCCAAAGGATAAAACTGTATTTCAGGTTTCCTGATATTTTGCAAAACCTCTTAATCTTTCAAAATCAAATATTCAAGCGATACACCCACCTTAAAAATCAGTGTTTCACCTGCTAATAGTTAAGGCAGTCTTATGAAGTCACGGTTGTTTAAAGTTTTCGATAAACGCATGCTTTTGGGACTATATTCCCCGGTGGAGACATACATTCACTCCACACTTTTTTATTGCACTTAAACGCTAAACNGGGACTATATTCCCCGGTGGAGACATACATTCACTCCACACTTTTTTATTGCACTTAAACGCTAAACTTATGTAACTTCTAAAAAAACCTGAATACACGTCTTGATCATGATGATGGATTACCTATCCCAAGAATGTTTCAAGTATCAACAAGTTGATTTTAATAGTGTACCAGAATGAACTGAAACAAATGTCAGTCTGGAAGGAAGGAAAAACATTTTTAATTCACTGTTCCAGTAGTATGCTTTGGGAAATGATTGTCAGTAGTGTTACGTGTATGAAAATTGATTATATTTGGCTCAAACATGCAAAATGGTGGTATGGTCCTTTAATTCTCCAGCTTTACTTGCTCATTTATCTTTTAAAATACTGACATTAAATCCATTTTTTAGGACTACTCTGTGTAGTCTATAAACTATCAGCATCAGCCTAATAGGGCTTTAATACACAGAGAGAGGGAAGTTGTTACCATGTTTTATTATTATTACCATATTTAATTCTGAAAGTGCAGTGCAAATAAATGATCTGCTATCTGTGAAATTCCTGGTGTTCAGTGTTATGTCTCAATAACATAAAATCAGCTAAACAGGCTAAATTCCTGTCCACAAGTCACTAGTTGAGAGTGTTCTATCCTACAATATAGTGTTATGGTATGGAAATTTAACTGTTAAACACAAAAACAAATTGTCAGAAATTATTAGACAAGCAAAGAAAATTACAGGAAATTACACTTCAGGAAATCTTTGATAAATCCACATTAAGGAAAGCAAAGCAGATTAATCAGGACTTCACAACCACTTCACTCAAGAGTGTGAACTTCTTCCATTGCAGACTGAAGGTTCTCTGGCTTATAAAAACTTATATAAGAAGTCATTCATTTCAGCAGTTGTCACTGTCATTAATAGACTGAACTCTTTTAATCTCCTACTCCTATTTTTAAAACTTTTTAATCTGTAAATTTTAAATTTCATATATGCAACTATTGTTTTCCTAGAGATGTGCAATATTTTCTTCAGTCTGTTAGTCTGTGTGTTATTTGTGGGGTTTTTTTTTGGATGAGTTCTTGGGTAAGAGCCAACACCAAAGAAAATTTTCCTTTTTGTGTGAACTCAGCTCAAAAAAGCATTCATGAATCTGAACTGAATTGAATTGAAACAGAGGAAAGCTGGAATACATGGTATGCATTTACCATTTTGTTATTGGTTTATATCAAAGACAGCCATTTATTCTTTGACATAAACCAGTAATAAATGGTAAATATGGTAAGTTAACCTTACTAAGCCAAGTGATCACTCAAAATGATATCAGAGCACCTGGATACTAGAAATGGGGAAAAATTCCATCATCACTGTTCAAATTGGATGAGTTGGACCAGGAAGTCGTGACTGTCCTGGGTCGTCTGGCACCGTAGGCAAGCCCACCCACCTGTGACTTCAAACCTCAGCCATCGAACCCCTGACTCATAAACGGCTCTGTTCCTCACTTGCTCCTCCAGGCAACAGCCTATGCCTATAACATCACTGCAGAGAAGTGTGGGTGGAAAAGGAGAAGATGCACTGTTCTGAGTGTTGCTGGTGTTTGTGTCTGTCTCAGAGAGACTAGAGGGAGACGTGCGATTGCTCAGTTTATCTGACATGCTACAGCTGCTGCTGCTTCATGCTGCTCGGTCGGTGGCAGAGTTACACCAGTTCTCTCTTTATCTGGTGTTTTGAATAAAAATGTTATCTTTGGCACTTGTAACTGTATCTTGCTGCATTTTTTTAAGCATAGCTGTATTTTCTCTTTTTCATTGTCAGTGCCAGACTGGAGTAATGTACCTGTCTGCCTCAGAAACATTACTCAGGCATGGCGTTTGTTGGGGCCTTCAGGGTTAGGAACCCGAATATCTTGAAGTGTTTGCCATTGAATGGGATTCGAACTGTCATGAAGTTTATTAATTTACAAAATAAAACTGTTTACAGGCCTTAGATTAAGATACAATCATTATTATTTTTATTTTTAATGGGGAGGAAACTGGAGTACCTGAGTAAACCCACCTAAATGTCACAACAAGATGGGTACTCCCTCAAGTAATTACAAATAAGGATCAATAAAAAAAAGAAATAAGGAAAGAAATTTCATCTGGACAGCAAAATTGAGTCCATATGGACTGTCCTTAACAATCGTCTGATCCTCTTCAGTCATGTTGTCCTAGTGGCACCAACAACAGCTTCCTGATCCTGATGTTCCAGCTGCTGAGCTGCATTTGCTTAACAAGCTGCTGAATTTCCAGCTGCTGAGACAGTGACATGTTACCTGCAGTCCCAATGTGCATCTTGCCTGGGACAAGATTGATATCTTGTAATTTTTCATGTTTTTTTAAGCAGCATTGATCATTTGGAGACATGAATTTTGACAGTTGAGTTATTTGTTTCATTCATTGACCGCATTGTCTCACCTATAAACAGGGCGGGACGCTGGCTACCATCTTTCTCTCCAGTGTCTTTTTTCAAATAACGGGCCATGAAGTCACAAGCACCTCTGCTCTCATTTTCTCTTCTTCTTTTTTCTTTTCTTTTCTGAGCACCTGACTTTTGCGACTTTGCTGTGTGCAGCAAACCAAACCCAAACCATTTTCCCCTTATAACAAGGAACATTAAATTATTTTAGATTGCTTTCTGTCAAGAAAAATATGGAAATGCAACTTGAAGGTTTTATTTGACTCCCATATACTAAATAAAGTTTTCACAAATGAACATATTTGGCAAAAGATATCCAAGTAAATTATTTGACAGCAAGAAGGCTGTCTTTGCCCTCCCCCCCCCCCCCCCNCCCCTCAATGGTCCAGGGTCTGGGACATCTGACCTGGTTTTCTCCCCTTGTCGGCGGCCCTGGTCACCTGAGCCAGCAGCTGAAACTCCAGCTGCTGAAGCTGTAGCTGCTCAGTCAGACACTGAAGCGTTATTAACTGAGCTATTGGCTGAAACTCTGTCATCTGATCTGGCTGCTGATGTTCCACCAACAGCAGCATTTCAGTTCTTTCTTCAATGTTTGACTTGTCCTCTGGGTCCTGCATACTCACAGAACACCCACACAATTACTTGATGATGAGTTTGTTGCAGCTATTAGGTTGGGACAAATTCTACCTTATCTAATGGAGTTTGGTGCCCAAACTTTGCCCTGGCTAGAGGTCTAATCAGCAAAATAAATGAAAAAGAATACCTGTGTGGGAGTGCAGAGCCTTTGATTGTCACAAAAATTACACTTCTGAGGTATTCATTTTAATTCATTCTCAGACAAATATTGAAAATATTTGTGGCAACATGGCTAACCATAATTTAAATAATCTATAAAATGTACCAAGATACCGATACCCCCTGTAAACCGTGTATGTATGTAGATGAGTTGAAGTTTACTTTTCTGCTTCTATAGATGGAGAAATATATCTTAGTCAAAAACCCACTGGTGTCTCCAAAATATTTGTCACCAAGCTTCCATACAAGGCTGTCTTTCTTAGTTCCTGAAAAGTTGACATTTGGAGTTGCACGGTTTTCATAGGACAACTATGAAGAATGTGCAAATGTTACTGCAGTTGTATTTACCTGCAGTATAAATTTCAGGTACATGTCAGAAATTGTGTTTTACTAAAATGCTCAACCCTTCAAAATTTCTCTCTAGTCTTGTTTTTCCTTCATTTGTCCACTTGGGGGCAACACACACTGTGTATCCATTATAGTTGTGGATGACTGCATACTTAAATAACATGGGTTTGTTCAAGGACAACACAGCCATGCAAAGGACAAAAATATTTAAAGCCATATCATGATTATAGTTGTGTAGCTTTAGACAGTTAAAATAATTTAATTTATTTTACGGTCATCAATTTTCCTAAATCAAATGTTTCCTGTAGAAAAATTAAGTTTATTCCTAGACTAAGGACATTTGCCAGTGGAAGTCTCTATTGAACTTTGTCCTGGACAGTTTGCTGGACAATATACTTCTTGTCCTGGACACTGGGAGCATTTTATGAAGGTGAAGGAAATTTGGAAGCCTTGATGGTGAGATGTTTTTTTTAGTTTTGTCCTCTCACCTTCATGACTTTTAGTCTTTATTTAGATAGTGAGAAATTAGTGAAGGAGACACAGCAGGGAGTCTCTGGCAGGACCTGATCCCAGGTCAGCTGAACAACATGTGATTTCATTTTTGCACAATATGGCACTTATGTTGGACACATTTGAACGCACTTTTGTAATTCTCGTCATATAAAGATTTCAGTAATATTTTAACTCATACAGGGCTGTTATCTTGAGTTTAAGTGATATAGGAAAGACTTATTTGGCGTTTCGTTGGTTGTACTTGGGTGCCATGAAACACAAACTCTCAGCCGTTTTAAATGACTGATTAGTGTATTAGTGTCACACATGCCTTCACATTTTTGTGATTTATTGCTGTCAGGAATTCTTATATTTTTCCACTTCCTCTTTATATACTGTATGTATGTATGTATATTTATTTATTGTAAATATCAAACTGAAGTTGCTTTGCTTTAGTGTTTTGGTCTAATGATTTTTAATTAAACTGTAATCACTGTGCATTACAGATTTTTCTCTTTGATACCGTTTCCTACTACATCTCCTGTGTCTGCACTTTTGCAGGATTTGCACCTCCTTGGCTCTCTCTCTCTCTCTCTCTCTCTCTCTCTCTNTCTCTCTTCCCCCCCATTTCCTTCTCGTTATTTCTTCAACCCCATACCTCATCCCTGTAGCCACCAAGGCCTTCTTGTTCTTTTGTTGCCATCTAACCTTTTCACACCTCTGTCCTTCTGCCAGCTTTCTCTCTCCTTCTCTTTCCATTGCTACCTTTCCATTTCACAGCTAGAGCTTTTGTACTCCGCTGCCCTCTGCTCTGACAAAGCCTTTATCAAGTAAATATCCTGGTGATGACCAGGTTTTCATGGAGAATCTGACTATAACGCAGAAGTACAGATCAAGCAAGTTTTCAGTCCAGCTAAATACGTCACAAGCTGAGTTCACTGATTAGCTCCTTATCTCTGTTGATTTTGTGATCACTGAACACTGAACTCAGCTGGTTTGTGGTTTTTGTTTGCGCTGAAACCTGCAGCCTTCCGCCCTTCCACGGCATGTGGTGTCACACTCATGAGCTAGAGGTTTTGGCCTGTTGACGGCAGGCATTTGGGGCAAGGACCAGCAATACTAGATTTTATATCATGTTACATCTAAAGGCTTTCTTTGCAAAGTAAGTATAGTCATCAGTTAAATGTGGTGGAGTGAAAACTACATTTCACTGTGAAATATAGCGAAGTAGAAGTACAAAGTTGCACAAAAACTGTACACAGTACAGTACTTGAATAAATGTTACTTTCCACTCTTGTTTGCTGCAAGTTTTTGTTACCTTGATTAAATATGTGGATTATGATTTTTTGTTATTACAGCCTATATTATTATCTAAAAATATATATATTTTTCACACAATGATAATAATTAACTGCTAATCCTGAAGATTAAATCAAAGGAAAGTTTTAATTTTATTTTTTCAGCATTAATAGAAGCTGATACTGACAGAGAGTTTAAAACAGAAACCGCAATCAAACTTTTCTGCCAGTGCTATAATAAGAAGTCAGGGGTAAACATCAACATCCCTGATAAGACAGAGCAGAAGTACAAGCAGGTGATGGAACATTAAGAAGGATCACAAGCTATCTATTCAGGCTGCCATGGTGAGGATTATGAAGACGAGGGAGGCCCAAAATCTCCAGGAGCTCCTGGCCGAGATCCTGAGCCTGCTGATTCAAACCCAGAGTCCTGTCATCAGGAAATTTATCAGCATCATGAAAGAGGAGGAGTTCCTGGACAGACTGGAAGGCGAGGAGGACACTTACAGCTACGTGGCCTAAACATCGCCTTCCCATCTGCTGGCTCTTCACAGATAAGCATGGAAAAAGAAAACTAATTTGCTTCCAGGACTTTAGGGATTGAAAGTGAAAATAAGTGTCAAGCAACTTGGTTCATATTAAAGTACTTTACAGTATTTATTCAGGAATAATTCTTTAAAGTGTGTAATTATTTCATAGATGTGTAGTTAGTCATAGATATGTAATATGCAATGAACCAAAAGGTGGTGGTGATGCAATGGAACCACAAGCAGGAAAACTGACCCAGTAAACAGTGTTTATGATTTGGAAAATGCAGAATTGGCACAGCATTGGCTGCTACTGACATGCATGAATCTCACGTCATCTCTATGCTCAGTTATTGCATATTTCATCTCTATGTTCAATTTTTATTGAAAGTGTGTTAGAGAGGTGTTGATTCTACTCTATGATCATTTCTGAAGCTGTGGTTGTGTCAGTTGGTGGTGTTTTATTGGATTGCACCACTTACTGTGGGCTCTAAAATTATGCACCAATAGCATCCTAACAGTCTCAACAAACACTCTAAGCGAAACAAATTTTATTGCATATTTTTATTATATGGTATTTTTGAATGCTGCTCTGCCTAATGGGACTGTTTGATTTCCATATCTATCCTGTTTTTCCTCATGCCGTTCACACACTGATTTTGCTACATGTGTTGAGCTTTTCCTGATGAAACATTAATTGCAATTTGGCTCTCAAAGAATTTGCCTCTATTTGGCTCCATGCATCATTCCCACTGTCTTTGCCAGTATCCTGGTCCACACTAATAGCCCCAACAAGATGATGCTATATGCTTCAGATTAAGCACACTGTTAGAAAGGTGATAATGTATGCCCGCTTTGCACCAGACATAGCAGTTTGGATTATTGCTAAACTCTGCACTCTTCATTTAATCTTCAGTCATTCAGTCTTTTGCGTTATGCCCTTAGTATCTTTCACTGCCTTTTTTGCAAACTCCAGGCTGCTGTCTTCTGCCATCTGGCCACTCTCCCACACAGTCCAGATTTGTGAAGTGCTGCACTGACTGTTGTCTTTCCAGAAAAATCCCCTGGTTCAGCCGAGGAACACAGTACTTCAGTTGGACGGGGCTTTAGATCTCAGTCACCTCTCTGAACCAGGGGCCTTGTTGCCTGGTCGCTCAGTTTGTGGCTGGACATCCAGTTCAAAAAAATGAAGCTGCACTACACGTTTATGTTTTGTGTGCACTCATAGTGTCCATTTCAGGAATGCTGCTTAATGAAAAAAAATAGCAGCTTACTCCTGTGAAGCTCCTTGTCATGCTTTGTGTTTATCTGATGCAGCATTTCACCCTGTGTGCAGTGATGGACAACAGTGATGCATCCTAGAACTGCAAGCTGTTTTAAGTCCTCATGCTTTCCTGATTTTGTGAGGTTCTTGACAGCATCATGAATATTTGCCCACACTGACACCCTTATTTTTTCATGTTTGAATATTTATTAGATTTCATTATGTTCTCCATTTGTGTATCATTTGTATGTCCAATTAGCAAGATATTTGACCAAAACTATGTTAGTACTGAACAATTTTCACAACTGGATTTGTCAGGATAAATGTAAATTCAACAACAAACATTTCATTTTTCCTGACTGCCTGGCGCTTAACACCTTGATTTCTCTCGTACGCATGCATGTTCAATTCAAAGTGTGTGAGGTTAGTCTTTTAGTCATCCTGACAATTTGCCATCGGTTGGTAGCCTCCATATTTTCTGACTGTGAATTTGTTGTCCTCTAGATGAAATTTCATACTTTCCATTCATGACCAGGATGGAATCTGCATGCAGTTTGCAGTTTGTGGTTTGCAGATTCCTATGAAGTGGTTGGGATGAAATCTGAGGTCATGCTACTCTGGATTGTCATTGGACTGTCCTCTCCAGGTGGGGAATGAGTTGTCCCATGTGAAGGAGAATCTCAGGGTCTTGTTCACAAGTGAGGGTATGGAGCAGGAGATTGATAGGTGGATTGGCACCGTACCTAACTGGCGTGGTGAAGAAAAAGCTGGGCCTGAAGGTGAAAATCAGGTCAAAATGAATTTCCTCTGCAGGGTGTTGAGATTCACCCTTAAGGACAGGATGAGGAGCTTGGACATTGAGAGGAAGCTCAGAGTAGAACTGCTGCTTCTTCAAATTGAAATGAGACAGCTGATATGGTCTCCCTGGGGAGGACGTCCAACTGGGAAGAGACCACGGTGCATACCCATAATATGCTGGAGGGATTATGTATATCCTATCTGGCCTGGGAATGCCTTGGACTCCCCCAGGAAAGGTTGAAAGGCCTATGGAAACAGGCATCTGGGCTACTTTCCTTAGCCTGTTGCCTCTATGACCCAGACCAGTCTATTGCTGCTGAGATGATCTCAAATCACCACCATTGATCAAGAGAGAATACTCAACCTTAGCTAGCTTAGATTCTTGCCAATGCTTATTGCCTTTTGTCACTGGGTCGAGCTGAACCCTTTAAGTTGAACTATTTTACATGCTCTCACTTTCTTACTCCAACTGCTTTTATTTAACTAAATTTTAGCAGGATACAGTAATTGCAGCCAACACAGTCAACTCAAACTGCTCAAACTTACTAATTAACTGGGAGAAGTCCAGAAGATAAACGCTGAAATGCTAAGCAATCATGCACAAACTCTTTCCTCAACAGAGAGGTATGTTTACTGTGAAAAGCCCAACTGTATCTTCAGTTCTATAAAAAGAGGTGTGAATGCTGGCTCCTCAGTAATTACATCAACTCTCCACTCGCTACAGCAAGCTGCAAACATTAAGAACGAACCTACACTGAATTACTTGTTAATGATAATAATTAAATAAATAGGACTAGTAGTAATTGTGGTCATAAAATAGACTGTTTTGTCAGTGATATCAGTCATTTTGATTGTTTCCTGCTGCCACGTGATGAAACAAGACTCATATAAATGATTGTTATGACAAATAAGCACATTACCTGCTTCCTGTTGGCTCCTCTCTGATGCTCCTATGGCTTTGAGTTCGTTGCCAATGAAATCATGAGACTTGTTCACCAGCACTTTCTCATCACCACTGGCAGCGGTACAGGGTATGATAGCATGGCAGACCTGGTCACAGATGGTACACTTAGGCGCCCTAGAGGCTGCCTGCTGGCAGGACACATACATTACACAAGAAACATGTTATCCTCTGCTTCCGCTTCAGACCTCTTGTGCTGACCTAACACTTCCTTCAGGTCCTCCTCTGTACAAATTTTATCATATTCTTTGGGTAACTTTTCTATTTGGAATTGTGGATTTTATGTGTGTGGCTTATGAACCAGAACCCAAACAGCGTGCCTGCCTGGTTATAAGGATATAGTACTTCAGACAATTTAATCAGAAAATAAATTGATGTACCTGATGCTGTATTAGCAGGCAGAAGGTCAGGATTGGAAGCAGCTGTCCTGGAATTTGGTGAAATAAGCACAGCTTTAGTGCCTTCTGCATACGCTCAACAAACGGAGCCCCTATCCTTTCATTTTCACTGTGCCACTCTTAAGAAAGACTAGTGTAAATGCAATGCAGAACATCCGTTGTACAAAATAAGAGAGATTTCTCACATAAATGGCTTTTTAGAGGAATCCTGTTAGGTGAAAAGGCAACTGATCACCTTCATTTGAAAGTTATTGCTCGTAGGGCTTGGCAAAAGCAAACAACCCATCACTGTGGCATTCTCATTTCACACAAAGCAGAATTTGGGTTTTCAATCTGATTTTCCGTATATAATTGAAGCTTTTACTCCAACGTTCTGATTTTTTGACAAGTAGCTGATACGTTGCTCTGCCATCCATGAAGAAACTGGCTGCGAAAGGAATGTTTGAGACTCACAAAAAGACAAATCCACTTCCCAACACTGTGTATAAATAGAGCAAGTTAAGGGAGGCTTTCCAAAATCTAAAAAAAAAATCCCTCTACATTTTAATACATCACAAACAATGAGAAATTTCACCTTTTCTGGAAGAAAAGACGGAGCGTGCTGTGCAGCTTCTAAATATAACCTTCATATCCAAACAAAAAAGAAAACTACAGGAATAAAGCAGGAAAACGCAGACACAAGTAAAATTATCAAAGCACTGAGCTCTTCATGTAACGTGCTTTTTGTCATTGTAAAAATGCTTAAGCAGTGCAAGCTTATACTGTATATTGAAGCATTTTAGCATGTAAATCGCATGCTGCTTTTTTTTAAAAATTTTTTTTTAATGTCCCTTTCTCAAATTGAAGGCTGTTTTTAGCTTCTGTCAGTTTCTTTTGAAGTGTGAAGCCCTTTTCGAAAACTTCAGTTTTGGATGATCAAATTAAACTTCAGCTATGTCACAGCAGGAGATGGTGTTTATGCTGCAGTCATACATTTCTTTAATGTCAGTACCTTGTCAGTGACCCCCGGCTTTCTTCCTTTGTGTCACTTAGCTGCCAAGTGGTTTTTTTGTTTGTGTTTTTATAGACTACTTCTTACTCCCATCTCTCTTGACCTCCATTTTGCTGAGTGGTGTGTTTTCCTCAGATCTCATTTTAATCATCTCTGCCGGACAGGCTGAAATCAGAAAAGTGGGTTTGAGAATTGACCCCTGCTGCTTGAAGGAGATGTAGCCGTCATAACTGTCACTGTGTGTAGCCAAATTCCTGTTCCATCATGGTCCTTTGTCGTTGGCCTCATGAATCAACATAACAAATGCCAAACAATCATATGCAATGGACAGATGAATTGCCTCTAATGCAGGTTTCCCCAACTAGTTTTCCCCAAGGGCCAAATTATGTCAAGCATGCCAAGCCAAGGGCCACTACACCC
>VXCM01001269.1:23294-42374 GCA_014773175.1 Lucifuga dentata
CCCCACCCCCCAATCTTTTTCTCTCATTTGGTAATAATAACGGAAAGCAATTTTCTAATTCTTATTTATTTTTAAACGTAACCCTTTACGACCGGAGCAGCCTGGCACCAGGCCCAGCACTTCCACTGTAGCGTTTGCGCTGTTTTATAATCACCATTATATGTGTGTAATATTCCACTGACAGACCGGAGACCGTGTGCTCATCCCTATGTAGCATTTACAATGTTTTATAATCGCCATTTCTCAATAAAATGGAGATATACAAATGTCTATGGAAAGCTTAGTTTCTCCTGAACAAAATAAGCCCAAGCATGACATTTTATGACCACACAATCCCGAGATAAGGGCAACTAAAATACAAGATTTTTTTTTTTGATTTTAAAAATTTCTTTTTTTTTTTTTGAGAAGTCATCTGAAGGCCTGATAGATGGGACCCGCGGGCCACATTTGGCCCACAGGCCACCAGTTGGGGATCCTTGCTCTAATGGTTTCTCTGTTAATTTTCATCATCACCTGCTCCTCACCCTCTTGATCAAAAGTTTCTTCAGTCCAGGACATGTTCTGCACAGCCTGGTAGATGTGAGAAAGGACAATTTCTGATACATCCTTCCCTCAAATTAGTAGATTAATTACTAGTCATTCAACAAATTACAAATTTCTGTACATATACTCATTTTGTTGCCTCAGTTTAGTAATTTGAAACCTCAAATCATTTAATTTGTTTCCTCTAATAATTTGTAGCTTGAAATTGCTAAATCAAGGCCTCACATTACTCAATTAATTCCTCTAATATTAATCCCAGTTAGACAGAATCAGGTGCATATGTTTCTTCTATACCCATAGACCACATAGATGCATGATTAGGATAATATTCTGTCTGACAATATAACAATTATTTCTCAATTAGTTCATTACAATCTGATTTTCTGCTTATTTATAAGACTGTGTGTGACTACAGTGCAAAAATAGCAGCAGTATTGTTGTATTTGGATGGTTTTATTACAGACAGCAGCGAGATGATCTGCAAAGCTTGATGCTGAAAGAGAGAATACATGTCAAAGTATTCCTGCAAACTCAATTTGCCACCTGACACCAGCCTTTCAGATTTTGCCAAGATGCCAAGTAATAATGGGGGAAAAAAATACATCTGCAGCAGTATTTTTTAAAAATGCAAAACAATAATACGTAACAGTAGGAAAAACAAAAGCTATAATTGTATTCCTTACAGATGTTTCTAACCACAAATCACACTTATGAGCCCCCAACCACAGGCTTTTTGTTCTCATTTTGCCAGACGTCCACAGTCTGCGCTGCAGCAGGAGCAGCCGACAGGGCAAATGTCCCAGCTCCCTCTTTTACAACTGGCAGTGGAGCTGTGATGTCAGCCCCACTGGTCTGCTGAGTCTGACAGCTTAGTGATTTGACAGGGATTTCACTCTTTGCCTGAAGCACAGGCATTTAGAGGCTTACATGCAGCAGTAGCCATTTCTTAGGCATATGCCAACATGTTTGCAGCAAGGGACGGTGTAAGAAACAAGGCAAAGGCAGCAGAAGACAGCTGAATTATGGCCTGCTGTAAGCACAGATTCTCACTTGCCTATTCTACAAACAACCTATAACCTCCGAAAACACAGATGTTGTCACGTAGAGGCATCCAGCAAGACAACAGTATGGAAGAGTATAGAGAAAAGAATAAAGAACAAAAGTAGTGTGCACCTTAAAGTGTAGCATATTATAATCTTCCATAACATTCAGTGGGTAGCAGCATTATTAAAATAGATTCTCTTTGTCTTGTTATCTCATTTGAGCAGATAAAAAGACAGTAAGCACACCTGCTACTACATCTGTTCCAGATGTTACACCTGTAGAAGGAACCCCAAAGTGGCTTGTAAACGAGGAGGCTGAAAATAGACGTAGTAACAGTAGCCCAGAGCTTTGTCTTAGAGGCTGTTTTTACCGTATCTTAATTCAGGTGGACTGGGATGCTTGTTGTGTATGCAGCTCTGCAGATCTGAGATATAAAAGTGTGTGTTGTTAATTAAAATGCTGACCAGTGATGGGCTGTGCAGAACAGAGAATGCCCCACCTGACCTGTCTCTGTCTATACAATGCAGCCCTGAGGGTGGATGATCCCTGTGAGTTTTTTTGCCCTTCAGATATGGAGCCCACACATGGACCCACTCTTTGGGTTGTAGATGGTTAAGGTTACAATCAGGGCCATGCAAGTGGTTACAGTCTCCTTGCTCTTGTTGAGGAGGCACATTTTTATTTGTACATTGTACGTTTACATTTTAATTTGTTTTGCCCGAGAGGAAATCTGCCTTAGAAATTCAGCCATCGTGTAGAGCTGCATCTCATGTAATTAAGGTGAAAAGGAGAAACTTTGTTCTTTGTTTTTGCTTTTAAGAGCTCTGTATTAATCTTTGATCCTCTACATATACTATTTTCCATCCTGTTTCAATATGTTCTATCCTCTTTGAGCACTGTTTAGCACTTTATACTTTTGATTTAATTAGTCCAATAAGGGGATTTTTTTTTAAATTATTGCTTCTCCTGGTTATTGCTAGTCCTGTGAAATCAGTTTATGTGAAATACTTTATATTGGCACATCTCCTGCCATGATGCTTTTTGCCCAATAATCACTTTAGTGACAGAAAAATATTCCTGTGGCTGATTCAATGGTGCCCCTGCAGTACCTCAATTTACCACAAGGAGTCCACAGACCCCTGTTGTGAGAAACAGTGCTGTGGCAATTATGTTGCAAACTACAGTATATTATGTTTATTTTTAAGCAAACAAACTTTTTCCCATCAAACATGAGAGCATAAACACAGTCATTAGACCAGTTCCTACGTGACTCTCATGATGAAGCTGCGGGCTTATCAAGGGTCACTTGGCAGATATTTAGATGTAATTTTTTGTTGAAATATACATTGTACACCTGTGCCCCTGCAGCTCTCTATCCATAGAAACATATCTGTGTGTCCTTACAGATTTGTTCAGCTCAGCCTCATCAGGATGAGTGGCAGGAACTTGACCAAGCGATGAGGAGGAGGAAAGTACAACTGCCAGAGCACTTTGCTGACTCAAGGCAAAAGTTGCATATTCTATCTTAAATATGGATTCAATTTCCATGTGCAAACATTATTTTTGGATTTTATAAAGGAATACCTTTATAAGATCCGGTCTCTGTGTGTGTTTGCTCAATTGTGCGTTCACGTGTGAAGGTTTTTGATCTGAGGAGAATATTTTATACACTTTAGGTGGCACAGAGCCCTTAGAGCCTGAGGGAAACATAATGTGTGGACTCAAATAAGCATCAACTAACTGAAGGTTGAGACATCCACATATTCAGAATTAACCTGTCATTTTCTGACTGCAGTGGCTGCACCATCACCTCTTCAAATCTACCACACCTCTGCACCCGATCACCCATAAAGCTCTAGCATACTTGCTTAAGTGTAATTACTTATAGGAAGCTGGAGAAAATAATATTTCCAAAGTTCTTTTATAGTAATTTTAATTGAAAGCAATAACTTTAATTCCTTCCTATTCAAGACTGGGACAAAGATTTGCAGTTAATCATTATAAATAATATTCGATCTGTCAAACTGATTTTCACAGTTGACAGTTCACTGTTTTTGCAGCTTGAGATAAGACAGAAAGCCTTGAGGGATCTTTTTCTTAACCTACATTCATGTAGATAAAATTCTACTTTGACATGAGGATTTCAGATGACTCTAGGCTGATCAAAACCAAGAGTGAAACAGTGTGTGTTTTCAACCTACAAAATTCAACTTCTTTATCCTTATGTTGACAGTTTTATGAAGCTTTAGTATTCATATATGCAGTGGGAGAAAATGTGAGGGACAATGTGGTCTAATTAAGTCTGGATGGATTTTGTTTTAATGGATCGTTGAATTACCTGTCTACTTACCTTCGTATTTCTTGAAGAATGTTCACTTATTTTACTGTTGCAGTAATTATGAGTCATATTATGTAAGAGACATGGTGAGGGGAGAGCTGAGTTAATGGGGATGTCATTTGGAATTATTTAACATAATTTTAACTTGTAAAATTGCAAATGTAGTTATGCCCATGTACATATTCATAAAAAAATGTAGTGTATGACATTGCTTTAGTAACAGTAGATCAGTGTTACAACTGCAAAGAACACGCGGTCCTCAAATGTGTCATCTTCCTTTAAGGATTATTACATGTACAGGTACTCATATCTATAAATTCTCATTGTTCAAATGCAAATAGCAAAGGCTGTGGCCCGTAACCTTTTAATATCTCCATAAATGTCACTTCTCTCCATTGCTGAGTGTTTTGAAAATATCACTGAACTACAGTCACAGGAGACTGAAGTGAACCACAGACTGTGTAACATCACACCGCCAAATACTGGCGTCACTTTCTTTGAACGGTACCTTCATTGGGATGTTCTCCAAAGAAGTAGAGTTAGGTCACTGTGCAAAAGGTGCATCAGTAACATTTGTAACCTGTCAATAATGATGGTGATCCTTGTGCACCATAGTAATGTTGACTCCAGACTGAATGTTCACACTGCTGATGGGGTATGTAGGCAAGCGGAACATCAACAACCTGCATGTATGTATGTTGCTAGCTTAAATCTTAAATATAGCAGATACTCACAGTGCCATCCTTTTAAAGCTGGTTTCACACCAGTTCACACCTTTATTCATGTGACTTTAAAGGGCCGCAGCATGCTTCTTCCAAACCAGCCCATCCGGCCTGGTCTGAGACCTCGTCAGAAGACAACCTCGTTTATATTTTGATGAAGATTCTCAGTCATCCAGGCTGTAGATAAGTTGTAGAAAACTCAGTCAGGTCAACTGGATTCAATGAATCAGTGATCAATCAATCAATGAATTCAATTCAGTGAATCCAGTTGACCTGACTGAGTTTTCTACAACCTCTGGAAGGTGGGGCGAAAAAACCTGCCATCATGCAATAATAAGGAGTAGTGGTGGTGTGTGTGTGTTGGAGGTGTGTGTGGGGTGTGTGTGTGGGGGGGTGGCATTTCTTGTTTNTTTTTTTTTTTTTTTTGTGTTTTTTTTGAATTTCAATGTGATAAATCATATAAATGGGGGAAACAACACATACTTTCACTTTAGGAGAGAGGAAGGGTTCTTAGCTGTATCTTTTTGTCTTCTGTGTATTTTTGTGATCTGATCTCCACTCGATTATAAACGAGGATACACACACTTTAACCACCTCACCACCTGGTCAATTGCTGTGCAAAGCAGGAATTCCTGGCAGAGTAACATAGCCTATGAGTTACAAATTTTGTTGGATGCCAGCAGGCATGCCAGAGGAAGCATACTGTGGCCTTAATGACTTCCAAGTGACCTTAACTGATTCTCTGGTGACATTACAGCATGAAAGACCCTTAGCTAATTGTAATAAGCTGGAATGGTGGAAAACTGCTCACTATTTGAATAACTGGATTTGTGTTGCACAAATCAGCCCAGATTATTTTTATGTGTAGTCAGCAAATAGAACAGTGTTATATCAGTCCTGTAAGAAGTTGTAAAAATAAATAAATGACTCAAAAGTTGCATTAAACTGGATATGACAACTTTCTTGCGAGCATTCTGTAGCTTTGTACTCAGCCAGTTTTTCTTCGCTTGAACTTCAATCTGAATTTTATTCTGTCACAGTTTAAACATTTCTGGTTTTAGAAGACAGAACTTCACAGACATGAATTAACCTATTTTAGTCTGTGTATTTTCATTTTGTGCGATAGATCTCAAAATCACCGTACCTGACTCAGGTTCTCTTTGGTCAGAAGTTTGTGAAGTTTGTATTACAGCACAGTCATTCATCTTGGTGTCATTACCGCTAATACAGTATAGCTCTACACTATCTATACTGGATGGAATTTGATCTGCACTGTAATAAGTGCCTTTACATCATTTCTCAATGTTCTGCTCTCATAGATGATTCTCTCCCAAGTCTCAGTTCTTGACACCATTAGAGGGATGAGCCCTACACACAGAATAGCTAACACAGCTCCCACCAGCTCTGAAAGAATCCCTGTCTTGTCATTTCTCACAGGCTTACTCTTGCTTTTATCTTAAATGTACACCTACACATACTGCAGTCATGTCGTTTTATCCAGAGTGTACCTGGGCTGACTCAGCAATAGAACCCGTGAAATGTTTGTAGGTTTATGAAGGACTTTGCTAAGCCACAGTGTTACTGACCAGCAATCTATAAGAGAGGAAATGAAAGAAAACCTGACCTTGGGGTCAGCAGCTGGGAGAGTCTGTGTATTTCCATTTCATAATAAAAGTGTTTTAATTATCCCCATCACTTGTATTTGCAAGTGACATTTCCATATATAAAAACTCCTTGCAAGTTTAGTCAGAAAAGAATCCTTTATGTTCTCTTGACAAGAAAAGCAGTTCTTTGTGATTGTCAAACTGTTTGGTTCCCAAACTGAATAATCATTGTAATTAATTGTATAATGATTGATGAACCACAAGCATTCAACAGCATCATATTTCTCTCGTCTCAACTTGTTGGATTTTTTTTCACCCAATGGAAAAATAACAGTGCTAACAGTATGTAGTTATGGACACTGGATTAATGAAATACAAGCCAGGGCAAGTAACAGTCATATGTACTGCAAAGTTTACACTCAGTGTAATAAAATGCTCATTTGTAATAGTTGTAAATGTCATTTTTTATAATTTATTGTAACTGCAAACAAAAATAATTTCTACAAAAAATATTCAAATAATGTCATATAATATTATTACGTGGTCGATATCTTTTCTCTCTTTTAGACGTCTGATAAGTTAAATTCTGATAAATTCTGTTTCCTGAATACTGTGTGAAGATTAAATCTCGCTAAGTGTGGCAACAATCACTCATTCCTATAACAACCATAATAGTGACTAGAGTTTTATAATTTGTAACCCCCTGGATATTATATAATATGTATAATCTCAACTGTTAGTGGGCACATTAGATACAATGGCTGAGGATAGAATTGTAAAAAAGAATGCAGCGGAAATAGAATAAATGTAAAATGAAATCTCATCTTTTTAGAAGAAATGAAACCTGGTTAATATACTATGTCGGCCTCAGCAGCAGGATCAAATACACACACACCTTGCCTCCGACTCTTGATGTCAAATTGTTTCCTCCTACTCCTCCTCCTCCTCACTAGACCTGACTACACAAGTCGGCCATCAGAAAGAACAGTCTAATGGAGGTGAGATCCTTAACGTAACCAAGAAAAAAGAAAAGGTCCATGTGTTACAACAGCCATTCCCTTTGTAGTGAAACAGTGGTGATTTCAATGTTTCGTTAATGCTTTTTGGTTTGATGCACATTGCTCCAGCTCAGGAATAAAGGGAGATAGACAGTGGTTGGTATGCTTTTTTTTCCCCTTTGTTGGCTTCTATTTTCTCTGAGGTCACTCCCCTTTTCACTGTTTGTCCTTCTCACACCTGAGCACACACTCAATAACAGTCCCGTGAGGTGTGTGTGTGTGTATATGTGTGTGTTTGGACGGGGATCAGGGTTAGTTAGTGTTATGTGACTGTATGTGTGTGCTTATGCGAGTGCTGCAGTGTGTTCATTGGGTCCATGCCTTGGATGGCCCTTACCCGCTCTGGGTCACCCCTTGCCTCATGTATACACACATATACACACACTCCTNGTGGCTCAGTGGGGAGTTAACATGGCCAGCAGGTGGGACAGCAGAGTGCAGAGCAGCAGGACGGTCATGTGGAGGTGTGGGGAAGACGCGGCGTTGCAGTCCTTGCCCACCTCACAGCGGGAGTGTTGGCACAGTACTCCCTTAAACTCTGGAGGACAGATGCACTTCTGGTTCTGATGGCACGTTCCTCCGTTCTGGCACAGAAGCATCTCCTCATCGCAAATGTTAGCTGTGAGCCCAGACAAAGTCAGCCAGAAAGAAGTAGAGGAAGAGAGGGAGAGTGAAGGTGTCAGAAATAAAGAACATGAGGAAGAAGAGTCGGGAATAAAAAGCGTGCAGCAAAGTGACAGGGTGACAGGTGGTAAAAGGATAGTGGGGGAGTAAAGCGCACAGGGAAGAAAAGCAAGGAGAAAGACAGGTGAGGAGATGAGAAGGGGCGACATTAGAAACAGCATGACGGGAATCAGAGATACAGTGGGAGGAGAAGAATTCAGGGCAGATGTAACAAAGTCGAAAAGAAAGCAGGAGGAAGGAAAGAGGCAAGATAAATTCTCCTATCTGTGCCGCAGGGATAAAAACAGGTAACACCTGCCTTTTTGTTTTTGCAAACCTTTTCTTTGTCTATTTTCCTTTTGCCTGCACTTTCTTCAGGTCAAGTTAAAATTGCTGTTTCAAATCCGACAATACACGTGTAATTGTTTAAGTAATGACTGAATAGAGATGAAAGCTATGAAAGGCATTAGGAAAAGTGCAGTTAGTTGTACTGTGCAAGATACTTGTCCTGAAAATGTACTGGGAGAAAATAGAGGGTCAGGCTTGCATGACAAGAAATAATTACATGACATAAGATCTAATTACTCCAAAGATAATTGGCTTTGTTGCATTAGCACAAGATGTCAAACTGAAAACATATACTGCACATATTCGCCTACATATTCCCACATATTCCCATATTCCCAGTCAAAATGTGTAGTATGCCTGTGGGATTTGTGTGTGTAGGTGTAGGTGTAGGTGGGGGATGTTTTAAGGCATAGGCCCCTGACTAGATGGTAGATGATAGAGGAAGGTGATTCTTTGTAATGGGGTTAAGATGTGACAGGGTCATCAATTAAAGGAGCTGCTGATGCTGCTAATGAGCTACATGATTCAGTCCCTCGGGAGTAAAGAAAATATTGAGAGATGCAGAATAAGTGGCACAGTGCACTAACAAAGGTCCTGGAAGGATGCAACATTTCTTTATCCCTGGATTTCAGACACGAACACAGCAAAATGGCATTTCCGTCCTATACTCACAGTAACAGCCTTGTTTCCAGTAGTATCCTGGCAAACAGTCATCACACTTGGGCCCAGTGGCGCCGTCTTTACACTGGCAGAACCCTGTGCCGTTACAGCGGTCATGAACAGAACCCATCTGGTTACAGTTACACTCTGAAGGAAGAGAGTTGCAAAAGAGAGCAAATGATTTAGAATATTTGGGAGATGCAATACCAAAGGTTAATTCAGATCACAAATTTATCTCATTACTTTTGAGATACTAGACACACAGCGTGGAGTTTCTCCAGAGTACAAACGTGTTCTAAGAAGTTGATTCAGATTGAAATATCAGCCTTGTTCGACAGAACACGTTTTCACAGCATTGGTTTGTCTAAAATGATGATACTATGATATTAGCTCCACATCCATGCGTGTGGTTCAGACATACATTAATGAAAACTGTGGCATGAATTATACCTAATGTTTTACATCAAGGATCCTTTGATAAATTTAACTACTGCTGTTCTGTTCTTTCTGCACGATTGGATACTGTAAGCCTCTTCAGTGCCTTTTGCACTACAGGAACCTTTTCATAGGAAGGTCTTTTTTTGTTTTGCACCAAGGAACCAGGACTCACTTTGGTCCCAGCCTCGAGCCTGAACAGGTGGACAACTGCAGAAAAGTTTTACAAAGGTCTTTTACCCAGTTTCCCAACATGGTTATCTAAAACAACCTTCTAATTACTTTCTAAATATGTTGCCTGCTAGGAGCCAGTCATCATCAATAGATTAATTTTTTTTTTTTTTTTTTTTTGATATGAGAGACCTGGCACTGTATCATAACTTTAGGCAAGCAATTCTCACCTTAATTCCACGTTATTAACTCCAATCAATTTAATAAATTGCTCAACTTAATTTCATATGTATTAAATTTTGCACACATGCAGACTTGACACTCCCATATCTGTAATACTGGGAGTAAACTACAGGGACTCTATTCTCACCTTAGTGGCTTCAGGAAATGACAGATGTCTGTGTTTGTAATTATATTATTTCAGATGTTGTTTTGGAAACTAATCATCCAAACAGAGCTGCTGGTTCTGTGACTGAATGATATCTGCTTTCAAAGGAAGCTAGAATAGATTTAGTAAATTTTGCGGAGGCGTGGGAAATACCAAAGATATTTGTGTCCTAAATAAAATCTTAACTTCTTAACTTGAAGTCCATTGAATCCCTATGATTCAAACAACAAACAGCATCAAAAACCCACATTTAATCTCAGAAACATCATAGCGTTTTCTGATGGCCCGAATCAGGGATTAAATTAAATTGGTTCAATAGCTTGGTTTGGTTCAGTTTCACACAGAAAAAAACCCAATCAAAGCAAAATAGAGAAGCAAAAGTCACGTGAGAACGCTCGGTCCGCTCATTGGTCAGAAATTTCTGCGGGCGGGAGAACGCAAATCAAAACAGGAAAAAGTTAGTTTAACATACCGGGTTAACTAAATAACATGGAACAGAGACGGAATTGGGATACTTTCCTAGCTATTGGCATCATTTGGATCATTTTCGAAGAAGATTGTGGCAGTAGAAGCTGAATTTGACTTCAAGCCAACGACTAGAAAACCTGTGGTTGCTGAATATTGCTTCATACGTGAAGAAGAGGCGCTGGTTTCAGAGGCTGAATGGAGCACAAACAACCACAAGCTAACCTTCGCCATGTTCATCTGAAGACGAGTTAGGTAAGTTTGATATGTTACAACCTTTTCAAATCATCCGTTGGATTTTATAATCAATTTTATAATCAAGGATGGAGTTTATTTAACGTTAAGCACGCATACCTAGACATCTCTATTTTCGATCAATCAATAGATCAATAGATTGCCTTGCAGTTTTCGGGACTACCGCGGTTAATTGCGGTTGTTTTGCTCCGCCCTTGTCAGATTGAACCGAACCAAACCATTTAGGTGATAAAATGTCCATAAACTCTAATTTACTCGTTGCAGTGTCCTTTACTAGCAGTCATATCAAATTCAGCTGTTCAGATATGTTTCTTTTGCTGAACTACTAAACAGATTTATATTAAATCTGAATCAGATTTACACCCCTAATGTTGATCCTACGCTCTTTAGCAAAAAATGACATTGAATTTCACTCTGAATTAGATTTTTTCCACAAAAATCACTCATTTGTGTAATCTATTATTATTACAAACATTTTTAAAAGCACATATCCAGAATAGTGATAGTTGGAAGCAGATCAGAGACAGCAGAAGGCTGTAGCTCTGCATATTTGCATTATGTTTGGCAGTCAGTCTCTCTTATGACTTGATGTGAGTAAATAGCAAGTTTTAACCCAAAATCAAAGTAACCCAAGTATCATAAAATATTCAGTAAAATTGAAACAAGCTAAGAGGCCTAAACTTCACCACGGCAATGCGGTTGGTGTCTCTGTGTTTGTGGATCATGTGCATAAATGTTGAAATTGTGAGGTGCTGAGAGTTGGTATGTGGAGAATGCGGGACTGGGATAAATTTATGTGCAAATGCATTTGTGTATGGAAGTGTGTGGTTTTTTTCTTCCGGAGATGCTAGTGTGAAGTGATTTTCTGCCGTGCTCGGTGTGCCACTGCGCTGGCAGATGAGCTAATGGGGCCTCATTTGTGCTGACTCCAAGGCCTGGCCCTCTACGTGCCCCACCCGTAGCTAGTTTACCCTCCAACCCCCTGCGGTCCACCTACAGATGGATCCAAATCAACACCAGATTTCTGCTCCACAGCAATGCAAGCACTGTGATCTCTTATTAAGACATGCACTCGATATGGATTTATATGACCTCTGTGTAGAAAAAATAATTATTATGTCCATAAGGTTGTAAATCCACTTTCCTCTGCTCATCAAGATTATCCTCAGTCATGTTCTTCCATCAATCCTTTGTTTGACTATGCTGATATGGTTTCAAAGCCATCAAAATCACTTCTTAGAAAATTTGATACCATGTACCACTCTGCCCTTAGATTTGCCCCAGAATTTCCTTACATAATCCTACATTATCAGCTGTGTGTCTGCAGGTCTGACCTCTGTTTTTTTTTCCATTAAAAATTACACTAATATATCCTCGTTTACAAAGGCTTGATTGGTAAATTAAATGACCATACCAGTGGTTTTGCAGGTTTGAGTCTAATAAATACAACCCGCATACACAATTTTAAGATGGGTGTATCACCTGAACATTTGATTTTGAAAGAGTAGGGGATTTGACGAAATAACAGGAAAACTAAAATATAGTTCTAAGTTTTGGAAAATGGTTGTCAGTAATGTAACATGTATGCGGATAGTAAAATGGTCCGAGTGACCAACGTGTTTTTATTGTAGGATTTCTGGATTTGTTTTTCGGTTATGTGTCATGTTTTTATCTTTTCAATGTGTAGGTAGCCAATTTAACATCTTGACATGGGACTGTAGATGAAAATTAGTTAATCTTCGCTAAATCTGGCATATTTACATTTTGATTGTTAATTATTATGCACTGTCCCAATTTAAATAAATAAAATAATGTATTGGGTCTAAATATGCAAGATCACTGGTATGGTTCTATCTAAAAATTTCAACATACTAGCACTGGAAATTTATGAACGAACTGCAGTATTGTGAGTGAAAACCTTGCTGCCAGTAAGCCATTTAACATGATATGGACTCTCCACACCGCCACCATCCCCTCCACCACCACCACGCCCACCCCCACCATCATCATCACCACCACCANCCACACCGCCACCATCCCCTCCACCACCACCACGCCCACCCCCACCATCATCATCACCACCACCATCATCCTCTCCACACACTGTCACTGCCCCATTTTGACTGACCGACACAGACGCTCTCATCATCCAGCTCGGCAGAGGCGTTGCGGAAATATCCCAGTCTGCAGTGTTGGCAGTTCTGGCCTCTGGTGTTGTGTTTGCAACTGACGCATGTGACGATATTCAGGTAGTCGATGTAGCTGCAGCGGTTTGAATGGCCGTAACACTCACAGTCTGCAAGAGAAGAGAAAGATTGAAGTGCTATCATGGGGTTTCCTGTATTAGAGGGTGAATATGCATTTATGTAGAATTTTGTGGAATATCTCCAGATAATCATTTGTGAGTAAATGATTATATTCTACAATATTTTTAAGATAATATTATTAATATTAAGGTTTTGTGAGTAAGTGAATGAATTGCTGTTTTCCGACTTGCTTTTCTAACTCTATATTGGTTCAATAAAGACAGACCACTCCTTCTCCATTACTACACTCACAAGTCTGCTGAGTCTGCTTTGCTGCGCTGCACTGATTACTGATGGGAATTACACTGTGCTTGTGAGTGTTTGTGCTTGTACGTCTATGTGACCGTGGGTGGGTGAGTGCACACATGTGACTGTGTCTGGAAAGTTAATTGCATTACAGGAAGATTATAAGACACCGAATCATAACCCTGGGAATTTGAGGAGAAGAAAACGGTAAATAGGACAGTATGAAATAAATGGAACCCCGCTTAACCTCAAAATCACTCCTCTTCACCGTGGGTTTAGTCTTCATTCCCACATCCTTAAATGATCCCTTTCAAGGTGCTACATGATTAAAAGTACATTTTGTAATCTAACAATAAATTATAATTTATCTCTAATTAAGAAACGATCAAGAATTGGCATGATTAGTGGTGGTATGCTACATAAATTAGCACAGTTCCTTCCAAATTTCACATCCAAAAATAAGGTTCAAGGACCATGCCATCCATTTTGCATGTTTGAGCCTAATATATTCAATTTTCATACATGTAATGTTACTGACAGTCATTTCCTGGAATGGTGAGTTAAAAATTTTTTTTTTTCCTACGTTCCAGACCGCCACTGGTTTTGGTATGCTATTAAAATCAACTTGTTGATACTTGAAACATTCTTAGGATAGGTCATCCATTATTGTGAAGAACACGTATATTTAGGTTTTTTTTCGAAGTTTCTTAATTTTAGTGTTTAAGTGCAATAAAAAGTGCAGAGTGAATGTATGTCTCCACCGGGGAATATAGTCCCAAAAGAAGACCTGCGCTTACCAAAAAATTTAAACGACCATGACATCATAATTTTGTGTAACTATCAGCAGGCGAAACTTTGATTTTTAAGGTGGGTGTATCGCTTCAATATTTGATTTTGAAAAATTAAGAGATTTTGCAAAATATCAGGAAACTGAATGTAACTGAATGTATAGTAATAATGATCTTATAAGTCTGACAGTTTTTCCCACGATTAAGAGGACATTGTGAGACCAAGCAATAACAGATTTTAACAGGTCAAAGGTAAGCACAGTTAATAGCATATTTCTCTAGGTTTATAGAGCAAACATTATAATATCCACTTTTAATAAGCAATATTAGAAATGGGAAAATCTATTTAAGAATGATTCACACCTTTATCTTTATATCAATTCTTCTCCTTTTATCAGTTTTATCCTTTGGGAAATGACTGTCAGTTACGTTACATGTATGAAAATCGAATATATTAGGGTCAAACATGCAAAATGGGTGGTGTGGTCGTTTAAGAGTGATGCAATGGTGAACAGTGGAAGACCTTCATATAATTTGTCCACAGAGAGACAAATGAAAGCCTGGTATCATTTAAGATCTGCATTGTTAGAGGGGGGGCAGTCAGAGGTGGAGGGCTGTTGATCTACATTTTCCCTGCTTGGCTGAGGTTGGTGCCTAATTAAGGTTTTTATTAAGCTTTAGAAGTGGGCTGCTGTAGTGTGCTGCAAGGCATCACTGTCCTCTAAAGAGGCGTTTACCAGGCATGTTTATGCAAATACACATTTAAATGCACATTAAAAAGCCGGAGTTTAGCTGTTTAATCAGCCGTCACATTATTATTTTATTATTGTTTGGTTGATGATGCAGCTGAAATATTAATGAGCTGGTTTAAAGGAAGCCAGTGAGAGAAGTACCGTAAAGTGCATCTCTCAGCACTGTGGGAACCATGTTAGCAGTGAAGGGAAGAATTGCCTAATTAAATATAAATGGCCAATTACTCCACAGACTAGAGAGGCAATGGGACATTGTTCTACAAATTAACGTTAAGAGTCAAGATGCTACTTTATTGGTATTTATTAGTTGTGAGTTGTTAACAGTGAGACAGTTGTATTGAGAGAAATAGTCACTGAATCTGAGGGGGGAAAGAACAAGAATATATTTGTCAAACAAGCATCTTTTTTAAAGAACCCTTAAAGAGAATGTCAGTGTAGTTTACATACTCACCTTGATCATGCATATAAAGCAAACACAACACTGAGGGAGGGTCATGGAAAAAATAGCACAATGAAAAACTAAAAAACTTGCAGTGACGGAATTTTTCCACAGGTTTTTTAATTAATGTAGTCAAACACTACTTTAGTCAAACAGACAGACTCGGATCCACTGATCGAAGCCAAAGAAAATAGAGAATTTCATCAAGTTTGAGTCTTCAGTCTTTACCTCCAGACCACATGCTGCTTGTGTTTGGTTTCTTACCTTTGAAATCATCGTATATGATCCCAAACAAGTTTCTGTCCTGGGGCTCTCCTGAGATCATGAGCTTCAGAAGCCCTTCAAGAACGAAGGAATCTTTGTTTTAAAATTCATCTTTCAACAATCAATTTTGTATTCACACCTACGGAACCATAGTCACACAGATACTGCGGGTGTACACTATAGGTTACTATCAGTGTTACGGAGGTCATATCTAACATATCTAGCTACAGTTTGAGAAAGTGTGCAGGGTGGCTTGATCTACCTACTTGTGCAGTGTTTCTCAACTGGTAAGAAGAACCCAAAATATTTTCTGAAAGTTGATTTACAGAGAACTAGTGTTACAGCTGCTTCAGTTTTCTAAGATGAATCTTATTTATTTCACTATTATTTGGCTATTTATAGTCACTCAGAGGGCTGCCAAACTTGTATGGATTGTTTCCTCAGCATGGCAGGTTTTTACATTGATTAATGTTGTTCCCCACCTGCCCATAATCTCTTGAATGCATCAACAACAAAGGATTGTCAAAACTGAAAACTGGAAAATGCATTCATCAATCTAAAAACCTCCACTTACAGTCCACTGTGGAAAATAGTCTACTTGGGTTGTCTTAAAGATGCTTTGTATGAATCAAACTAGCATTTTTTTGGCGAGACATTCTGCTTATTTAAAGGAGACATGTCATGCTTTTTTTTTTAAAAAATTTGCTCTCATTCTTATAGTGTAATTTCATAGGGAGAATGTGTTCAAAGTGTCAAAGTTGCGAAGTGTGAAGGTGACGCCTATAGAAATACATCCAGTAAAACAAACCTATAGGTCCTAAACTGCTCTAAACACATGGTTTTTGATGAGGCCTTGATTTCTATAACATGTTTACATTAACGTGTAACACGTTTACCTGCCTATACACCTGGTACATTGCTAAAGTATGATGTTAAAATACAATGCTAGCGAACGTGTGTTTGGCCAGCATTTGTGTTGTACAGTCTCTGTGTTTATGCAGCTGGCCAATCAGAGAAGAGTGACGGAGAGGGCTTTTCAGGAGGAGTCTTTATGGCTGATTTACACGACCACACATATGCAACCTGATTCCGATCTTTTGCTCACATGTGACACGTATCGGATATACTTCCTGAAGATGTAAATGGTACAAAGTTACATGGAATCAGATATTCTCAAATCCGTTTTGGGCCATTTGCATATGTGGAAATAAATCGGATACGTATCGGATATCCACCAATGCAACTATGTTTATGTCAAATAGATGTGTTAGTGTGTGATAACAGGCTCCTGTTACAGCAGCAAAATCCCGCTTTTCCTCTAACTGATTAACTGACAAAACTACTTGTCCTAATGGGAGAAATAAACGCTCGAACAACATATCAGATGTTTCTCTCTACATTTGAAAGTTTTAACCTGCTGATCATATTTTTTAAATAGTTCTCTCATCTTAGTCCATGCACAACTGCATCTGGGCTGCTACAGGTCAAAGCCATGTAAATACCGGTATTGGATATGAGCCACTTAAAAAAGAAAATGTGAATACGCTGAACAAAAAATCGAATATAGGCAAAAACATCAAGACTTGTAATGTAAATCCAGCCAATGAGACTGTCTAAAATAGCCTGTTTTCACTCAGTGTGCACAGAAATCCTGCAGCAAGGCAGAGCAGAAGGGGATTAATGCATTTTTGAGTATTAAAGCATTGTAAAGGTTTTGGAATAGAGCCCTAAATAATAAGAACATGAAAATTATCTGCATAATAATATGAGGCTTTAAATTTGTAAATCTTTTATTGATTTATTAACCTCATAATTTTTTTGTCCCAATGTCAAACCAGTTATGAATCACTGTCTTACTACACTGCATGTTTAAATTCTACCTTTCCTTTTCCCTCTTTCCATCTCTTCATCATCTTCATCCTCCTTTTCTTCCTCTTTCTCAGAGGACTTTGAGGTCTCATGACTCCTGCTTTCCTTCTCAGCCTTTTCAGTTCTTGGGGGCAGCACAAAGGAGTGAGAGCTCCCAAACTGATCTGTATTGATACAGCGCAGATTATCTCAGGCTGTTTGACCATAACAGACTACGAACAAGACAACAGCATCAAGAGATTTGTGAGAAAATGTAACTGTAATGTAAACATGTAGTAACGCTCATCTTATATTTCATTTTTCCTTCTTTTGTCTATGCATGTTCAAACTTCACCCTCCAGCTTTAATCAACGTGTCAGATAAAAAATACAGTGCTACCTTTGGTGCCAATTATAATTTAACACTTGCTTAACCTGAAAATTACAGGTTATCATGTCTCAATATGATGAATAAATATTTCTACCACTACGTATCAAAGACATACAGTACCTCTTGTATAAATTCTCTTTCTTTTTTCTCCTCCTTTCTTTTCTCCCCGTGCTTGGATGGGATTTTGGTTTTATGGGTGCCACCAGTCTCATGCACCTGTTCCTCTGTCACACCACAAGAATCATTGACACATCAAGCAAAAACATTTTATGGGCTATTTCACATGGTCCACGCTTAAAAATTTAAACAAAACATGATCTATACTTAGCTGGAACCTACAGAGGCTAAAGCTTCGAGGTTAAAGATTAACATCAACTCCCTTCTTTCCCTTTCCTTCTTGTATCATGTCCTTGTTTTACCTTTTTCTCTCTCTCCCCCTCTCTCTCTTGCTCAGACAGTGGATCGCTTCACTCAGGGGCCTCAGCCCTGAGCTTGGGAAAAACCTTTGAGAATCAGAGAGGCTTGAGAAACTCCATCTCTGCATTTTCTCTCTGGGTGTGAAAGAATGACATGCACTCCCTTTTATCTGAATGTCATGAAATTGGTACTTGTTCACAGGGCTAGTGGAGTTGTTCCCTTGTTCGCTTCCGCTACAGAGAAAGGGGATTCGTCTTTGCTTAATCTTAATTTGCATGTATAAAAAAAAAATATAAATATTCATAGATGATATATATTGTGTAACAGTAACATTTAAATGTAGTACTTATGTAGCTACTTATTTTGAGATTTATTGTTCTCTCTGCTGCTGCACTCACACACATCCTCTCCAATCAATACCGCTGCTAGAAACAACTTAGGCACACACAGCCAACTTTTCCCTGCATATTTAATTGTCTCAAGCTTGTTTTTTTTCCCCCCCTTTTTCTGTGTTCCACTTTCCCAGAGGGCTCTATTCCATTCCCAGGATCCTTTGCTTCAAGTTTTCAGGGCTATACTGAGCACAAGTGAGACAAAACTAGTTCAGTCTGTGGATCAAGAAGAAATCGCCCTTTTTCCTACTACCTTTTCGTTTGTTGCGGCACACTCACAATTCAATAAATCAAAACTCCAATCCTCCTCGCAGAGTAAAAACACAGATAAACCAATCAAAGGAAGTGACCGCACTGTGCATGTCATTGAGGGACTAATGATTAACAGACCACTAGAGATTACAGCATTGTACGCTTCCATCTGTGTTTCCCCTTGAGGTGTTTTTGCATAGGCGATGTATGTCTCCAGTAGTTCTTCAGAGGACCATCCTGCAAGCATCCTGCTTCCCCTGTGGAGCATCCAACATCCCCCCCCAGGCTATCT